>CM033630.1:26589285-27087078 GCA_019453435.1 Rhinogobius similis | reverse complement strand
CTTATGTTCTAAGTTTATGAACTTGTCAACATGATGACAATGATAAGGCTACACTATTTATAGCCTAGTTTTTTGTTTAGGTTTGGCTATTTAACAAAACAACTTCATGAATATTGAAATACATCATAAAAGTATAAATAAAATTTAAATCTAATTTATAAACAAGTGAAATGGTTTGCAGTGCATATACACAGTCATGTAAACAGTTTCAAAGGTACAGACAAATAGAATTAAAGCTGGGGTACCTGACTTTTTGCCATAAATAAGTACATTTTGTGTTTTCCACTAAAGAGTATATTGTAAAAGCAGCAACTAGTGACAAAAAGTCTTTTATTTCCCTTCAACCTGAAAGTAGAGCTGAATGTAAGAGTTGAAAGTAGCGCTCTGATTGGCTGGGCTGGGCAGACTGCCAGAGTTTCACTTCGTCGTCTGAAAAAAAAAAGAATAGGAACTTGCTAAACTAGATTTATTTGTACTTCTGGTTTGTACCTGTTTTTTATTTAAAATGTGGAAAACTGAAATGGTTAATTTCAGACTGTTTGTGGCGGGATAAACTTATCCATTCCTTTATGCATTCCTTCTAATGATTCACATGATGACTTTATGAGCACGATGCACAACTTTTGAAGAGTAGAGTTTTGAAAACAACTTTCTAGCATGCTACCAGTGCACCAGCCCTACTTTCTGGTTTGAGGACAAAAAACACTTTATGTCTAGAAGCAGGCAGCACAAAGTGGTCTCATTTTGACCCTGACAGCTTTTTTACAATATTGATAGAAAACACAAATGTTATTTTATTACATGGGAAAAAATCAGATAGAACCTCTTCATACCAGAAATTAATAATCCCAATTTTTCTTAAGTCTGTACCAACACCAAAGCTGTTCTGAAATCTTTTTTAACTAAATACATTCCAAGAGCATAAAACATGTTTCAAGCAAAAGATTCAGCAGTGCCACCTTTTCTAATGTCTACTATCAGCAAGTATTGTTTTTGTCATTTGGGTGGACTTCATAGTTAGACCTTGAAGGGAAGAAAATATGCTCACAGCCTGCCTTTTAAAATGCACATCAGTCAATAGCATTCAGTACATTTAGGTGTAGTGTGATGTGTAGTAATTAACTTTTCCAGTGGAATCAGCTCTTTGTGGGCCTGCCTCGCCTCTGTGCCCCTCTGATAGATTCTCCAGCGCAGCAGTCAGCCATCAGGGCAGCGCGCCGGGAAGAAACATCGATGCTACGCAATTCTGAGATCACTAAAGCTCACAAACTGTTTAGACGGTTACTTAAAGACACTCAGAAAACTCATTTAGGGGGAAGGAGAAGGGAGGAAGACAGAGATGGAGGAGTGGATTTGGAGGCCATCTTTGAAACCAGTGAAAGTAAAAAAGTATAACAGTCAAAAATACTGTAGTTAAGTAAACGTTTTAGCGATTTGCACTTTACTTAAGTCATTGTTTCAGTGGATAATTTGTACTTTTACTTCTCTACATTTTAGAGCAAGTGTCTGTACTTTCAATTCCATTACATTTTTTAACTGGACAAAAAAGTAAAATGGTTTGAGGAGTTATTTTCAGTAAATTCATAGTCAACATCGTTCTATCACTCAAGATTTTGAGTTCAAGTCCCAGGTGTGAAAAAACTAAATATAGACATAAAATTCATTTGAAAATGTAGGAATTTGACACAAATTGCTAAACTGGCCCTGCCATATGAATTCTTGCAATATTTGTGAGTTCATAAACTCCTGAGAATCCATCTGGATGGCGGGAGCGCTGTTGGCTTTGAGCCGCTGTGTGCTGGACCAATCACAGCGCTGCATTGTGGTTTGGGTGGAAGTCAAATAGATGAACCTAAACAAACATGGCGACGCCAACGGATGTACTTCGACCTATTTCAACACATTTACGGACCATTTTGAGGGGGAGAAGTATGTGCTTTTCTCTCAACTGGATTTCTTGATTTCTCGGCTCGTTCTGCTTTTGCAACGCTTTAACCAATCAGTTCAAATGTTTGTCATGACGTTACACATTTTCCCAACAGCTTTCGAAGAGAGTCTGTCCAGATTCATAACATCACACAGATCAGCCCAATTATTTATGAAAATTACAACATTTACTTCTACTTTTTAAAGTACATTTTGAAAATGAAATGAAAATGAAGTTGATTTTTTCGGTGCTGCTTTTACTTTCTAGTATTTTCTTTTTTTTGCAAATGTATTTGTACATTTACTTAACAAACAAAATTGAGTTCTCTACTGGTTGAAACCAAACATTGTCAAAAAAAAGTGTAGTAATAATTGAGGACAACGTTGTTTTGCTTGTGCACAACATAGGTCAAACTGTAATAAGCAGAACAATAAAATGTGGTCTAGATTTATTTATTGTTTGTGCACAATATTGTTTGTGCACAATATTTTGAATGAAACTTCGGCTGGCCTTGACCTGGAGAATGCTGACTTGAGTGTTTTTAGAGGTTAGCTGCTACCAAAATGTGTCATACTGGCCCACTGCACTCAATAAGCTCACGGTCAGTGCAGAACTAAAAAAAGATGAATGTGTATAGTACAAAAGGAAAGCAGCACATGCATGGTGAGTAAAATAAATAGCCTATAATGAGCTCTGCCATGCACCGGGACCAGTGTGTGAAATGGAGCAGGGGGCTTCACCCTAGACTCTGTTTAAATATCCCTTTGCTCTCCCAACCCGCCTGCGTTCTCCTCCTCTTCCCTTTCTCTTCCTCATTCCCCCTCTCCTTTCCCTTTCTATCTCTCCGTCTGCGCTTTATACCAGCTCTTTATCTCTCCGGATAAAGCTCTCCCCGCTGCCGAGTTTGTTTTTCCGGCCGCTCTGGCTTTATCTTGCGCCGGGATGCCGTGTATGTGCAGTGGCATAGAGAGACAGCAGCATCCCTGTGTCAGGCCAATGATGGATTAGAATACTAAAATAGTGAGGAGAGAAAGTGCAGACATTCAAATCTGACATGGCTGATGCGTGCGTGTTTACGTGCACGCAAATCTGCCGCCGCACGGTAATAGAACAATAAAAGGAGCTGTGTTCCTCTCTCACTTCTCTTCTAGCGCACTCTCGCTCTTGATTTAACGCATGGCTTCTCTGCTTGTTTATTTCACTACATATTAATGTAAATCACCGCTGTCCACTCCCCTCTCTCTCTCCCTCTCTCTGAGCTGTCTCCTCTCCTGTCCCGCTCCTGTCGTCCTGCCACCCGGGTGTCGGCCCCTGCGACGCAAAAAGCCCCGACAACAATTAAAAAGGAACAAGAGGGCCCGGTCGCCACGCACTCCCCCCCCCGGCCACGTCAATCAGACCCCCGGCCTCCCCTGCTGCTCTCAATTAACCCCCGCTACTACAGCTACAGGGCGACCCGGCGCTATCTAATCTATGTAGAGCACAGCGCTGTGGACCAAGGGCACAGGGAGAAGGAGAAGTGTGCGTTTGCAGTAATTCACTCGACCCTATATTCTGAACGGGGCATCACCTGAACTTATTTTGAGGAAGGTATATGAATGTAGAAATGGTAGAACTTTCCGTCAAGGACATGGAGGCTCTGTGTCTGTGAAAGGACAGTAAGTTGGACTTTGCTCATAGCTCTATAAATATTTCACTTCTGACTTCATTGCGGATTAGCATTAACTTGAATATCTTTACAAACTTTTTTTTTTTTTGGCTCACCCAGGTCAAACGTTCACCTGCATTTCATAAGCCTCTATTTGCACATAACTGTTATGACTAGAGGGTACCCAGTGGCTTAGTAAACTTAAATTAGAATTTTGGGACGGAAGAAAAACACAAAAAAAATGTGATTTTGATTTTCCTGTCACTGAGTAAAACACAGCAAAACAGGAAATGAAAAGAGGGCACTAAAACTTCCACAAGAGTGGGCGACTGGTTTATACTTTTTTCTGGTCTTATCATTCAATCTTTGTTTACTCCTCAAGCCGCTTCAAATCAAAAGCATCTACATGACATTTCCAAAAAACACTGATAAAGTTGAATGTCAACATTTTATCGGATTTAATAACACCATATAATTCCAGCAATAAAAGTTTAATGCCATACTGTGGAACAATAACATCCCCTTGGAGACAAGCAGGACCTGAATCTGAAGCAATTTCTGGAGCACAAACACATGAGTAAAATACTTACTGTTTAGGTATCTGTATTTTACTTTACAAAGGATACTGTTTACTTTTACTTCACTACATCAGAGAGCAGGAATCTGTACTTTCTACTGCACTACATTTTTTAACTTAACTTAATTTTGAACTTTTAACTTTAACTTTAAGGTTCTGATGACCAACAATCAGGACAATTTGACTCTTCTTCAAAATCCGTGTGAATTACTTTTACATTTTACTTAACGTACATTTTGAAAAGGTGTATTTCAATACTTTTACTTTACTTTTACCTCAATTTCTATGTGATAATTTTACTTTTTTGCTCCAGCATCTGTACTTTTTCCACCGCTGTCTGGTTGTGATGTTGAAAATTGCTGCGTTAAATGTTACGCGATAAAATGTGTTAATTAAAAGTAGGGCTGCAACAAGTCAATTGATTAACTGCAACGAATCAGTTCTTTAAATAACTTTCAACTAATTTGGTAATTGAATAATTGTTAACTGGTCTATACATGGGTTCCAAAACATTTCATGAGCTGCAATTGCATGAAAATGACACATGTACTCCACTAGGTACTCAAACTTCAGCTTCATCTGGGTCAAATTTAGTAAAAAACGTTTTATTCCATGACTTTTGCATTCTGTCTGGACTAATCAATTAGTAAAATGATCGTTAGTTGCATTTCTATTTGGAACTGATCTTTTTACCAGGCATGTTTTGATGATAAACTGTCTAGTCTACTTGCCACTTTCATACTTTTGTCTCCAGACTAATAATGTCTATAAAAATTGTATGTAGCCCCATTTAGCATCATCACTGACCTCAAACTAAAGAGACTTTGATGCCGCTGTCAGCCACCGCACGTCTGATTAGATGATTACCCTAAGCACTAATGAATGTGCAACAACAGAGTCACGCACAACAGTGTACTTAAGTTTTTCTGGATGTTAACTTGAACCTCCCTCTATGCCCACCCCCCACTCTCTGCGCGCCCCTTAATAAAAAGCACCACAGTGTAGCATGCAATTACAATGAAGGCCGGCGTTCCATTATAATCAGTATCCCGTGTTGGAGGGTTGCGGCTGATTGCTGTTTATGACTTTCACTTATTGTAACGGGGGCGGTGAGTTTGTGCATGTTAAGTGTCTGAGGTGCAGCTTCACTCTTATCTGTATCTTATCGCGGGGCGCTGATTGACAGGGGCTTTGTGTGAGCCGAGTGCGCGGATCGAGACTCACTTCACATTGTGTGGAAGTGTGTTTTGCCGCGGTATAGGAAGGGGACGTGCTCAGGGGAATGCAGAGGTTAAAGTAGATCGCAGACCCAGTTCTATCTCCTGCCGCATCCTTTTGTAAATAGTTTTCTTGTCTTTACAAAGAAACCCACCTTTCACCCGTCGCTATCTCCTTTATATCCTGCTCTCTCCCTGCATTCTTTCCGTGCTTCTTCAGACCTGGTATTAAAGCTTGTCCTGACTGATCGATTGCACGAGACCAGAGTCGATGTCGTACTTTGAATCTGTTTTTAGATCTGATCATCTCCTCATTGGCATGATCTTAATCGTGTTTTATTATTCGCTCCAGATTAGATGAAAGGGGATGTCTTCTAACACCACATGGTTATCAGGATGCTTATGTTGTGTTCACATGACATCTCAAAATTCTAAAACTCCTATAATTTAAAACTGAGCTGGGGACAGGTCAGAGTTCTATGTTTAACTGTTTAAGTATCAGATTGCAGATTTGCTGAGCTCGGTTATGGTTCATATCTCTGTATTTATGGGCTTATCCACATGAAACAAAGTTCAATGGCAAAAATTAAGCATTTTTTTCACAATAGCTTCAGAAGTCATTATTCAACTCCAAAAGCATGATTGTTGTCAGTTGAAAAGACTTTACACAATAAGATGAATTTGGCAGATTTGTGGGCACAATCCCTAACAAAAAATTGAAAAGGTTCAACGTTTGTGGATTTGTGGATTTGAAAAACAATGAATGCCCCATAGAGTTACATAGGATTTTGTGAGGACCTTTCCACATTCAAAAGATAGGCTATAATATTTTGATCTGAATTGCACTATTGGTATGACAGTGTGGGACTGTTGTCATGAAAGTTCTTTAAAACAAGAAGGAGCTCTTCTGCCTGAAACACATGAATAAGACAAATTTTATACTTATTCAATTTCTAGAGTGGCATTTTTGAAATTTCATGCAGCTAAATGATGTCCATTAAATTCCTTTTGTGTAATGCATTCATCACTAGTAATTACAGAAAAAGCATTGTTGACATTTAACGGAGGTTTAATTTAGAAGAAATTCCAGCTTTAACACAAGAAAGATTTAAATTTTTTTCTTAACACAAAAATATTAGATTTACCATCAATATGGAACACTACTCATTCATTTGTATAAACACTTCTTCAACTTTAGTAATCGTAGAAGTATTTATAATACTTTGTAATATTGTTTTGTTATTTAAGCTAATTATGTGAACAGAAAGTATAGATTGTGTCAATTTTAGGTGGTTAGGTCTTTTTGGTTTTGACAAAAATACTAAGCGCAACACTACCAAATCAAAATGGCTCTTAATTTGAAGCTGATCTTCTTTTCACTGCTTCCTTAAAGAAGTCACACCATGCTTTTTGCCTGGTATTTCATAGTAAACTATCACACGTGTAAACCATTATTTTACATTTTGTTCATTGTAAACTATAGCAGCGGAGAATCAATTAGTGTTTTTAAATGGCTACGCAACATTTTTTAACTCATGTATGACCATCTCCGCCGTTCCTCCCCTCCTGCCCTTATCCCAGTGATGTCCCTGCAGATGGAAGTTAATTTTACACCTACCCTGGAAAATGGGAAAACAAAAGCGATTGGAATAGGGGATGTGTCAGCAAAAGATTTATAAGACATAGAAAATCAAGAGCGCAATTCAGTGTGCTATGTTTGTGCTCCAGGGTTCTTTCTATAGTGCACTATTTCTATCACTGCCTCATACCCCCCTCCCCTGCCTCCCCCAAACACACACCACCCCCCAGGAGCCTGTCAGATGATAAAGAGATGTTGTCAGGGACTGATTATCAGCCTCCCAAACTAAAAACAAGTAAAACATCAAACACACAAAGACCACACAGGGACTTGGCCTTATTTTTTGTGGGTAAAATTTTTCTCCTCCATACATCTGTCTACCGCTCTTTTCATTGGCGTGTCATGAGTGCTCTGTTTTTCGCTGCTGGGGAGCTTTTTGATTTGTTCTGCCGTTTAAGAGCTCATATTGTTTCTGCCGTGTTGTTTTTATGTCGGTTTTATTCATATGGACGCCTGTGGCAGCTTTGGGTCCGGGCCAGAGAGGTGGGGAGCGGTCACAGAGCAATAAAGAGAGAGAATGAGCAATGCAAAATACAGTTCAAATGTAAAAAAAAAGGGCACTATATATTCTTCCCTCTGCCTACATCACACATTCATTAGACAGCGATGGTAATTTGTCATTGACCAAAGCTGAGATTCAGACAGATAGACATGAGGCTGTTCTTAGGTGACCCACACGCAGGTGGAGAAGTCGTCCACTCTCAGTAAAACACAAGATGGTCTGACTGCAGCTGGTGGAGGTATTTCAGCATTTAAACACTTTTCCACAGGCAAAACCTTCAAATTTATTATTTATTTTTTGTTTATTTTTACAACAGTGTTCACATTTCGGCTTCGTAAAGGTTGCAGCACATAAAAATACTATAATTAAAGTGCTTTTGGCCTGATCTAATCTACAAAAAAGTAGTGTCATAAATTCTAAATTAGCTTAACCTTTGTTTTTCATCAGTTTTCAAGTTACAAACACCTCATATGACAACTTCTGCAGCATGTGGACTGATGAAAACAGACTATATACACAAATATAAACAAAACAGGCACAGCTGAAATTGAAAACACATTTTACAAAATGTTAAACTGATCACTCACAAATCAATTTTCAATTCTGGTAAACCTTATAGCAATGCTTAAGGTACGTGGTAAATGTATGAAGTGGTGTGGTCTTTTTCAGTGGGCCAAGAGTGAGCCCACTACTTAGCCTTAGCTACTCGGACATATAATTAGTACGTCAGTTAGGATAAAAGTCTGAATGCTACCTAGGGTTCATTTCTTAATTTACATATTAAATCCATATATACATTATGTGTTGAAGTGTAACTATAATGCACATATATGAAATGATCTCACAGCTTTGGCTCGTCTGTGTAAAATGTGATATTAATTAACCGCCTGAAGAAGCCTCTAGTACTAATGCCTTCAACGAGCGTAGTGCCCGGGCTACATTTCTCGACCTGTCAACGCAGCGCCACATTCTCAACACTCATTGGACGATAGCAGCTTTATGCAACTGCTAATTGTCATCGGACTGGAAAACCCCCTGCAGGTGCAATCAGACCAAATGATAAAAAGTGCCACATAAAAGAAGCAGGGAAAAAGCCAGGAATGGGAAAGGAGGGGGAGGGTGCTACTGACAAGAACGTGAAGTCCATTTCTCCACTATGTGTTTCATTGTACACCGATAAGTCCAGTGTTTGGCAGGTCCAGTATGTCAGCGTGTGTGTATGCGTGTGTGTGTCTTCGCTCAATCATCTCCAGTCTACCCCCAGCTGAGCGACGCAGATATCAGCAGCAGCACCAGGAGGATGGGAATGGGTGGGGTGGAGACGGGTGATGCAGCCCCTCCCGTCCCAGAGCCCAGGTTGGAGATGGTGGCCCGTTCCGAGTACATGGGAATGACGTTGAACTGCCCGCCTTCATCCACGTCCTCATTGGGGTGTCTTAAGTCCTCCTCCTCATCGCTCTCCACCACAACCTGAAAGAGAGTGGAAAAGCTAAATGAAGGCAATTTCTGACAAGCATTTTAAACAGAATTTCAAATTGAGCCGTTCCATCTCGATCTGGTTGGAGGGCAGACGTTTAAACAATCTGATAGCTGATATTTTGAAAACGCCGCCTTGAAGTGCCTGAAATTTAAATGGTGGAATCAATTAAACATGTGCCCTGCAGTCAGTAAATGACTTTCTGTTTGAAAACACTTAAACTATTTTGCATCCGCCGCTGAGAAATAGGGCTTGTAATTCCAGAGCATTACCAACCTGCAAACATTTTATAGACGATCACCATTTTTCAGCAGCAGTGTATAGTCTAAGTATGTTTGGGTGACCCAACTTTTGTTATTTTATCTCTTTACGTGGGTTTCATTTTACCCATAAAGACAATAAAAATCTGTATCCATGAACCCTGCATGGACATCACCGACCGCCAGGTTTCTACCTTGATGGCGCTTTGCCAGGTCTTTAATGCAGTTCTTTGATAGATTTTTTTCTAGTGTTTCAACCAATGTCCATTTACTTTTGACCCTTTGACAAAGAGCAATCAGGTAATCCTGAAGAAGTGAAACAGGTCTCTACTCTGACAGTGTTCAAATAGGCTAAAACAGTTCTGTTTAGCTGTGCATGATCCTTTCATCCCTTCATGCACTGAAGGGATATTATAGCACTCTTCTCTCAAAGAAATGATTACTCATGTTTTTATCGATTTGTATTGTGGTTTTAATGCATCTATTCCAGTAATTCAAACTTTATTCCACTAATTCAAACTTTGAATTACTCTGTGCACAGACTGTGGTCTATTAATGAACTTGCATTTTGCTTAAAGGAAAAATATTATGCATTTTTCATGTTGTTATTAGCCTTTAAACATGCTCTTAAGCATCTTAAACTTGCCATCTCACGTTTTCAAACCAACAACAACAACAACAACAACAACAACAAAGTTTATTATGAACTAAATGAACATTTAGTTCATTCTTTGCTGTCTGCCCTGACACTTACTGTGTGCATCCAGCTAGTAGATGGCACCTAGCGCTTACACAACTTAGTTATGTTATCACTTTAAGAGAATGTGCGACTCGCTATTATCAGTCTAGCAGTAGCAGTGATAATGTTTAGGCAGAAGACATGCCCAGAACGATTCTGCCGATCATTTAAGGACTTAAAACAGCAGAAAATTCTGTGATAAGTGATGTAGAAAGCCTGAAAAACCGTCAGCGATCGAGGGAGTTTAGCAGGAGGTGTTTTTGATGGAGGTGAGAGGATTTTCAAATCATCATCCCTCAAAACATTGTGAATGCAGCTAAAGGCAACTCTGGGTATGTTTTTGAAGGCGGAACAATGTTAGAACATGGTTAAAAGCTCCAAAAAGTTGTAGCAGAATGTGTCCTTACAGCGGTTAAAGTTTATATGACTCACAAACTCACATTTCACTAAAACTTTGTGAACATGATTCTATTTTGCATTTAACTAAACATTTTGCGTATCTGATAACATTATTTTATTTTGTTGAATTACTGTTTAAACTGTCAAAAAATGTGTGTTTTGTTTTAAATTGTTTCTGTATTTACAATGGCATGTCGCTTAGGTAGAGGGATTCCCTTTTAGAACTCAGCAATACTTCCTGTAATTTTAAACTTTTCAAAATTTCTTCACAAACAGCAAATTCACAAATGTAAAACTATGCTAAATATTTACCACTGGTTCTATCCCACTAAATTAAGTTATAATTACAAACTCATGAGAACTTGTCATATAGACTTTAATCCTGGGCCCCTCATTCTATTTGGAGAGAATTAAAACAAAACTTTACGTTGCTCTTTAAATCCATCTTGATTCAAAAAGTTTAGATTCAAGCTATAGTTTTACAAACTGGTACAAATAACAAAACCTCAACTCTTTATAGCTAAGTAATATCATGGTAATAGGATTGAAATGGCATGGTAACTGGGATAACAAGGCATAAATGCAGCCCCAGAAATGTATGTTGGTTACTCATTTACACCAAATTACGATTGGAGTTTGGATCACTCACGTACGCTCTGAAATGTATGACCCGTTTTCCTGATTGGGCCTAATTACCATGCAGTTATAATAATTACCCTTTTACTTACCTTGCCATTTCCGTCCTATATTACTATGCTGTAAAATGCTAACAACAAAACATGGGTCACTGTTCCAATATTTATGCACCTAACTCTGTACTGATAGTAAACTGTAAAGTACATGTGGATCCTGTCTCATAGCACATAGAGTACTTTCTTCTAATGATCAAAAAGCTAATTAAAGAGGTGTCTTCTATCACAGTCTATGTCAGTGTGAGTGAAAGTGGGACCTAATTGACTGCTAACACCAATTAAAGTACAATGAGTTAGTTGTCACTGATTTTTCACCAGGTAAATTAATGTTTTCGAAATTTGGAGTTTGGAGCTTCTTCGGTGCGTTCCTCGGTGTGTGCAGCTACTCCTTCACCTGTGTCTGCTCTCACACACCGGCCTCACCCCGACCTGTGTCACCTGTGACTGCTCCTCTTTGGTGTAAAGCCACTACAGTCATAAATATTACAAATGTGCAGTCATCAACATGAACTGAATGAAGACTGAAAATCTATTGATTCAAAAGGGAACCTGGACACACACTTCAAGCCCTGACCCCTGACAGTGATGTAGGGAAGTGCACAAAGAATAAGCCCTCTGGTGATCAAAGGGGGGATTCATTTATTTAGAGTCGTTATTGTTTTTATACTTCTTTTAAATTCTGCACCTTTAAACATAATCTTACAAAAGGGTCTGGGGGATGTTTATTCTTTAAGTCTGTCATGGAGCACAGAAGTTAATCAAATTTTCATTTCATACTAGATTCATGGTTCCACTACATCACTGAGTTTGTTCTTAATTTAAGTATTTTCAGTGTATCTGTGCCACTGTCTATAATCTGAATTATACAATTAGGATAAAAAAGACTGATCTTAATTAAATGTTAGGTGGATACAGGCAGAGTGAAGGAAGTAAACGTCAATAAAAGGTTGGGACCATGACGTACAGAAGTATCAACAATTTAATTTAATTTGATGTCATTTATAGCCTTAATTCCTTCCTGTGAAGTTTTAAGAACTCATAATCATAATCTCATGATCCCTCAAAAATCTTGAAGGCCTTTCAGGACACAGAATGATATAGAGTGCCATGTGTTCTGGTTGCATTCACCACCTGTACTTTTGACGATATAATAATACTTAAGGTAACAACAGAATGACTTAAACTAAATATTGCTGTTGATTAGAAGAAGTCACAGTCTTGATTTAAATCTTTAAAGCTGTTGATGGAAAATAGATTCGGAGCAACAATAAGAAGCCCAGCTGTTTATCACAATGATATGCACAAACATCTGGAGGCGCCCAGGGCCTGCACTCAGTGACGGTGTGCCCATTGTCTCTCTACTTAGAATAATGCACCGCTGCATCATTCCATTGAATTACTGCCACCGATACCTGTCTTCTTTATGGAGTTTAGACTTTGGAGTTCTTTATTTACAGCTCAACTTTTATCCACTAATGGATCTCTCCTCCAGGCAACACAATACTTCTTTCCACTTCTGTGCTGATGTGATTTTTCCGCTCATGTTGTTTGCTTAGGGACTTTGACAATCAGTTTATAAAAAGGTATCCACCTCTACCTTCAAACTTCTGTGAGGCTATTCTTAGACACTTCTATCCATTACTAATCTAGTCTAGTGACCTTTCCTTTGATCTGCCCCATAACACATCGGTGAGACCCAGAAAAGCCTCAAGAACACTATTAATATTTCTTTGAAGATAATTGGAGAGAAGCTTGGGTTCTTTTAAGGAACTGTTATGGCCCGGAAAGTTCCAAATCAAATGCATTCCCATTTCAAACAGCCACTTTCCATCATCCATTACCTTTCAACATATCATCTGTATGTAGATGGCATGGCAGAATGCTGCATATAAAAATGGAATGTGACCACAAACACATCCGCTTCAAAGTTACTCCTGCGAGATGAGCTCCAAAAAATATTTAGAATGCCTCAGAAATTCTCAGCTTGAAACATCAGGAGATAAAAGATGATCAGATCAAACACAGAATACATCTACTGTGTTTATGTAGTGGCTAGTGACTAACCAAATGTTTATTTAGTTTCCTATTACACGCCCATTTTTTATTACTTTTTATCATTCAGAAATATTTTGTTTGAAATTGTTTACTGTTATGGTAAAGGTTGTCATTTTCAACCAGTCTGAAACCCACTGATACTGACACGACACCAAACAACGGCTCATTTGCTGTTTGTGCACCGTTACTGTGGATTATGTAAAGAGCTCAATGATAAGACTATGAGGACAAAGCGGTTCAGATAATATTCAAATCCAGCTGACCAAAAGCATTTCTTGTGAAAATTTAACATTTCAGACAAAGAGCGCACATCTGGGTCTAAAATGTTGAGCTAAACATCAGGTGACATTTCTGTCTCTTTCTACTGCAGAGCGGATCCTCCTCGGCTTTTTGAAGTGAAACCTTTCAAATGTGGAGAAAATCACTTTAGAGAAACAAGCGCAAAGCTCCTCATAGAGAGGAGAGGGGCAGCTGCAGCAGAAGAGGAGTGAATGGAACAGGCAGAAGAGTGAGGGACTTACAGGAGTGGATGGAGGGAGTGACAGAGAGTTTGAGGAAGAGCAGAAAGAGAGAGACATATGGGCCTGAATAAATTCATACTAATGAAGCCTGACTGATGCAGCGCTTCCAAGCAGCACCTCATCTAATCGGCTCATGGGAAAGACTTGCAGATGGACACAGCGCCGAGAGAGGAGGGCCGCCCAGGAAAACTAGAGCTGGAATCCCCTCTTGTCTGGCGGCCCAGATTATCTCTGGAAGAGAGGCATGCTGGGAGCCAGAGAGCCACAGCCGTGGCAGTTTGTGCCGCGGCCAAGGTTAGAGTAGCCAGGCTCCTGATTGGATTGGACCCCATTTACGGTCAGTGCGGGACAAGGGCGGCCAGGAGCGCTTCTTCTGAAAACATATGTGTTCTCAGTTCGTCTGGGCACCTCTCTGTCTCGCTGTGCTCCAGCGCTGGCTCACACATTTACCAGGACTCCAGTCAAACCACCGCAGGCTACAGTGTTCGTTGTGTCGTTTGTGATTGGCTGTTAGAGACACATCAAACACTCTGAGTTCAGACACTTAGCACATTTGTCTGCTAATGGTCCCTGGCCACACATGAGGGAGACACAACATGGCACAGAAATACGTGCTCCAGAAAAAAGTCTATACTAGCAATCTATGCCAGGCCAAGACAGCTCCTTTGCACATTGTTTTATAAATGCATTATCAGCTTTGAATCTAAATTTAATCAATCAATTTAATTTTTAACACAACCACTTTACATTGCTGCACTGCATTTAAGCATATATAGATTTATATGTGGAAAAAACAATGTCCCTTGAAGTCTTTTTGGGTCAATTTCATACACATTTTCATCCAAAAGAAAACACCTACACAGTAGGAAGCAGCTAAACCTCCTCTTCTTCAGAATGACAGAGCACAATGGAGGAGAGTGTTATGCATGAAGCACAGTCCTCACCTGTTTTAATCCTCTGCCACAATACTGTGCTGCAGTCTCCCATTTTAAATACAATTTTAGGCACATTTTACGACTGAGACGAAGGCTTAAAGTGCTTCCAAGCAGCAGGTGCATGATGCACAATCAGTCCCACTGCAAAAGCAAAGTCAACTGAAACCACAGTCCACTATACCAGACAGAGACTATATACTATTAAAACTTTGTGGAATGTGTCAAATCTAAAAAAAAAGCCTTTATAGCCGTTTTCCCTTTAGAACCATGAGGGTTAAAGGCCTGTGGGTAAATTTGTAGTTATACTTGAGAGTCTTTTGAAGAGGTGAGTGAGCTCTTCTGGCAGTGTCATAACTTATGGACTTTCCCACTCTTACACTCTGTGCCTGGTGCATGCTACATACTGTGGAGCATCTTTTGATGCTTTGCCAAAATGCTTTGATATCTGTTTGCCCTGAGCTGCTCCTTTGATCCCTGCATCACTGCTGACTCACTGGTGTTCAAACTCTACAGCGGTGTGACCTTCTCCCTGAACAAGTCAGCTGTCACAAATGAATCAAGCCATTACTGAACGCACCACATTTAGCACTCTTTTGTTTCAGCGATGATTTCACTTTCACTGTCCTATTTTAAAAATGTAGTTTAAGAACTATACAACACTACACATCAGTTCAGGATAAATAGGCAAAGAACACATATGATTAATGATGACTAGAACCACATTTATAAATATTTGATTTATATTTAATGTTTGATTGGATACTGAGCTTTGGTGACTGTATTTCCATTTTTAAACACTATTTTTGTAAATGTTCAGAGTCGAGTAGATGTCAGCAGACATACAGGTCTTATCAAAGAACTACTGACCTAGAAACTCTGAATCAAATGAGCTGTTACAGGGTGACAGTAAAGTGACAATGATTTGAATAAAACAAAAGTTATCTGAAATTTCTGTAAAAAGACTCGAACCTGAACTTGACATTTGTCATATTCTGTGACCTCATATAACCCCTAAAGACAAGGTCTAGTGCTTGATAGAAGTTTAATTAACTCTGAGTAGACCTTGCTTGGTACAAGCAGTCTTAAAGGCAATAGCTATAGCTTGCACTCACAGTAATAAAATCACATGCTACAACTGAGTCTGAGATGTCATTAGCTGTCATATGGTACTGCCTTGGATTGGTTCAAGTCCGATCTGGAGGATAGGGAGTACTTTGGGGAGATTGGTGGCTGTGTTTCAATCCTGGGACCTCTTCTTTTCAACCTGTATGCTACTATTACTATACTATTAGGACAGTTAATACACAGCACTAATGTGTCAATTCACAACTCTGCAGACGACACTTAGATCTATGTCTCACTGACGGCAGATGAATATGGACCAGTGGATTCAGTCACTGCACTGCATCCAACAGATCAGTGTGTGGATAAAAAACTAGAAAGTAAAAAACTTTCTCCAGCTAAACTCAGACAAGACTGAAATCATTGTCTTTGGCCTGCAGACACAAAGAAAGTGTCAGCAGTCACCTCCAGTCTCTCGCTCTGAAACCTACAAATCAAGTTCGAAATCTAGGAGTAATAATGGATTCAGATTTTAACTTTACTGCCCACATCAAATCTACAACATCAGCAGCCTTTTACCATTTGAAGAATATTGTCAAAATCAAATATACAGTGTCTACACCAGACCTGGAGACTTATCCATGCATTTGTCTCCAGTACATTAGACTACTGTAACGGCTGCTTTCCATTTTAATGTATTTATTTAAGCTTGTATCTGTCTTGTGATTGTATTTTGATTTGAATGTGATTGTAAAGCACTTTGTATGAATGGTGCTATACAAACACATTTTGATTGATTGATTGATTGATTGATAGGACACATATATACTGAGGACACATCCTATCAAAGAGATCCCCTTTTGGGACTGTAATTGTTAATGTATTTATGAATAAATCAATGTCACATCTGTAATCAGTAAAATCCATATTTGATTCGAACTTGTTTACTTTCAATCAGAGGACACAGAAAATTTTTGTAAAATATCCATATACTACCTTCAAAACTTTAAAGAAAAAGTCTGTGCATTACTTGACATTTGAAATGATGGACACTACCCATAAATGTTGGGACATGCTTAATCTTAATTCTGTCAGGAAACAAAGAGAAATTGAGCTTGAAAATACCACGCCAAACTCCTGACAAAAGATGAAGGACTTAGGGGGAGTAGATAAAACCAACACAATAAATAAACAGTGACGGGACAGGAGGAGCCGAAACAGCCGCGGGGCCCTCACTGTGCAGCTAATAAAGTGAAATGAGCTGGCTGCACTCACGTTGTTGCTGTGCTCCGGCAGGTGGTTGTTACTCAGTACCTCGTCCTCCTGAACCAGCGGGGAGGGCCGGGGGGCGGGAGGGGGGGTGAAGTCCGCGGGCAGAGATCCAGGGTTGCCCATCCAGCTGATAGAGTTACCTGCGAGCGCACACAGACACATCACTGGCACCTCTTGTGTACAGGATTTAAATTGATCAGACTATTCATTTTATTTCCCCCACTGACATAATTTTGCTTGCAATAACAACAAGATTTTTTACATTCATGCCACGTTAACTGAAGTAAATAATAGATATTCCTTCTTGAAGTGTATGGGTGGGTCTCTAGTGGGCGTGAACCAACATATCTACTCGGCAGTTTTATTGTTACACCTGTCGACGGCTTGATAAATCACTGGGTTTTATGGGGCACGCATTGACGCATCGGCCCGGGCTTTAGTGTTTGGACATACTGACTTGTTGTGTATTGACACGAGTATTGACAGCTGTGGTGATTGAGTGATTCCTGGGGGCCCTCACCCTCGGGCTCCGTCGTTCGCGTCCCTTGCCAAAGCCGTTGAGTTCTACACCACTCACAGGAGGCCCATGAAGGCAAAGACTTTGGATGACTCTAACATATAAAGAGGAAATGACTTCACACTGAGAACAGCAGGACGCACCAGCCCAGACACACTCCTCACTTTCTCATTTATTCCTCTTCAATGGCTCCACGTGGCTTCTTTGATGGAGGCTTTCTGATAATTGCTACATTTTAGATGCATTATTTAAAACAGTATTATGAATAAGCGTGTTGAGTTGGAAAATGGTCTTATTGCGATCACACATGGACACGATTCACTGTTGTTTATTATGACAAGCTAAAAGTACCACACGGTGATTTCTCTTTTATTCTTGAATTGAATATAACTAGTTATATCATCTCTTTCTGACAAAACTGTGGGGGGGGGATCACTGAAGTCTTTTGGATAAGTTAAATTAAATGCTGTGCTAAGATACACACATATATATACACAATTAATTAATTTATTTGTTGCTTTATCAAACACTTATTGGACAGGCTTTGCACATTACATGTTATACAAACAAATATATTATTTTTCAGTATCTATCATGAGCATTTTTCAATATTGGAGATATATTGAAATTTATATTGAAATATTATAAATGTATAGATACACCAAAAACTGAAAAATAGTTTTGTTGTAAACTTTAAAATTAAAGGTATATGGTGATATTTCTGCATTTTGTGATTGATTTTGCAGACGTTTCACTCTTTCATCTGATAATTAAACATCAACTGATCCGTTTAAAGTCATGTTTTAACCATAGACATAAAAATAGTGGACAGACGGTTGTCGCTCCGCCCCATTCATGATAATGCGGCTCAGTCATGGAGAATTCAAAATGGCCATGGGTTAGCCCCCACCACTCCCCCCTTGGTGGGGAGGCGGGGAGAGGGCGGCCTTTTGCTGACGTACTGCCGTCGTTGCCTCTATGGTTACCGCCCACTCGTAGGTGTATGGCTGCGCCCTGACATTTCCGGCGCGTAAAGCCCGCCTTCTTCATTAGATACGAACTTTAAAAAATCACAGCGGCTAAACCAGCCTGGTTCAAAAAAATTCACCCCCCTCAGCGTTGTCACAGAGCCGTAAGCTAACGTTTGAGACCAAAGCCGTATTTTGAGCCAGGCTCTAAAATAGGTTTTGAGACGTCTAACTCCCCATTGACTTGCATTGAAAAATTCTACTTCCGCAGCCAGCCCCTAGCGGTCAGCAGCAGATTGCAAACATGGCAGCCTACAGTCGGCGGCTCAATTTGTGCGCGGTAGCCTCGCCCACTGGTTTCAACACATTTCTGTTGGATTGACATAATAATCCAACATAATCCACATAAAAGTATTGAGCCCACCCCTATTTTTTACCCACAGTCTGGTATCAAGTCAGATTTCAAATTTATGTGGTTGATGAGTAAGAAATTACAAAAATGATTAATCAATATATTTGTGATGCAAATGTGGATATAATAAACTAAAAAAGGTGATTCATAAAAGAATGCAGACGAAGAATGCAAAAAGATCTTACAAGATCAAAATGCCTCAAGACTGTTGTTCCTCTGGGGAATGATCTGTCAAGAGCATTGGTTAGGTGACATTAGACAAATGAATAGAGTAAAAAATGTAAGAAAATTTATTAAATATTAAACCATGTTAACATGTTTTAAAATAATAATAATTATATATATATATATATATATATATATATATATATATATATATATATATATATATATATATATATATAAAATAAAATTATTCATAATAAATATATATTTTTAAATATAAAGTATATATTTTGAAAACAATGTTTATGCATATATTTTGGCCAAAATCTCTCTTGTTCAAAAATAACAATAAAGTAATCCATTAAAAAATAGGATAAATAATATCAGTAATAATTGATTTGTAATAATTCAGTGTAAAAATGTGTGTGACCATTTAAAGTAACAATACGCCTGGCTGAAATAGCACCTTTAATCATAAAGTTCTATAAAAAAACAAAAAAAATACATGTGGCAACACAAAACTGTGTCATTCATAAATATGATGCTTAACGGACTATTTTGTGTAAAGCAGGTGTCCTCAAGCAAGAAAGTGTCCAAAAATGAGGTTTGCAAAAAGACAAAGGTGCGAGTCAATCCAGAAAGCTAAAGAACAAGCCTGGCTCGAGGAGAGGATGCAGATTTTGGAGAAAGGTAAAAAGCTGCTGGTGGACTATAAGGCCAATAGAAAGCAGAGGAAAGAAGAGAATCTGCTCAAGAAAAGAGCTGAGAGAGTGTGTGGAAGTGCCTGGCTCCTTCAGACAGACGAAGTAGAGAACGCAGAGATGGTTTTCTTAAGGATAAAAAGAGCCAGAAGAAAGCATCAGACTGATGAGAGGACTGAAAAAACTAGTAACATGGAGAGGGCCAAGGATCCTAAAGAGTCTTCAGCAAAGGTGGGTCCATCCACTCAGACCAGCTTGAGGAACAAAAGCAGGAAACGTTTGACCTTTTCTTCTGTGACTGAGCCAAACCATTTACTATGTGACAACTTGACCCTTTCATGCAAATAAAAATGCAACAAGTTATAAAGTCTCTTTGATTATTCTATAAAATGTTTTGCTGGATTAGTATTACTTGTGTCATAAATTTTACAGTGTACGCCTCATTTACACTCAATACAAGGCATAGGTTTGTCAGGTTTGTTTTGGGTGTTTTATGTGCAGACTGCCTGCCACACAGGACTACAGAGTGACACAACCTACACTTCATAATACAATACAAATCATGATTAATTAAAGGGTACACAATATTACACGTACCTATCCCAATAGTGTTAAAGGGTTACTAAAATAACGTTTTGATTATATAACAAATTACTGTAATTCATGTTCACAATGCCCTAAATATCAGAATATAACTGACCTATAATATGTCATCTTTTCAGCCCAGCAGATTCAGCCTTAATGCAGAAGTCAGCAAGTTAATACGTTTATAACTCGACATTTAGAAAGAATTTATGTTGTACCGTGTATCAACGCGCATATTGCCAAGAAGTTCATAAAGATATATTGCTGTATCAATATTCTGACTACAGCCCTATCGTCTAATCACCTATAAAGTGCCGCGGTGTCCTTGAAAAATATACATTAACATTATCATCAGATGACATTAGCTTCAGATTATTAATCAGATGTTACCTCCAGACACAGTTACTATTAAGTAGTAGAGTCATGCAGAGTATACTCAAGCCTGAACACTGATACACGGTGCAGTTTTTGGTCTGTGGTTTATTTGCAGAGGTGCCAGAGAATCCAAAATATGTGCACAAGTAAGAAAAATGTTGAATATTGAGTACATTGTTTATAGTAAAATATGCAACAAAAAGAGCTGAATAAAATGAAAAAATAAAGTAATAAACTTTCTAATGAGGGTATAAGGTGATATTTCTACATGTTTGTGATTCAATTTGTAAACATTTTCCATTTTTCTGATAATAATAAAAGTTTAAAGACATGTTTTAACACATTTCTGTTGGATTGTCATAATATTTTCTGTTTATAGTTACTGGTGTATTCATTTTTGTCAAAGTCATCCACCTCAACACACACCAAATTTTATTATGTATGACCTTACTTTATCACCACCTTAAAGGCGCACTATGTATATTTTTGGTATAGTCCATGTAATCTTTCCTCAAAATTTCATAAAGCAAAGCAATCTCCAAGTTTTTTTTTTTTTTTTGACGCTGTAATTGAATAAATGAAAGATAAATACATTTATACTATGCAAAATTCAAGGAAATTCAAGGCTAAACATTTTCATGAGACAAGCAAGTCCCTTCCAGAAAACGGACTTTTGTGTACTTAATGCGTGACAAAAAAGGAAAGCCAAGCCCACTTTATGACAATGCTAAAATTAACATCGAAGTTGACACAGTTGCTGAAAGGTTTTAAATATCTGCTAGTAATAAGGAAAAAAGTCTATTTTTGTATGTTGAAGTTTATAAGAAATAAGTAAAATAATCGAGACTCAAAACATAAATACTTACTGGTATTTAAAAAGTAATTTAATTTCAACGAGACAAGATCACAATATCTATCCACTTACTGAGATGGTAAAAGTGTGCAGAATACTCACGCAGACAGGTGTTGTGGGTGAACATGTGCTGCAGCCTCAGACATTCCTGCCACTGGTTCCCGCTGCCCTCACAGTTACACCACAGAGACACATCCGCAGAGGTGTTACTGATGTAGTTTGGAGTCATGATGGTTCCTGCAGGTCAAAGAGACAACACGCAATAATGTAAACACACACAAGATGAACACAGTAAAGATGGGACCAATCTCTTTTTTTTTTTTTCCCAACAAGGCGCAATAAATACAGGTATTGTTGCTGAAAAATGTAATTTTTTTTTAACAAAAATGCATGCTGTTTATTAGATGTTATATAGAAAATGAAAGGAAATATCAGATCATCAAACTGTGTATTTGAAATAAATAGCTTGTCTCTTTTACATGGCCAGTATGTGTCTGGACTGGTATTTATGTCTCAACTAATACCTGAACATTGTAACTTCGTGTAAACTGAAGGGCAGCTGTCATCCATTCAGTACGTGGAGGGCCATGACTCATTGCTCACCACCAGTGCTTCAAAATGTAATGTCGAACAGCTGCTTGAAACACATAATTGCTGATCATATAGAATCTTGGGTGTGCATGAGCACTCTAAAGGTTGTGTCTTAAGAAAAAATATGAGCGCCATGGAGAAGTTATCCATCACTGTCACAGAACGCACTCAACTCTTCTTGACTTGCTTTTAGATTACGCTGCACCTGCATTACCCATTTGTGTTATTTTATACCAAAGACAAATTATGTTTTATTCTCAGATATTTAGAATGTGACTACAGAATAAGTAGAAAATTATTCTACATTTAGCTCAATGTAAGCCGCAATATTGATCTAAATCTGCTTTGTAATAGAAACTGCTTAATTGAGCTCCTGTTCAAAAGTGCAGAACTGATAAGCTCCACCACTTTATAGTGACATTTCACTATAGCAAGCAGCAGAATGTCATTGTCATTTACATGTTTGTACTTTTGTGACTATGTGACATTTTAAACCCTATATGAGTCACTTGTACTGTGCACTATTGTGACTTTTAAATATGCCTTGGCCACATTTGTACTGGTGTTTTAAGGCTTATTATATATTAAAACTTTGAAAGCAACATCCATGGGGCTAGCTTTTTCTGTGTCCCGTACCAATGAGTCCGGCGTACGCTCGCAGACACAGACCCGGGGAGTCCTTCAGGCAGCCACTGGCCGTCTGAGTGGAGGGCTGGCAGTTCTGGAGGAAATCAGCCAGTCTGGACCTGGCAAACATACAGACAACAACTCCACATCAAACAGCAGAAGTGGGCAGGAAAAGTGAGTGGGGTGTATCTGGTAGACTGTCAGGCTGAAGCGAGGTGTTCATCAAAGTCGATCCAAAGTGTTACAAAGTGCCGCTGACACATTTTTGGGCTTGTAAATTTAGCTTTGTTCTGTCCTTTTATCTTTGGGATCTTTCTTTTGATTGTCTTTCCCACTCATTTAAAAGCAGATGGATATGCAATTTCAGTGTGAATGCCAAATTGCAAAGCCTGATTTCATGTGCTAGTTTCATAGCCTATTTTACTTTTACTTTTTATTTTTTATTGTAGTACTTAACTGCAAAAGTTAATATAATGTCTTGCCTAGTGTTCCCTATTTTGCCAGTTTTGGTGAAGCTTATAATTTTAGTTCCTGGTTGGACATGGGTAGCAGAATTTTTGTTATCCAATAGCTAGATCAGTTATATTATATTATGCTACATTTATTCAACCACTTATTACCACATAATCTGCAGATGAACAACCATTTAAGGGACCCTCCTGCTCCACATAAATGATGATGCAATGGAGTAGTTGAGTTACCTGCAGAGGTCGTCCCGGCGGCAGAAGCTCTGTTGGTGCAGACAGTTGGGTTGCAGTCCGTCCATCTCCTGGTAAGAGCAGGAGGGCACTATGGTCTTTCTCCTCCTCTCCCCACACAGGGTGTTGGTGCAAGGACAGAAGAGAACCCCCAGGCTGTACTCCTCGGGG
Source organism: Rhinogobius similis (assembly GCA_019453435.1). Taxonomy (NCBI): domain Eukaryota; kingdom Metazoa; phylum Chordata; class Actinopteri; order Gobiiformes; family Gobiidae; genus Rhinogobius; species Rhinogobius similis. The sequence goes on along the minus strand of CM033630.1, from coordinate 27,063,493 downwards.
ACCCTCTCCAGGAAGCGGCGCAGGGCCCGGTGGCACTTATGCTGGTTGCAGCGGCTGGTACCAGGCACCCGTTTAGTACAGGCCAGGACATACTCCGAGCGCAGGGAGCCACACTTCTCATACAGGCCACAGTCCTGCGCTGCTTTCAGACACTGGTTCTCTCCATCCAGTTGCATATATGATGACGCTGACAGAAGCACAAGTTAGACAATCCAATAGAAAGGAAGACTGAGGTAAAAAATCTCATTATTTTTCAGTTGTAACAGTTAAACTGAGCAGAGTGTAATGATATATTTTATGTGAAAATAGTCATTCAATGGGTGTAAAAGTAATTAACCTTCCGGTTCACTGCCATTTAGTATCTGATTATCAGTTAAATGTCAGACAAGGGGAACTCTGCAGCTCTATTGATTGCACTTTTACGTCTTCTCAAAAGAGGCTTTTGGTAATGTTTTGTGAAGAGATAATGACTGAAAATTACTGCAAGCAACAGTCCATCATTACCAATAACAAGAGGCATTTGTTTAATGTCTATTGGTGGAAAACCAACTGAACAAAATTGTTCAAAATGTAAACCTATTACACTAAAATCCCCTGTTTTTTGTTTTGAATTTGTTCATTAATCTACACATGTACATATTTTATTATCTGAACAGCAAGCAAACAAGCAAAACAGATTCCTTTTCATTGAACAGTCAATACAAACATCTCTTTTCACAATAACAAGTTCTCTTATTGATTTCTGTGACTGAGTTTAGTGATTCAGTGAGTGACATCTCTATCGTGTTTGACATAATGACAGCTCAGACGTATACGTAGATGGAGCACTTGTCATTAAATACTCCATGAGTTATAAGAGCCACATGTGTAGCTCTGTGTGTTGTACCTGCCACTAAAGACGCCATCCGACTGTCCATCTGTGTGTCATCATAAGGGGACATCTCCAGCTCATCCTCACCTAGACACAGGACATACATATTACACTGGTTTAATATAAAGATTTTCAGAACAGAAAATGGTAAAATATTATGAACAAAAATGACACATTGCTTTCAGAACAGGCGTCAGTTCTAAAACTCAAAAACGGGTTATCAAAAAGATGGAAACATATTCTTCAAATTAGGGGTGAGCCATATTGACAGAAATGAATACCTCAATTTGTATGACTTATAACAGTATTATTATTACTATCTCGATAAGAATATTCAGATGATATTTCAATGCATCAGGAATGTGCCTGTAAATGTCTTTTTGAAGTTTTGCACAAAACGTATGGACCACAATTAATCACAGAAATGTCGTTGTTTGTGAGATTATTTGAGTGTGTCTCTCTTTGTGGTCATGTTTAATAGTTTAAATGATAGACAATACACTATTTTTTGCTCCAAAGCAACAACTGATACAGTATATTATATATATATATATATATATGTAACTACATACTACACTGTAAAATACTTTTGGATAAAAACAAAAAGAAAAAAAAAACCCAAAAAAACAACAATTATTTAAGCAATATTTAAAGTATATTGAGTTTTATTGAATTGACTTATCAGACCTGCTGACAATGTTTGTCCAATAAATTATGTAAACACAAAGGAATCCTCCAAAGTACAAACTCGATCAACAATGTAATGGTATGTAAGTGTTTATGTATGTGTGTATGTATATATATATATATATATATATATATATATATATATATATATATATACAGTATATCTATGGTAATGACACGCAAGAGCAGCCTAGCAGCATTAGGAACTGAAGAGTGTAATTACACTAATGCTCGGCTGACTAATGGGCCACAGGGGAGGAGGAGTCTGCTGGCTACTGTTAGCTCTACACCAGCAACACGCCCAGTGTCTACAGGACTGTATGTGTGCTGTCTGCACTCCAGGCTACTCTCATCTTTTGCATCATTCAAACAGAAAGAAGTTACAAGAAAACAATGCCTGAGGATACTTAAAATGTGTCTGTAATTAACTTTAATTTAAGTCACTAAATAAAAGTGTCCTGTTCAAATACAACAGACTGAAAGTATAAGTAAAGTAAAAGTAGGAATAGTAACCTACGGTCTCAGAAGCGGGTCATACGGAAATCTATAATGAAAGTGCCTCAGTTGTTAGAGCACTCAACCACCAACCCAAAGGTCGGAGAATAGATTCCCAAGTCCTTGCATCTTTGAGTGACATCGTAGAAAAGGTTTCAGGGGTTGTCATCCGGACGCTGCTTGAAGATCGAGACGTTTCGACTTCTTTCATCTTTCATGTCATTGGATTGACAATGAGTTTTGGATAAAAGTCGAAACGTCTCGATCTTCAAACAGCGTCCGGATGACAACCCCTGAAACATCAACGAATCTTTGAATGACGGGTAATCAGAGGGGCCGATGGCGCAGATTGAGAGCCTCGCTTCCATCATTCTGGCCCAAGGCAGCTGTAGCTACATAAGCAGCTTACTAGAGCTGCAAAAAATAATCGCAATCTAATCAAAATCTCAGTTTGCATGAACGCCAATTGCAAAGACTGCAATTTTTGAAGTACCATAATTTCCACCACAAATCACAAAATATCCTGCTTACACTGCATAAAAATAAAAAAGTAATTCTCCTAGACATATTTAAAATGTGAACACTGAAAAAAAAATCCTATAATTAAAACATAAATCGCAAAGCTAATTGCAACAAGATATTTTTCCTATATATTGTAGCTCTATAGTGTACTGCCACAAAGTCTGGAATGAATAAATAATGACTACAATATAGCGCTTTAAGAGGCCTTGTTCATTCTGTAAAGAGCAAGTGCAAGGCATTATTACTATTATAAAGTTACCACAGTGAAAAGGTACACACTTGAATCCTGTATTAGTGTCTTTGTATGTGTGTTCTTGGTGTGGTGACAGACCTGGGAGCAGCCGAACGGTCCAGTAGACCCGCAGACACTGCTCTTCTCTACGGAAGCCGCGCTGGCACTTGCAGACGAGTAAAGCTGGGTGTTTGCTCAGCAGAGTGTCCTGGCGCTCCAGACACTCAGAGGCCACCTGTTCCCCCAGAGGAGCCACAGCCGCATCGGCCGCACACAGCTCCAAGCCCCGGTACAAGGCCTCGCACTGAGGGTCGGCCGAGCACACGCGCTGGGCCTCCACACAGTCAGCTGGGGCAGGAGGGAAGGGAAAGGATTCCAGAGATGCACCTGAGAGAGAAAGGACACATTCAGTATGATTAAAAGTACTACAAGTATGAGTACATTTTAGAAATCAAGTTTGTATGCCTTGTATTAATTGTAGGACTTAACCACAAAAGGTACGGAAGCTATGTTCAAACTTTAACTGTAGCGTTCAGTAATACATCTAGCAATACATGAGGAAGCGTAAGCATGTGAATCATATCATTTTGGCCTGATCAAGCCTTTACCTTCTATAGTACCAGTTTGTACAGACATATTGTGGATTAGACTTCCGTGACAGACTGCAGACAATGCTCCTGCGCCAAGACACTGAGCCAGACTGGATAAAGTTCTCCAGTGAGCTTATTTTCATTTACTTTACGTGTTACTCAAAGTTTTTCTGAAAAGAACTGTTGTTTTCGGATGTGCAGCTGCTTCGATTTGCAAAAGAGAGAGGCTCCCCTGGTAAAATCCAATAGCTGAAGTGCACCCAAGTTGTCTGAGGACAGCAGAAATGTCATACGGGGAGGAGAAATAGGGGAACAGAAACATAGATGGAAAAGGGAAGAGGTGGAGAGTGAGAGACAGTGGCTGTGAGACAGAGAGCGAGTGCTCCAATGTGAACCGTGATGGGTTGGACACGCGCACAGTATGAGGTACAATCAGCATGCATCGCCGAAAATGATGTTCTTAGAATCACACAAAGATGTTTCCTACACACACGTACACTGCGCTCTGGGCCGGCCGGAGAAGGACCCTTTTATGTGTGTGCCCTGCTGCGAGGAAGACTGGGAGCACAGAACCCATCATTATTACCACAACACAATACTGCACCACCACAGGGGAGGGGGCGCGGGGGCAAAGCAATCTGTCCAAGACGCACACATACTCTTGTACACACACATGGCGGTGTCAGAATAAAGTGGCTGAGAGAGCATAAACAGCTTAACATTCAGTGCCGGATCAGTAGACAGTATGTAAATTGAATACTGAGTGTCTTGATGAAAGACTAACCACATACATAAAACATTGTTAGATGAACAAACAGGCTTTGTGGGACGCCACAACCTAAACGCAGAACTGCGACTCACTTCGTCCACAGCGCGCTCTGACCCTAGCGGTTTGATCCTGTCCACCTTAACAAACCACACATGCACACTCCATTTACACTTCATAAAATACTTGTAAACTTGTTCCTCTGGTGTAAAATTTAGTCAATATTTCACAAGATTCCATTTGTCACTGTGTTTTTTATAAAGCTAAATTTCACATGTGTAAGATGTGTCAAAAATAGTAGAGTCACTGAGGAGTGCTAGGCGTTCTATTACCACATCAAAAAGTCTGTGATGTTAGCTAACCTTTCCTGACAGGCTGCTTCAGCAAACAAGACATGAAAGAAGCCTCTGTCACAGACAGAACAGCAGCACAAATACTCTAATAACAAACTAAACACCAATTTACATATTTTTATGTGTGAGGAAACATATCTCCATATTAGACGCACGAAAAAGGTGCTTCTAATATTTTGTATAAATAAATGTCAGCTGGTGCAAGTGGGACAGTGTTTTTGACTTATTTATTTATTTTGATTATTGCATTGCCTTGAACAGAGGGCACATCCCTTGTTACCAAGACTACCACCACATCTTATCTTCTTAGCACCAGTGCCTGCTGCTGCGTAATCAAGACACCTGATGGATTGGAAAGATGGACTGGCAGAAGCTGTGCTGTCTGGTGGTCAAGTGGTTTAGGCAGCAGCAAATTAAATGTCTGAGCAGCAGGCCTTTACATTGCGAGTTTGACTCTTGGCTCCGACATATTGCTGAATGTCCTCCTTGCTCTCGCCTCCTTTTCATGCTACGATTTCAAATAAAGCCTACGATGTAATTTCAAAAAAAGTGTGGTCCCAGAGCAGCCCAGGCCCTGTGCCATGGACAGCAGTGCTGATGAAGGAATCCAGACTGGGTGAGAGAGACGTACAATAACAGAGGCAGGACGAGGACGAGAGGTGGAGCCCCTGGAGATGCAGAAGCACACAGCACAGGGTGCCGGTGTGACGCACATGGAAGGCCCATGGTCCTGCATGTTAAACTTGTTTGCTTGAGTTTCTGTCTGTCCTTAGTGGGAGACAGGACTTGGACTCTAAGTGGACTGAACTGTCCTGTGACATAAGTACATTTACTTATGGTGATGGAATGAAATGGTGATTCCTGTGACAATCTGCTATTTTAATAAAATTATGATTCCTGTGAGTCACTAACTCTGTGCAATGCAACTATCTCCTCGAACACAGACACTATCACCCCTTCTCCTATTGGTCAGCGTTTGTCATGCTCTGAGTGAGTGACAAGTGGATTCAACCATTACGGTGAAGTGTGAACATTCAGAAGAAGCACAATATTTTGTCCAAAGTGAAATCTGTCTATATATAATTTTTTGACATATCGCCCACTCCTATTTAAGCCTTTTCAAAAGTTAATCATCTTCCATTTAAAATGTCTCATCTTACTGTCTAAATATAGAAAATATATTGGCAAAAGTTTTCTAAACATATCTTAAATGGCTCAAATTTGTTGGATTGCCACACTTGATTTGCATTCAAAATAAAATTCAAAATAAATTAAATAAATAATAAATTTACAGGAGAATAACATCATGAAGGAAGCCACTGCATGTAGCAAATCAGAGACCTAATGTCACCAAATCATCAGCTATAATGACCTGTAACAAATCAGCTCCAGTATCTTTAGAAATCTAAAGCGCAGTGCTTCATAGCACCAGTAAAATCACACTTTGTGCTCCTTTGCCTTTTCTTTCCCTTCCACAGCACTGTATACAAAGGTCTCCTGGACATGAATGCGTCTGTCCTTGTTGACAGCTTACGTTTGTGTTTGGAGGGCGCTTATACTCAAAGTCCAAAGACCTTTTTAACAGAGGTGTTCCCACAGGAAGTTTCAGCTTCACTGTGCAAGATGCCAAGAAAAAGGCAACAACTGACTACAAACACAGCCAGGAAAGGAAGTAAACAGCAAAGCTAAACCCAGGTTTGGCAGTTGTCCCTTTTCCTTAAAAAAGAGATTGTCACTAATTTATTTCCCTTGAAGGAGAAAAACACGTTTGGGTTGATAAACGCATGTACGCTTGGTTCTATTTGATATAATTCTCCAAACTTTTTTCATCATCAAGTCGAGCAGAAGGGTGATAAAAGTTTGGTGCCACACTGTGTCTGGAGGCAGCAGACAGGCTCTCCATCAGCACTGGTGGAGTTTATCATTGTTTTTCTGTTTAAAACAATAAATATCCAATCCACCATCTGCCGCACATCACCACACAGACTGCAGCGCTGTGCTGGCACAAGTCAGCCATTTGAACAGCACTCACTTTCCGGCCAAATGTTCCAACTTTAATATGGAATGCTACGTTTTGTTTGTGCAGATATACATATACCTCGCAGGGCTTTATAGAATGCAAAATGGATTTCCTCATGTTGTGAAAAGGTCCAAAAAGGAGTAACAGCAAATTCAAAAAGGTAAGACAAGATAACTGTTTTACATTTACTTGGTCCTTAATCTTGACCGTTATATTGGTTTTTGTCATTTATTGGACGTTACTTTCAAAGTTACTTATTTTTGCATAGATTTGGTCTTTATGAATCAAGACATTCATAAGGACCATTTGCTCAAAACATATTACCACTTCAGTGCCTATACAGGTTCAAATGACCTCTGCTATTGTAATAAGCCTTATGTCTTGGCAAAACAATCCACTCAAGGGACTTGAATAAAATGGGAGGTTGACCTAATTGCTCTGGTTAAACAAAACTATGATAACAAATTTTCTCGGACTAAGTAGCTCAGATTAGGCACTAATAACAACTTTGTTACAAGAATGTTTTGATGACATTTAATTCATTTTAATTAAGCCTTTTTTTGTTTTTTGACAAGGGCTGGATCACTTATTGTGAACCCAACAAAGTCTAGATCATATATATAAGCTCTTTGACTGCTTTTTCCTATTTCCACACTTAATACCACACCATTCACTATTTTCATTTACATGTAGCAATATTTTGGAAACGTGCAAAAACATGTAAAGAAAAGAGACCATTTTGTACTTGCAAACGATAAAAGCTCAGTGCCAACTGCATACAGCCATTGTTGGGGAAGCAGAAATGCCCTAAGCAAAGCATTTGACATGGCTACTTCCAGTTCCAGGATTTCCTTTCAAAATGCTTCAGTCACTATGCGCTTATCAGAACCTTTTCTGATAACAGCTTTGAGAAGAGAATCCTTTGGCTTTAGCATCAGAATGCTACATGTGGACTGCTTTGGGGTTATGAGGTGAAGGTTTGAAATTGTGCACAAATTGCTGGAAGGTCTTCCAAGATTGGTTTGGACGCAAAGACCCGCAACAAGAGACTATACGAGTACGTGGCCACAACCAACCAGCACATCAATATGTTAGCAGTATTTAGAAGATAATAAATAAATAAGTGGCAAATCACATTCAAATGTCTGCTAATGATTTATACTAAAGGCTAAAAGCTAAACATAGCAGTGATGGAGATAAACATGAAGCGTGACAGTTTGGACCGTTTCCAGGGGCACAAGACAAGGAAGCTGTGGATGGGCTAATAACACTAAGAGCTAATGATCCTGATGTGTTGTGAGCCAAATTAATGACCAAGAGAGGGGTGCACTGAACCCAGGTCCCCATACCAATTACTAACTTTAGTGTAATTGCTGCAGTTGTCCCAAAGAGGCAGTCTCCAGGGCTGGAAAAACATTGAGGCATAAGAACCAACTCTCCAGTGGCCAAATGTAAATGATTCCCAGCAGATTGTGATGTTAAATGTTTTATTCTCTGAGGGATTAAAAAGATATAATCTTCCATTTAGAGCATTGTTTCCTAATAACGAATAACAATATTAAGATCTTGTGCCTCGAAGCAGTTTGATAAGTGTAAAGTGTAAGCCAAGTTGTATGTCTTAAGTTCAAAGTTAGATTTCTCCACAAACAGGGAGGGCGTTTGGCACATAAAATTATATTTATCAAAACTGAATAAGGGATAATCTGTCATACACAAGCACACATGAGATAAAATAATGTGACCATTAATGAATGACAGTAATGAAGCTGAACAATACATTGTACAATTCTATCCAGCCCACAACAACATTGTCAATTGTACTTTACAAAGAGTTGTCTTGACTGGTTTAGTTTCGTTTTTACTTGTTAAAAGAAAACTCCTTGTCGCCTTTGAGCATGCTCTGGGCGACAGTGGCAAGGACAACTGCTTTTTAACAAGTTTCCACCTAAAGCAGAACCCAGTCTGAGAGGACAGTGTCTGTATCAGCTGGCTGAAGCAGACAGAGGACACAGAAATTCATTACGTGTGTGTAGTTCTCAGCATCGACTTAGACATAAATGTGTTAATGCCAGATGCTCTTCCCGATGCGTCAACAATCACCTTTCCTTGCATAATTGAGTGGCCTGCAACACCGAAGCATTTTAATGTTAATTAATGTATTTGTAGTTTTTCTGTGTATTTATTTGTTGTTCTTCTTTTTCCTCAGTGGAAATCACATGCATAATCAACATCTGATATTTACATTTAGCATTTCTTTAATATCAGATGTTCTTTCTGACCAACCACACAAAAAGACACACAAACTCACAGTAAAAGTGGCCAAAGTTCAAAGAGTAAACAGACTTCCTTTAGTGGCCATATCAAGTTCAGGTTATTAGCAGTTTGCCATGATAAAAGTGGTCTGCAGTTGTGTCACGTTGAGACTTCTAATTTGGGACAGTGTTGTGACCTCAAATAATTGAGTGATGTGCACATAATTAAACAGAGTGGTTGTTATGATTGACAGCTGATTGTGTTCATTTATGGCAGCTCACAGCTCCAGGTATCAACATGATGACTCTGGCCCACAATACAAAATATCAGTGTCATCAATAGATAGACTACAAGCTAGTGCAATAGACCAAACACACGCAGGTTTAGAATGTAGCCGTAGTCGATCTAATTAACATCTATCTGTTTTTCAACCAATATATTGCTGCAAGGCATGTGTGAAGCCCAGTAAAATGATTTCAGATTTCTTCATCATGATTTAATCAGAGCCCAGATGTATTATGTGTGAAGGGTATGTGAAATAACAAGTAGACATATAAACGAATCAATCAGCTGCTCCCCCGCCTCTGTCTGAAATAGTGCGGTCAATACACCCTGGCCTGAAGCTATGGCTGCTATCACAGGTAGCAGTTACAAGCCGGGCTCATCATCCCATAATGGAGCCATGTGGAACCGTTCAACATCGATAAATCATTAGCACATTCATTCTGAGCGCTAATATCATTACACAAACAAACACCTGCACTCCTGCTGGCCTTTACGCTGCCTTATAGTGCAGTTTAGATCAATTCATTTAGCCTGTTTCAAAGACTTAAACTAAAGGGCACATTGGACATGGGTTGCACGTGTACTATTTTCCTTTAGACATCATGGAAGTCTCAAATCTGAATGTTGCAAAAGACATATTGCATATTGCAGTCTAGGTATTTAGGAAAGATTCACACATTTCCTTTAGCCTCAGTTTAAATATAGACCATAGACTGTAGATATCAGTGGACCATGTTAGCATGCTAGCCGCCGCGTTCCAAATAGGAAGCAGCTATGTAGGCGCTCCTGGCTCCATAAAGCCGAGCTGCCATTCACTTTCTATTGGGACACTGGTGCCCTTTACTCTGTAACTGTTTTTGTCAAGCTTACCATCTTGAAACTAAAACGTCTGTTTTGACACACTCTACATGAATCGGGTGTTTTTTTTTTCGTTAGGTTGTTCATAAATCAAGTTATTAGCAATAATAACTGACCAATCAGGTGCTTCCTTTTCCAGGGGCCGTTTTCGCTCGTGTTAGCAACAGGTTTGATTGACAGCTAAGCGCCGCGCGTTGCCGCGTCTCCTCTCACCGAGGCGGATACCGTTAGCAACCGCGCTCCTGATTAGTCCGTGTGGTTGCCACGATACGCACTCGGATTTCCAAATATGGAGTCTGGCTCCGCTTTAGCCGCTATAACTGCTAGCCGCGATGGGCTTCATTTGGCTGGAGCCAAACGCTATGGGTGACGTCACAATCCCTTAGTCCACTGATCTACAGTCTATGATATAGACACATTTTTTGCTTTTAATTTTCTGTGTTGTTATGTTGTATTCAGTTAGCACCACTCATTCATTCACTAAACACAACTGAATCACACCCTTGAAAAGATAATACTTGAGTACAAAACTTAATTAGTTTTGTTAGGTGGGATAAAACCTGTGGTAAATATTTATCATAGTTTTACATCAATCGAGATATTATGTGAAGCAAAATAGAAAAATAAAAGATGAAAATTACAAGAAGTAGTGCTGGGTTCTAAAACAGAATCCCTCTGTCTACGTCATCAATAAGCGACATTCAACTGTAATTGTGCGTGACCGTTTTCACGCAGCTGACAAAGTTTAAACAATCATTTAACAAAATAAAGGTCTTATATGGATTTGGGCTCTTGTTTACAGTACGGTTGCCAGGTAACAGCTGTGGAATTACCTCTCCCATTTGCTACTCATGTCCAACCAGGAAGTAAAATACTGTATAAACTAATGGTCTAAAATGGTCAAACTGGGGAAAAATGGTTTACTAGTTACTAAACGAGCAAATCATGCAGGCATGTACTATTTAAAAAAGTCTGAGTAATCAAAACGTAATGCTTCCTTCTAGTGGTGCTCGGAGGTCGGAATTTGGACCTCGGAGAGACGTCAGGTTGGAAGAAATATGAGCAAGACATTACAGTGTACAGTAACGACTCAAATCAAATAATATAAATCAGGAAAGAGCTCAAATCAGCCTAAATGTGGATCCAATTAGTTAATGTATTAATCCGGACAGTGTTCTTATATTTGCGAGCTTGTTGCTTTTGTTGTCATTATCTCTGTGTAGATGTAAGAAACATTAGCATCATACAGAGGCTCAACAGCAGCGCAGGAGCAGGTTCACAAACAGCAGATGAACAGCACTGAACAGAGCAACCAAAGGGAAAATAATACAAGAACGATCAATATTGCAGCAATGCAGAATGTTAACTTTATCATGTTGAATTGTCGGGGTTATTTAAATGTTGCCAGAGTTTCTATTTAGGAATTTTTAGTGGTGTTCCAGTGTGAATTTACTAGTCGGAACTCCAACCTCTGAGGACGATTGGAATGCAGCATATAACCGTTTACATAATTTCTGACCAAAGGAGCAACAAGAGTCTCTTAGAGTCTAGATCATAAGGAATATTATTATTCCACATGGTTAAGGTGGCTCAGTGGCTATTAACCTTATCCCGGAAGTTGCCGTGGGCGCTGCCATCTTGTTTCCGTTGTGTTAGTTTACACATTGCTGACTTCTTGTTGCATGTGTACATTAAACATTTTACACAAATCAACCTACTTTATGTAACATTTTAGCGGCAAGACTTTTCCCTCGTTCGTCATTAGCTTTAACGGAGTTCTCGTCAAACGGAAGTGCGTTTACAACAAAAGTGCATATCTGTGGCAAAAAAGGCAAAAGTGGGCGGGGCAGAATAAGGTGAATAGAGCATTCACTCACCAACATAAAGGTGGGTAGTTCAATTCCATGTCCAACCCGTCTACAGAATTCCGCTATATCCTTGGGCACAACACTAAACCCTGTGTCTATGAATGCAGTGTTTGAGTTGGTAATTTTTGCTTGAGAGGAGCCATTGGTGCAGATTGGTAGCCGCTTCTGTCAGTTTGGGCAGCTGTGGCTACAAATGAAGAAGTTTAGGACTACAGAGCATGGGGAGTGAATAAATAATGCACACAATTTAAAGCAACTTTGGGCATAAGAAAACCGAGCAATAGACAACTAATAAATATTATTAAAACTTTTCTGTTTCCTCTTGAAGCACAATTCATTCAACCAAAATAAAAACTAAAAAACTAAAAATAAAGTCCCTGAAAAGCTAGCACCTTAAGAACTACTGGATTACCTTAAAATTGTGCAGCCTTTGTTTTTCGCATCACAAATCCACGGTGTAATTCCTCTTCTATTATTACAGTCACACAGGTTGATAGGGGCTGGGTACATATCATGTTTATCTGCTTTTATCTGCCTTTTGCAGAAAACATCTCACATTCTTTTGGGAACAAAAAGGAAGCAAGAATAAAGTGAGTCTGTGGGTGAAACTATTCCCACCACTGTGATGAGAAATGGAAGTGATGCGTTTCACATTCGGGCTTGGCGTGGATGGCAAAGAGGGGAATAACTGGTTTGTTAGAACAACAAGTGATGGCGACCACAGCTGAATGAGCAGACACTGGAGACAGCAGTGTGCGCAGATCCTCAGTGAAAAGGGAACATCTCGGGCATGGCTTTTCTCAAGAGGAACCCACTGGTGGAACAACACAGAGCAGGCTTTACAATTAGAATAGAATATTTTTAGATACTCAAGATAATGAAGATATACTTTAAAGGGGCCATATTATGCAAAATAAATGTTAATGAACTTTTAGCCTTGTAAAAATTGTGTTCCCTCATCATTAGTTTACGCAAAGTTGTATTTTGTGGATTTATGCATGTTTGAGTAATTCTGTCCTGCAACTGAGGCTCAAGTGCTCAGTTCTCACCTATCCCAAATCCCCGATCACATGCACTGTAGTGATGGGCGAATTGAAACAGATGTTTCGACATGTTTCACGAGGCCTCACTTTACCTATCACTACTGTACTGAACTGTGGATATTTGACATGGGTGACACATGTCTTCATTGAGACAAGGTTTTAAAATGTTACGTACCCCAAAATGACAATTCTCTGCCTGTTACACTCAAACGTCACGATGAAGAGGTGGAACTTATTAGTTTTGCGATTTTGGTTTGATCTTAACAAGTTCCAAGTAGAGGTTCAATATGCAGCTAGAAATGGGAGTGAGACAAAAAAAAGTTTGAGTAAACATTTTATTGAAGACAACAATTAAACTGAAATAGGCTGTTCTGCAGCTGATCAAAAGATTAGGACCACATGCCTTTAAAAGCCCAAATCTTTGCAAAAATGTGGATTCAGTGTAATTTTCTGTCAGGTATTCACACTGTCATGACGTTCTGATGGCAAATGAAAAATAAAGTACCCTTTTTGAATGTAGTCGGGTTGTTGAGCTGCATAAAGGCCCATCGCTGCTGAGGTGGGATGCAGTAAGATTTCTTAAAAGATCCTGAGGGTTATGGAACAAAAAGGTCAAGTGGAAGACCCCAAGAAATGACACCAGCGCTGAGCCGGATCTGACTGACACTGGACGATCCTCAGCCCAAATTAAAGCCGTTACTCGTGCCGGCGACGGCAGCCCAATAATCTGACGAGCTCTGCCACTGAAGGGCTTCAAAAATAAAAAACATCTTCAAAGGCCTCATCTTCTTGAATGCCACAGAACTGCTGCTTGAATTTTACAAGAGACACCAAACATGGGGCATTTAAAGGTGGAAGAAAGTTTTATTCTTTAATTTAACCTTGAAGATCCTGACGGTTTCCAACGTTACTGGCACGACAAGCCGATCCACCTGAGATGTTTTCTATGTGCCACGGGGAAAGGGTGCCATTGGGTTAGGACTCCAGGTGGTGGCCGCTGGCTCTGTGCAGATGTTGCAGAGAGCATCCCTCATGACTGAGGCCCTCGTCTGTGGAACCACTGGGTTTTTCAACAGGAAATCTCTACAGTTCACAAAACCCACCGGACAAAGGACTTCTCCAGGAGAATAACATCACTCTTTTGGGCCATCCTGTGTGTTCGCCTGATCTAAATCCAAGTGAGAATCTTTGAGGATGGACGGCAAGAGAAGTTTACAAATATGGACAACAGTTCCAGACAGTAGAGTCCTTCAAGAGGTCATCTTCAGCACTTGGAGAAATGTTACCACTCACCTCCTGGAAGCACTTGCATCAAGCACATTTTGATGAACAATAATGGTGGTGCTATAGTTCTACTATCTTTACTGAGTTCATGTTTGGGATTTCAGTTTTGAGGGGGTTTAAGGTTTTTTTTTTTAGGTGTGGTCCTGAACTTTTGATCAGCTGCAAAACAGCCTATTTCATTTTAATTGTATTAATAATTAATTCATTAATTGTTTTTAAAAACTTACTAAAAATGAACTTTTTTTGTTTCACTCCCATTTCTTGTTGCCAGTGAAGCTCTACTTGAGATCCAAACATGCATGTGACATTTTTCAATGGGTCTTAATTTTTGATTAGGACAGTGTTATTAAACCGTTTTACATCAGTAGTAGTCTCTTGTAAAACTAAATATTACAACAAATTTTTGTTTAAAGAAAAAAAAAAAAGTAATTAATTCAAACCAAAATGTTGACGCCGACATCTTGTGGCTGTCAGTGCTATTGCACTTTCAACACGAGTTCTAAGCATCAAAGGTGGATTTATCGATAACAGTTGATGGTTTTTCAGAATGTGATGACATCATACAGACGGGAGGGGCAAGAGCCAGTTTACCCTAGGGACTACATTGTATTTTGCCATGAAATATCCAACCGGTAAATTCACAAATGTTCAACTAGATCGTTTCTATATTTTTTTCTTGACCCAAGAACTTACTGCACTATGACAAAAATCAGCTGTTTCAATTATTATTGGCTGATAGAATGCTGTGATGTCATTTGAAACCAGGCAATCAGGGTGTAGCAAGTGAACACAATTTAATGTTTCTATGCCAATGGAAACATATCCAAACACAAGTAAATGGTCCAATTCATTCATTTAGAATGAAAGCCTATCGGTACTTGTTTAATTAGGATTCAAGAACAATGGCAAATTATCTGTATGTGCCACCACGAGCCAAGAAAAGTTTGACTGATTGATAAAAAAAAGTACACTGTATGCACTTATACAGTATTGTAGTAGAATCAACAATGTTTTTAGGTAAATTCTAGCAGTGGATGTTTGCTTTGGCCATTGTAGCAGCCTGCCCGTGCCAATACCAGAGAAGTAGCATCATTTAGATCTAATTGTGTATGCCTCGGTGCCAGGCTGCGTCTCTCACTTTTGCCTAAAAGCTTTGGGAGACAGATTGGAGCAGAGTGGATACAGCCCGGCTAGAGGACATCTCAACATCAGAGCACAAGTGTCGCTCCTTCCATTTGAAGTTTTAGTGGAAGTTTATAGGGGAGAAATTGCAGTGAGCGTGACCTTTTAACAGAGCTTAAACTTCATCATATGGGTGAAATTTGTTCTGCAACACAAGGATTGGTCTACCAGCCAAAAAGCCTGGAGAGGTTACAGTGATACATAAATGTTTTATGTATAATTTAAACGGGAGTCACTCTGCTTATTCCTATAGCTGAGGGGGTCAGAAAGTTTTTTCTAGCAACAAAGAGTCATCTTAGGTGCCATTACAATGTAAGATAAATCAATTTAGTCTATTTGTTAGTAAAAGTAGCCTTAAACAAGTTTTCTAAACAATTCGTCGATGTAAACCCTCATTCGTCCAGGTGTGGTTCATCGTAGAAAGGGTTTCAAGGATTGTCATCCGGACGCTGTTTGAAGATCGAGATGTTTCGAAAAGTCGAAACGTCTGATTGACAATGATTTTTGGATAAAAGTCGAAACGTCTCAATCTTCAAACAGCGTCCGGATGACAACCCGTGAAACCCTTTCTACGATTTTCTAAACAATATAAAATGGCTGAATAACAGAAGTACACAGAAAGTGAACCCACCGAAACCCAAGGAGTGTTAACCTGTTGTTGTTTAAAGTTTCAAAGTCAAATTTCAATACTAAGGAAAATTGATACTAAATACCAATTTTGATATTACAATGACACATTTTTTTAAGCTTTTAAAGCTTTTTTTACACAACAGAATCTCATTTTTCCACACAAAACAATCTCAACAATCTTAACCAGTAAAGGTCCAATTGTGTCCACTATGAGAACTTCTTTCAGTATCAATACTTTGAATGAGTATCTAGTTTCTGGGTATTGACAAATTTGTCAACCCTACTCAACCCTGCTCGCCTAATCATCTTTCACAAACCCTCCTCTGAACGCTCTCCACCTCATGTCCTTGTTTATGAAAAGCCGAGGTAATAGAGGGGTATAATTAGTGCAATTATGATCAAAGTGCAAAATAATGGGAATTGTTGCAAAGGTCTCAGACAGTGATGAATGCCTCCCATTTGCCTCTTTATACTTTTGCAGAGGCTCTCCTGCTGTGGCATTGTGCTGTAAGAAGGCTCCGCTGGCTCTGGCGTTTGAGGAAAGAGGAGCTGTTTTTTGCCATTAGACTCTCACTATTGACTCATTTACCAGGCAGACAGCCAAGGATCCATTCACATCTTCAACACATCTCTGTTTTGTGATTCTAAGGTGCGAGGGGTCACAAACAACATTGTGCTATAGTAATTAGCAAATAGGCTTTTCTATAACAGTGTCTTTGATTGTATTAATGCAAGAAACCACCAGAGGGGCATTGACCCTTCAAGTTGCTAAAGCGACAGCAGCCCAGGAAAAAGTCTTTCACTCATTGAACAGATGTTGATGGGGTGAATGCAAAGTACTGTGCTTGTTCTGTCAATAAAACTCTGCCTCTTTGATAAAGTGCACGGGCTTGGGGCGAGCACGTGTACAGGGACTGTTTGGGTTTGAACAGTGCAAACATAGGCTCAGGCCAGGTCAGGTCTCGATCCAAACTCTACAGCCATCTTATGGGGCTATTCAAGGTCGCAGGTTTGAATCTAGCTATTAGTAATATTCCTCTGATCAGCCAAAATCA
Source organism: Rhinogobius similis (assembly GCA_019453435.1). NCBI lineage: Eukaryota > Metazoa > Chordata > Actinopteri > Gobiiformes > Gobiidae > Rhinogobius > Rhinogobius similis. The sequence goes on along the minus strand of CM033630.1, from coordinate 27,046,499 downwards.
CATGCTTTGACAATACTTTTAAGAGGCGGTATTATGCTAAATTAACTTTGTGGAGCTTTCTACCATGTTGTAACATTATTCCCTCATCAAAAACATGCCTGATGGGGTTTTAAATGTAATTGAAGTCTGATGGCTCTCTCCTCTGCACTAATCGAAAACTATACGGGTCCTATTTTTGAACCATTCTCCAGCGCTCTGCCCACAAGCACGGCCCCGCCCACAAGCACGGCCCCGCCCACAAGCACGGCCCCGCCCACAAGCACGGCTCCGCCCACAAGCACGGCTCCGCCCTTCAGTTATTCTGTGAGGGGAGGGGGAGCAGAGCCGTGCTGATAACCGCTAACAGCCACAACACGGACTTGTTTATGCTACTTTTCTTTTTGGCTTTTTATTGATTGTCCAGACAGAAAGTACATTTGTATGGACAGAGGACATTTATTTTCACACTTTCCAGCGTGTTACACCATTTAACCAAGGACTATAGCGTCTTCAACAAAAGTTACCTTTTGTGTTTATTATGCTATTATTATTACCTTCATAAACCGCATATGCTTGTGCTGTGCTGATTCTGTGGAAGGGGAGGAGCTTAGCATGAGGCACAGGTTTCTGAGCGTCAGAAACTAAATCGAAACTGATTAAACATTTTAATACGTTTTCAGCGAATATTTCATTTTTAAACCAAGAAAAGGTAACATGGTGATCTATATATGCTATGTGTTAACAATTAATACCCCATGGAAGTGTAATACTCCCTCTTTGAAAAGACGTTTTGGTCTGGAATTATATCCTGTCTCCCTGATTTCTGATGGGCGTGACTGATGGATTAATTACTCAGAGCAACGCATTGTCCGCTCGTATCTAAACAAGTAGTAGTAGTACAAGTTAAAAATTTCATTAATTTCATTTACTTATTTAACATTACAACATACAGTTACATAATGCTTGAGGGCAAAGATGTTTGTGCCAGATTACAAATACGAAAGCTAATTTCCATCTGCACTGCTTAAAAAGGGGAAGAAATAAAACAGATTCAGCAAAATCAATGAGCAAACCACTAAACTTTGTAACTCTGAAGTAAAAGAAGTCATACATTGTTCTGAATGTTACAAGGAATGTCAGGCCCTTCTTTAGCCTACATACAGTGTGTGAATTCACAAGGGCAACTGCTTGACAGTGTTACACTCTAAAAAGAGTACTGCTTTGAAATTCCAAAATATACTTGCCCAGCGCCGTTGGGTCCATCTGCAAAAATATTGCACAATGATTTAAAACCATTCTAAAATGATTTGTGTTTTTGTTTTTGTGTTTCTTCACTGACTCCTTGCCCTATGTATGTTATGACTTATTTCTTCTAACACTACATAGCATCCATCAACAATTCAATTTTCAACTTGAGGAGGTGTAGACACATACTAAACTATGTTATACAATGTATTCATCGCCACTCGAATGCCCCACAGTACAAACAGCTTGGCAATAATTAAGCCAACAATAGACCTAGCCCAGCAAATTGTCTGACTAATTCTCCAGTCTGCAGTAAGAATTAACAAGATAAGAGAATTGTGCTTTTTGCAGTGAGGACTTCCACACCAGTGTTTGAAGCCAGGAGTGCACAGAACATCCGCCATTCAGCTTAATTAAATCGACAGCTCACTTCATGTGGCAGGCATCAGGGCCACAAAGAACTCTTCCAGGCATTTTTCCCTGGACCAAACTCTAGCTGACAAAATCTATACCTTCTTTCTTCTCAAAGGTCTGTACAAGTCAGTAGGGGGCGCACAATCAAAGCTGTTAGAAAGATACTGGCAACACAGACTAAAGTGTGAGAAAACTGATACAAGTTGTTGAATCAAAGTTTACTTGGATGACTTAAAATGAGGTCATGGAAGAGTACTTCTTTCACTTGTTAAAAATGTACAGCATGTTGGAGAATTGCTAAAAACAGAGATTCCAAATCAAAAACATGCACTACAGACAGAATACTGAATGAAAATGTGAAGCTTTTCTCCTAAATCAAATTAAATGTCTGGCACAGTATTTATTGCCAAAAGGGAGAAGTGTCTGAGTTAGGGTCTGGGCACGGATCATGGACCAGAGTCCGACACATCTGTCACCATAGTAACAGATGGGCCCAGGTCAGGCCTGCACTGACCTGGGATCAGACCCGGTTCACGCTGTCTGTACCTTTGGGGATGGCTGAGTACTGCTGGTCAGTGTTTGGGAAAGAACACATGAAAACACACTCTGTCTCTCCGACGCTGCGACAGGAGTGGAGCCAATACACCATCTGCTGCTTCTGTCTGGGACCTCCAAATCCCACTTATCAACAAAACACACAGAGGACCTCCCAACCATCCCATCCACCCCACAGACTGAGAACTGCCTTTGAGAAGCACTGTCTCAGTTCATTTTGGACACACATTCAGACAATGCTCTTAGCACAAATATGCTCTGATGGCAAGGTGTCTCATTGTGTCCACGTGTAATGACAGACAGGTACAAGTGAAGTGCTGGTATGATTTTAAAGTTCACGCAAGTTTGATGGGCTTTTTTCATGGATGTAATGATTTGGTAATGGATTGATCTTTCACAAGGGTGTTTTGTCCTGTAGGCGGTTTTTTGAACGGACAGTGTAGCGTGAAAGGGGGATGAGAGAGGGAAGGACATTCAGCAAATTGTTGCACAGAGCCTGCAATATGTGCTCTCCAGCACACAAAAACACAGTCAACAACAACTGTGGAAGTGCCCCACGGTATTCATTTTCACACAAAAAATATAATGCTTTAATGCTTTATTCAGTAGCATTTCCCATTTCATCATTAAACTTCATTAAGGACTGAAACATGTATTATCAGTTCTAACCTCTTTTAATATGTGACTTTTTGACTAGCATTGTCATTTAAATGGTCCCTTAGTAACTAGAAAGAGTAAATTATGTCCAAAATGTTAGTGTCATGATGAGAAAGTTTGCAAATATATAACTTGTTTGCATATAACACTTTACTACAGTCTCACAATCATATGAAACTAAACAACTAAAGTACATAACATAACACAATATATCGCAAAAATATCAATCGCAATATTGACTAACGCAATGTTTCACTAACTATGTAACACTAAGATCCTCCATCGGACCGAAAGTTTATGTTTTTGAAATGCAAACGCTGTTATTCAGTCTGAATTAGCCCTGCATTAGTCTCAGAGTTTAACTAATACATTAGATTCGTTTTTAGTTTAGTTTATTCTTCATTTGTCCGGGACTATGTATACATTTATTATCTTACCAAAGAAAATATATATATATAAGAATATGCACCAAAATTAGCTACTCCTGCTGCCCCTAAGGAACATATTTGTTTTAATTCAACTGAATTTGCACTATTTAACAACTACATCGCATATTGCAATAATTTCCAATATTGTGTAGCCCTGGCTAAACTAAGTAGGTAAATTTCTTTTGGTTCATTCACCAGTTCATTCCCTCACATTGCTCTGTCCCAGGACACTGCCTCCCGATCAGACCTCCGCTTTTACACCCCTCACCAGAGCAGCTTTATGAGCCTCATTTCTCTGGCCCCATTGCTCTTCATAGACGTCATGGTCTGTCACTGCAGATCAATACAGATAAGTCTTCTTCCCTCTCTCTCTCACACACACACACACACACACACACACACACACACACACACACACACACACACACAAAACACACACATACAGTCTAAAGTCTCTATGTGGAGGTAAGATGTCTGTGGTTCAAAACACGCACACACCGCAGTGGCCTGGAATCATCCAAAAGAGGTTAGACAATAGACACTAAACGACAACTTGGATCTCGTCAATTTGAGGGTGCATTTTTTTCTGCACCAACCAGTGGAGAGACATTTCAAGTATCTTCTTCTGAATACTACTGTTGTGCTCTGAGCAAGACACTTTGCCCATTTACTTGAGTCACAATACGTGCAACTAGTTGTGAAAGGAATGGCAATTAGTGTAAACTTCAGCCAAATCACAGGGCGACTGGTTTGCTGAGGCAAGTGTGGCAGTGAAGGGATAAGAAATAAAACGTCATTACAAGACTCCAGACTCCAGTATTTAGTGAGTGAAATGTTGTTTAATTCATGTGTGTGTTGGTACTGTGTATGCAGTTATATTATAGTGTGTGGTTTTTGTATTATTATTCTTTTTTTTTCTTTAGGTTGCATTAAAAAAAAATCCATGACACAGTAGTTGCCTAATGCACCATCTCAGTGTAAACATCAAATATAAAAAAGTAACAACAATGTTTTTATGTGGTTATTCTTATTCAGAATATAACTTAACAACCTGATGGACTTTGAATATAACAAGTGTCATAAAGTGATTTTTCCTGCTCTGGCACGAGGCATTTATTATGACTTCTGAGACAGCAGGATATAATACTGCTGTGTAATGGCAGCTCTATCAGTTAAGATCATTCACATCATATCATCCTCATAATCGAGTTGTTACAAGTTTTCCTGGCATCCATTTACTGCGATCATATTGAAATTTACTGTAACAAGTCATAACAGATTATATTTTTGTGATTACCTGTACCTGTTCAACAGGCAATAAAAAAAAAGTATTTATTTAATTTTAAGGATTTATAGGGCCACAGACTTAATTAGTCAAGACATTCAGCATTGAGACATTCAGACACGCACGTCTGAAAAACTTTAAGACCTGAGTGCTGGGTCCCGAACTTGAATTAAAGTGAAAACATGAAAAAAGGATCCGCACAGCAGTTAGAGTTCCCAATTTTTATTTCGCACCACGTGACGTTTCGGACCACAAGCCCTTCCCTAGACAGAGTCAGAATAGAACTGCTCCATGCCTTTTAATTGCCTTTGGGGATAAATAAAATTATTGAATTTGCAGCACATACAGTATACATTTAAGCTTTGATATTAAATTATTGTAACAAATACATTTCAGCTAAGACTAGACCATGATTCTTTGCTCAATTTCATGCATGCAGCCAACTAGAGAAAATATTTGTTTATAAAATGAATTAGTAGAACTTCCACAAGACTGCAACCCTTGTCACAAAGGATACAGTAACTCTTCTAGTGAAATCTGTAAAACCCACCGAGTATCACTGTCAGCCTGCTTTAGTGTCTTAAGAACCCCACTAGTTCTATCTCTTCACTTTTCTCTTTGCCCCGCACCTCCCCCGGCCACAAAAACACACAAACACACACACCTGCCCGTGCACCGATAAGACGTCAACTGCCGCCGCTCCAAATGTGTTTGCACACCCGCGTCGGTTCACTGCACTTCCTCATTCAACCACTCCCAACAATTTATTCTGACGCGCCACTGAATCCGAGGGGGAATTTAGATTGAGAGGGGAAAAAGGGGGCCAAAAATCAGCCTTGAGTAAGTATATGGAGAGACCTGAGAAAGAGAGACAGCTGAGTATATGAGTCTGCCAGTCGACATTACAGTGCCGCAACAAGCCGGACAGTCATTAACAAGGCTAATGAACACAAGCGAGGCCAAGGAAGCGCTTTGCCAAACCAATGTAAAGGAATGTCATTGGAAGTGTGACATACAATCCAGAGATACCCACTCGAGCGCGGACCACAAGCGGAACATGGAAGGACTGTGAAGTGGCTCGGGCTAATTTGAAAAACATAGAAAATGCTGATTTGATTTTAAAAATAAACACTGGTTCGTGGGATGTGTACTGCGATCTACCAGCCGTGACTAAACCCCAGTCAAAAATGCAGCGTGTAAGTTAAAGTAAGGCTCCCTTCTTCCAATTACTGAAAGTGAAATGAGAAGGGGGAGAACGGGTTTGAAATCAGTCTAAAATCATCTCTGGTGTTTGTCATGTTAGGAATAGAAACTACAGAGAGAAAAAAAAAGTCAGATATATAGTACTAAATACAGACAAAAAAGTCAATAGAAATCATCATTTTAAAGTTTATTTTCATAGAGAGCAGTGAGTGCAGATAAAATTCTTTCAACAAAACAGAATTGCTATATCAGCCAAACTCAAATTGCCCAAAGCGTCCAAGGTTTTTTGCTTACATATGTACAGAAACATCAGGCGACTGGGCTATGTTTCACTCGACGTTTGAAGTTATGGGTTTTAAATGCGACAAGAAATTCTGTGTCCTCACGGTTTACTCCAGCAACAGATGGTCGACAAAATATGGTCAGTTGAATATTGCTAGCTTGCTCTAACATTTGGTCAATCTAATTCTCGTCTCAGTTGCCAATAAACTGTAAGAGAAGATGCCATAACAGCACACAGAATAAGATGTCATTCCACCATATCCAATTTAAACAACTAGACCCGCCCGGCTTTGGGATACAACCACTACAAGAGAGTTGAAATGGGAACGCCACTCAAAATGTCTTCACTGTTTATCAGGCCTGTCTGTTCGCCTGCAGCACCAAAGAGAACACGCAGTGACACAATTATAGCAACATGTCCTTAGAAGTCAAGAAGGACAACATGCCACATAATACTGATGATGCATGCAGTAACATCATAAACGCAGTGTATGATAATGATTGCATTGAGCTGGTGCTGTGGTTTTACATAATCAGATGCTAAACATGTTTGAAAAGTAATGTCAAGCAGCCACCACCATCAAACGTGTCTGTGTAGAAAATATATGAATACATGAATACACAACATAGTCATTTTCAAATTTAAAATGTTCTTGGTTATTGCCAAATTAGGGAAAATGAATGAACAATTTAAGGCCAAGTGTCAGCGTAATGTATTGAAAATATTCTCTTTTTTTATTTCTCTGTCCCCAACCAACAGCATTCATCCAGTGTCAGTTAGTCGCAAAGTGCCATTTTCAACTCCCAACTAGTGCTGCAACTAACGATCATTTTGCCGATTAGTTGTTTAGTTTAGCAATTATTCTTTCGATTAATCAATTAGTTGTTTAGAATACAAAAGTCAGGTGATGAAGTGACTTTTTTTTAAACTAAATTTGACCCAGATGAGGCTGAAGAGAAGCCATTTGAGTATCCTACATTTATGGACAAATGAGTGTCAAATACAATACATTTAATCTAATTTATTGCTTTATTTGGTCAGGACAGTACATGTTAATGAACATGCAACTAGTTTTCGTCCATTGCCCTGCATTCATGCACACAAACACAGTCTCATTCACACACCTATTGAACATGTTTTTAGTGGTAGGGGAAACCAGAGCACCCAGAGGAAACCTATGCAGACACAGGGAGAACATGCAAACTCCACACAGAAAAGCCCCAGGCCGCCCTGGAATCGAATACAGGACCTTTGTGCTGTGAAGTGAGAGCGCTAACCGCTGCTCTATCCTGCACATTTTCTGCATAATTGTCATGTAATTGAAGATAAGCTCATGGCATGTTTTGAAACGTATAGACCAGTTCACGATTATTTGATTACTAACTTAGGTGACGATTATTTCAATAACTGACTTAATCTTAAATCTTCATCTTAAATCTAATCTTAATCTTTAATTTAATTTAACTTGTTGCAGCCCTACTCTTAACCATTTCTTAAAGGAAAAATATAATGCATTTTTCATATTGTTATTAGCCTTTAAACATGCTCTTGAGTAACTTAAATTTTCCATCTCATATTTTAAAACAAAACAAAAAGGTTATTATAGATTAAATGAAAGGATTTCTCTGCTGTCTGCAATGACACTAACTGTGGGCATCCAGCCAGCAGATGGCACCTAGCGCTATAGGCTACACAATTTAGCTATGTTAGCTCTTTAAGGCACACAGTGTTCAATCTAGCCGTAGCAGTGATAGTGTTTAGAGGCAGAAATGCTGGCAATCATTTAAGGACTTAAAACAGCTAAATATTCTCAGATAAGTGATGTATGAAATATGAAAAACGTCATGGATCAAGGAAGTTCAGCAGGAAGTGTTTTTGATGCTCGGAGGGGGAAGGATTTTCAAATAAACATAAACATTCCTCAAAACAGCGTGAATGCAACTAAATGCAACTCCGGGTATGTTTTTAATGACGGAACACTGTTAGAACATGGTTCAAAACTCAAAGTCACTGTATGTGTCCCTTTGTCATCTTTGTGCTTCTGAATGAATCTGACCATTTCATTCAGAGTTGTAAGAATCAGATCATTAATGTGATTTAAACTGTTTTGAATTTTACAATTTCTTTTTTTGACATAGGATCGTATGAGGTCTGTGCCACTTTTAGATCTGGGGGTGCACTCTAGAGTTGTTTGTTCTAAATACGAGTGTCCTCTGTTAAATCTGTGTCAGACCCATACAAAACTAATGCAGCATTTGTATGAGGTTGTTAAATTGGTTCAACACCTGTCAATGCTGCACCACTTTTAGTTTCACATTCACCCTTAGTCAGGGCCTGCACAGATTAAAGACACAGAACTCTGAACTCAAAGCTGGAGGTGGACGGCCACCCACCAGGGCCACCCAGATCAGCCAGTCAGAGGAGCATTTTTATGGCCATTGTTGCCACAGTTGTGCTGCTGGGATTAGGTTGGTCATTCATACAATCCAAGAATTGCTCTTACTAAAAATAAAACGAATGATTAGTTTCATATTGCAGTGCATATTGTTCAAAGTGATTTAAAAGATGAACTGAAGTCTATTTAATTGGTGGCACTGTTGGTTTCCTTCATTGTCAAACTACAAATTCTACAGCCAATTTAACTAATTGAATGACTATATATTTCAAATATGTGTAAATTGTATAATAGCTGATATTAAATAATAAACCAACGATACTACACAAACAAACGTTAAAGGAAACCTGTTATGCAAAACCGACTTTTAGGAGTTTTTAACCATGTTATAATTGTTCCCCCTTGTCATTAAACCACTTGAAGTTGTATTTAGAGAGATTTGTGCATATGTGAGTAATCTTTATTCTCCTGTGGACAAGACTCCGTCGCTCCGTCAGTCCAGATCTTCACCACTCCCTGTCTTACGCCCTCTCATATTTACTTACTTTGCTCAGTAATTCTATTTTCTTAAACAGTGACAATAGTGATGATCGCAGAGCCATTTCGGCACAACTGAAAAAAAAAAAATCCCCAGTTGTCTATTGTGACCTGGAGCTCTCCAAAGGCGGTGTAATGTAAAGGGGCCGGCAGGAATCAACCTGGCAGCTTTCAACACGGAAGTAAGCGGACTTATTTTTTAAACTTGTCATTTTAGACCAATATTACTATTTAAGATGTCTAAAATATAACATAATGATCCACAAGTGTAATAGATTATGACTTGATAGAAGGCAAAAGCACAATATGTCAATAGAAATGAGGTAAAAAGGTTCCAAATTGGGACCTGTGTTTTTGTTGTGAGAGCAAAGTTTTGACAAACCTTAATAAGCATTATCAAAAACATTGACAATGTTAATTATGGAGACAGTTGTTCTCTTTTTCTCAAGACACAGCACAACTTTTACATGGATATATTCAATAATATGTCATTGTCTTCAACACAAAACTATAATATATATGTATTTTTTATTATCAAAAGCCCTCCCTGCCAACACTTCTTTTCCCAGCTAGCATGCACTCCCTTTTGTAATCCTCAGTCACACTCAGTAATTGAACTGTGGCTGCCACACTGTGCCTAATAGAGGCCTGGAGGATGAAGTGTCTTGCCCAAGGGCACAACACAGTATGCAATGTGGATGGGAAGGATCAGGCCGGCAACCTTAAAAACATCTCTACAAACTAAGCTACTGTCTAGTGCCCCCTTGTGGCCGGTGAAAGTCAAAATAATTTCATGAAGCTCATATTGTCATTTATTGTGATGTCTTTTATCTACTACAAAATCCCATTACTTAAGGACCTGCATTTGGATGTGATTTTTGCACAGAAGCCCACACTGTGCACCAGTGATTTGTGACGCACCTCCACACACAGACACAGAGCTCCCTGAAAAAACCCCTCTCCTCTAATTAAGCCTTCTTTATCTGCTAAATGAAGTGAAGATGAAAATGATTCGCTCCGGATCCGCGCACCTGTCCCTGATCACCGGCACTCGGGCGCCCATTACGCCAATAACACGGGTGTTTAGGCTTGGATCACACCACGGCCCTTTATAGTGCAGTAAATAGCCTTTTGGAGGAAGTCTCTGCTGCAAAGAAAGGTTTCATTTGTGTTTTTGGTTCTTCGTGGTCTCTGGACTTGATGGCACAGAGGTAGCTGTTCTGTCTGAGAGAACATCTTAGGTAAAGGGGGAATAGCTGAAGTCACAGCATATGTTTGAACATGACTGTCTTGTATGGAAGGCATGGCTTGTTTGTTTGCAATGTAAATACAGCTATTTAATATTAAGAAGAATGTGAGTTTAGATGTGTGAACCAAAAAAACACAGTTTGTGGTATTGCCTCATTTTGAAATGTTTTGATATATTAGGCAGTATAGTAACAGAACAGCTTCTTTCACTAAACCCAATCTGAGAAATGTAAAAATGCAGTTTAAATACTATGAAAACAATTATACATTGTACAGTCCAGTCTCAACAAGACTGATAGCAGCGCAAACATTTAAATGAGCTAGGAATTCATTTCAGCTCAAATTTTCTTTAGACATTTCAGATGTTCAATCAAACCAAAGTCAAAATCTATTCTGTTTTTTAGCAATATTAGAATTTTAAGATCAGAAATAACCCAAAGAATCTGAAATTTCCACATAACATACATTCAAAGGAGAGGAGAAAGAAAAACTAAAATATTTCATTTTTACAGAATGCAAGGAAAAATTACATCACATACTGTATCCCTATATATGACCTCGGAAATATTTTTGTAACAATCTTGTAGAGCTTTTTGAAATATATTATATCAAAATAATATGAAGACACAGACAGCAAGTAAAATACCATCTTATTCAAATGCACATAATAGCCTACTTTTCCCTCTCCAAACTCTCTGCTCACTTTTCTTGGCAGCAACTATTCTCTACCTTGACAGATTTGAATTGGAAAGCAGTGAGGACTTTATTTGGCAGAAGTCTAAGGGTCCCACAAGAATTCCTAATTTCATTTGTGTACTACGTCCAACTCTAACCTATTTTACATCACATTTTGCATCAGTTTCATTGTAAGTATACAGACACAAGAACAGCACACATTACCATTAAACATTAACTATAGGCTTTGTCAACCGTTTTATGGCACAGATAAGGAGATCTCTTCTTTTTACACGTGTTGTAATCACAGGCAGTTCCTATAATCATTCCAAATCGTCATAATATTCTCTTTATCGCTCACTTCTAAATAGGACACAGCCACGCACTGCGCTGCAATGATCATCTGCCTATTGTGATCCCGGCTGTGGCACCCTCATTTTATATCATTGTTGTCTAAATTGCTGTCTCCATAAATAACGAGAAAAATTACACTTTTGGAAAATTACAACTCAGTAACTTTCTAACTAACTGTGGGAAATGGGGTGTTTGTAAAAACACGCAAACTGAACTAATTTTTGAATGTAGGGCAAACCATGACAGTAAACCCAAGAAGCGCGTCTCGGGAGATTTGACATGTGTCAGTCGCAGCGCTTACGAAGTTAAATGTGTGGAATAAACGCTGGAAGGGCGTCGCCTTAAGAATGACAAAATATCCCAGATGCACGTGTGTGCTTTTGCTTTGTATAAATATACAACAGCTGAATGGGAATTTCACCTTTACGCACGACTTAGGCAAACTATCTGTCAGTGCGGACAATCTGTGCGCTGCTGGAAAAGTTTAGGCGTGAAAATAGGCGATCTCCAATTGGTGCTCTCGGCTTTGGCAGTGTGAAATTGACCCAAAACTGCACTAGGGACTTACTAAATAAAGTATACAACTGATAAGGTTTTATTCCTCGCCGGTGATTACGGACTGCTTACGCGTGATCTCCCAAAACTTAAACACAGCACAGCCAAAGCACTTGGTCAGCCTGCAAGCTTTACTATGAGTCACATGTTTTGTGTCTTACCTGGGAGAGACAGAGCGAGCAGCAGCGCCAAGAGAGCCATGGTGCTCGTGTTGGGACAGCTGGAAACACGGGGATGGTTCAGTGTCCACACACCGCTGTGCGCCCCGCGGAGAGACGGCAACCCCCCGCTACATTCACCAACACAAGCCTGTTATGCCGTCCTTCCGTGCCACTTTTGTTCCAACAAACGACTGTAAAGTCCCGCAAGTTTTACAAATCCAAGAATGAGAATGAAGTGCGCACGGCGATCGCTCAGAAAATGTCAGTGCCAAAAATGGTACCGCGGCGCACTGTGGGGTTAAATGTGAACAGAAGAGCTGCAGATGTCACTCGTGAGCCCATCCGTGGAGAATGTGGACACTCATGACGACGCGTCGCTGCTGCAGGTCCGACTCCAAGAGAAACACACAATCCACGCGGTGCGCAGTGCGCGGCTCATGACGCGGACAGACAGCGGCTATTAACTGGTGATATCCCTCCTCCTTTGCCTCCTCTTCAGATGAGCAACTACAGCATCCACGGGGACAGTGGCCCACGGGGCGCACGGATCAGCCCACGGTGAGGTCATCCCCACTCAGACATGACGCAAAGGCGCAACTACTCGCTTTGGCCCATCAAAACCACGTTCGTCTACTGTCAGCATATCCTAACCCAATCACTGAAACTGAAGTATTAGAGGCCCCCCAGACAATAACTTCAACTGAGCCGTGCAATTTCAAAACCTACTATAGCCTATACATAACTGAGAAGTTTATGGGGAAGTCAAATTAGGAGAGGTATTATGGCTCAGCAGATACAAACTTGTAGGATTAAGCATTCATTTTGAAGTCCTGGTTGGTATATTTTTCCAAGCATCCTGAACTGAACCTGACTGATTGTCTCAGTGTTGTACAGTGCTGTAGTTCATCTGTTATAAGTCACTTTGTATTTTGGTCCTCCTCTGTCCCTTCTTTGATTCTTTTGGACCAGTCTGAATGCGTGACAAGTGTCTATTCAGGTGTTTATTTTTTAGTACTCTTCTCTGTTTTTCACCAGAACTACAGAGATTAGTGTTGAAGGATGTACCAGATCAAGTCACTGAAGACTTTATACAGACTGATCTACAAAACACATTTCACACACGACAAATACTATAGCCATAGCCGCTAGAGCTATAGCCGCTAGGGATTGACATGAAAGCACAGATTTAGCAGACTGCTCTATGCTATATTCATATTAAATTATACCATCCTTTCAGAGTTTTATAAAGTCATTTGCCATCTAAAAGCAGAGGTATAACCATGGGGTTATGGGGACAGGCTGCATCACCGGTTAAAGCGCTCTAGCATAACACTCATTTCATCTGCACAGAAAGGCAAAAGACAATAACACTGTTACAGCCTCCAGCAAAACAACAGAAATGACTAGGGCTCCATTCTATGTCTTTATACTGGGCATGTGCTTTTACACCGCTCTGTAAGCTTATCTTAATTTATATGTATTTGATGTAAATGAACTTTGTATGTCTCAAGTGTTTAAACAACCTTCATAGCACAGAGGGTGCCTTATCAGAACAATCCAAATGTCACAAATGAAAAACCCCATGGTCAGCACAATTTTCACCAATACTTGGGGTGTGTTAGACAAGAGTCTCAACCATTCTTAGCCTTCAATGTGGTGAGTTGTATGGACTGTTACACCTTAATTCCTAATGTATAACAGCTATAGGATGGCAGTTGTGCATGGCTGACACAAACATTATCAACTTTCTTTTGTGCCATCCGTTATTTGTCAATTGGAGGTTAACAGAAAATCATGATTTTTCACAATGAGTTATTTAGACGAACTAACATGGCAGCCAGTTGTATCTTTGAGGATGTAGTCGATGAGCTGTAAAATCTTGTTAGTTAATTTGTACGTGACGCAGAAGTACTATTCTTTGCCATTTACCCTGGTCTGGAAGATCCCCCTACATGTCCATGTCTGACACTTCATCGTTCCCATTGTGAGAAATACTGTGCACACTACACTTCAACACCAGCAGCATATGAACTGAAGTGTAATTTTCAAAATGGGCAGATGTCTTAGTCATTTGTGCAGTAATCTGACAGCTTGTGTAAACTCACAGCAGATCAGATGACAGTGGCATGTGCCGGTGCTTATGGCATTCGTACTCCAAGTATAAATGCAGCAGTATTCAGGCTGGTTCCAGTGAGAACTGGTTTATAACACTAACATTATAAAAGTGGCACACATTTAAAGAAGCACTATGTAACATTTCTGGAGGGGGTCCGTCACTTGTTTGTGTTTATGGAGATATTATTGCTTTGCCTGGAGTGTATGGCATTAAATCTTGATTACAGGTGTTTTAATGACAAATACCTTGAAAAACATGCATGCACTGTGAGCAGACTCGCCTCTCCACAGATCTGACCAACCAGGCCCACTCTCCACCAGAAAAGCTACATAGTGCTCCCTTAATGTATGACTGTTTTTACAAATGTCTTATCCTCAGACTAAGAGACTGCTAGGATGATATTTGTTTTTCCCTTTCATTGCTGGAGCTCTTCATTGTCTCATTGGAGCATTTCACTCGACTCTTTCAGGCTGTTATTAGTACACTGTTGCTGCACAAAGTCCAAAGCAATGCTTCTTTTCCTGGTTCAGGGTTGGTTTCAGAGTTCTGGCAGTGCAGTGATTACGATTACTAGTTATGGTTTTGGTGCTAGTATAGTCCATAACAATCTGGTTGTCCATCATCCTTGTCCACAGAACACTGATTCTAATCCACAAGCTCCCAGTTCAAGCAGGAGCACCAGTCCTCCCTCATTCTGGTTTACATAGACCTTTTTAGTGAAGTTAAGATTTATGAAATGTGTCCTAGTTCTCACCTCACCTCATGAATAGCACTGCACATGGTGAAGTAGTAAAGAGAAGGAAGTTGGAAGTATTAATTATGGTTCCAGTTAACATTTACTTAAAATCCATAGGATTAAATTCTTGCAGAATAAGGTTTCTACAGATTTCACTACACTTTTACCTTACAGTAGGGGAAATGGAGCACCCGCTAGAAACGTATGCAAGCACGGAGAACAATAACATGGCCCCACGCCACATGGGAGTCAAACCCAGGACCTTCTTGCTGTAAAGGCCTGGTGCTAACCGCTGAGCCACTGTGGTTATTGGTTCTAGCAGAAGATCTTTGCTCATGTATACAGCTGGTGGTGGTCCATCTTTGCAATCCATGGAGCAGGTTTGGTGTTGGCTGCACTGTTGGATTGGATGATCACAAAAATGGAAGAGAGGGGAGCTGGAGGAGAGACTTTTACAGCCGGCCAACCATAAATACCACAAATGTACTGGGACTGCCATTGCTTGTGCTTAAATTTCCTCACGTGCAATTCCCATAATTGGTGATGGAAGCAGCTGGGATGGTACTGTGTATTTTTATGGGCAAGCTTGTGCAAAATGCTAATGCCTGGATGTCACAGATTAGTCTCAGTGACAACAGGAGAAACACGATAATGGAATTAGGGTGCTGAGCAAACTATCTGGTTTTGTTCTACACAGAATCGCAAGCATGAGATTAGGCAGATTTATAGACATCGGAGCAAAAGCCAGGGCAGCCGAGACACAAAGAAACAATCAGGATGCCTTTGTTCCATAAATTAACACCTTATGCCAGGTTACAAATCAGAGTCAGTTAGCTGTGTTGAATCGCCACGTTTTTTTCAAGTTAGTCCCCTCTCCAACAAAACCCACTCTCCAACGTAACACAGAGGTTAGCTATTTATAGCTACAGTACGAGGTTGGTGATATTTCATCAACAATATATTGAACTGAATTGAAATTATGCATTTTGAACAGAAGCAAAATCAGAAGATTGAGTATATAATGTCTATACTGATAAAAAAAAAAAAAAAAAAAAAAAAAAGAGTATGATATTGAAACACCTCAACCAAAACATTTAAAAGCACGTTCTGGTTATTGTGAATTGTGAAACATATTAAGATGTAAATTTCAGTAAATATTACCCAATATAAAAATATTCAAATCAATTAAAATTAGTGAGATGATAGCTCAATATTATGCTGAGGCTTACCATTTTTAATGAATTATAGTTCTATAAAATAGCCCCAGCATCACGCTTATGGACTCAGGGTCCAGATCAATTAGTGTAGTAAAAATAAAGATATATATTTTATAGGTCACCCCATTTATATAAAGTTATGAGTTTTCCCCCAAATAAAAGAAAAGCAACAGAATAGATTTGATAACTATATGCACATCACCCCCATATGTAGACACACACCCACACGGGCAGAAGTGTCTCCATCAAGCAGATTACATGGCCGTTTGTTCACCCCCAGAGGTCATTCACCCTCACGGCCTGTTGGGCAACAAGCTGTTCAGCTAATCAGTGAAGAGGCTGCTCTCTCCAGGGACCGCCATATGCTGACATCACACAGCCACACATCACTATACGGCCCTGCATCGGCAATGTGGGGGGCTTTGTGGGCACATCTGGCTCCACACTGGAGGTCCACAGCTAACTGAATTGGAGTGATTTAAGTGGTGATGCCCGGGCAATGAACAACTGACAGGAGTCAGCCAAATGGAAAGGCCAGAATGGAATAAAGTGTTTGGTGAGGATGGGTACTTGATGTGGTGCTTTATGGAGGTCGTCAGTCATGACAATCAATATGTATTTATTCAAGTAGCAGTGTTGTTATTGTTAAACTGCATGCTTACTGAGGGCATGGTCGCCTCTCCACAGATCTGACCTTCAACTTTAGCTGGTGCATCTCCTGTATCTGTCTATGTAGATATAGAGATAAGCCATATTTGCACTTTTAAGCGTATACCACCAACCAGCCTTAAATCTCCAGGTCGATATTTAGTTTGAGCTACCAGTTCCTTAAGGAAAAGACATAAAGCTTTATACACTTAAATACAACAATAGCATTACACAAATGTTACTACACTTCTCCCTTAATAGTTAGAAGTAACAGGGTTTTGGATTTCATATAATATATTTTTAGATATTTGCCCTACCAGCCCTAGAGTATCATCAGAGTTTATCAACTGTTCTGGATCGACCATGGACTAAACTATATCGATCAATCTCAATGGAGATAGATATGTTTATTACCATACCGTGGAACATTTCAGGCAAAACAATAACATCTCCATGGAGAGAAGCAAGTGGTGGATCCTTCACCAGAAAAGTTACATAGTGCACCTTTAAAGAATGTTCATTTGAAATTACATTTTCTTTTATTTTTGATTTGGGTTTTTTGTTGTTTTAATGAATGGGGTTAAGGCCTTATTATTATCAGGTAGGGAAAAAAACCCACAATATTTTGCAGTACTATTATTTTTACATACCACTAGCATCGTTAGCAGCCTGGGTCAGTTCAGAGGTTAACAAAAGAGGTCTAACTCTTTGAGTTACATACAGTACTAAAGTCGGATAGAATTATGATTGAGGACATGTTTGCTTAATTGAATTTAATCAATATCAGTATTATTTTCAATAAAAAAAACATTTTTCGCACTGTGAAAATGCAAACAATTATTATCAATATTATTATCCATATTATTACGAACATTATTTGGATTATATGTTAAGGACATTGCATATATTTATCAGGATTGTAGCCTTGGGCTTGTTTCCAGACTTTGTTCTCCTGCATTCACAAAGTGTGCACAGAAGTCTATGGTCCGAACTAAGACATCCCTCCCACACAATGAGACAACTATATTTAACCAGAATAAACACAATTTTACATGACTCTTAAATGGTTGATCCCAAATGAATCATATTTCATAACAACAGACTATATTTGATTGATAGTGCAGAATGGAGAGGGTGGAGGAAAGTGTCCCTCAGCCCACTCACATAAAACAGAGACATCCCTCATAAATCACACTCATAAATTTTGTTGATAAGCACTGGCACCATGGCCGTCCAACTTCTGTTTCAGAAGCCTACAATATGCAAAGTGCAGGATTTGACTAAATAACATGTCTTGGCACACTTGTAAGCAGCAGCTGTATTTCTTGGCTGTCACTATTCCATTGAATTTTATTTTTTTTTATATATTGCATTTCTTGTAAAAAAGAGAAAAGTGCAATGGACCAAAGGTGTTGTAAATGTTAAATTGTCAAATTGGAAATAGCAGCATCAGATAATTGACTTCAAGCCAGGGGTGGTAACGTGCCAGTTTTGAACTTATGTTCTTATCTGTTCTTATGGCATTATTTTATTTTATTACATCCAGCTGTTCACTTTTTCATCAAAAGTCATCGCAGTGGCAGATTTTTATGCCAGATGTCCTTCCTGTTGCAATCAGCCTTTCATTGGAATCATACAACATGGATCTTGGTCTTATATCAGCTTCTGCCTCCAGTGGGGATTGAACCGGTAACCTTCTGCACTGAGGGTAAGAGAGGGCTTCATTTAAAGGATGATTCAACAGGATCAGTGACAAACGCAAGTCTATGAGCCTATGTTCTCTATAGGACGGTGGCCACGCGGTGTACATTACCCAGCAAACAAAGCTAATAAATTATCCATAGCTATAAATTCTAACGATGTTTTGTTATTCTTGACAAATATTGATCACATTGAGCCATAAGCCAACAATAGCCATGGCTTTGACAGGCGTTGACAAAGGAAACACATGACTGCGCACAGCATGCATGCATAAGTGATGGGGTACACTGCAAACCCATGACAAATAGCAGAAATGTAGTTTGGTGAAATTAGAATGATGGATGAACATAACATGGCTTCAATTATTGTTGGTTACAACTATTGTAGAGTTTTACGCCGTAACAAGTGTAGTGTGAATATATATATAAGGTTCTTGACATCACCACCAGAGTTAGATGCTACAAATTCTGAAAGCTGCAAACTACTTAGCATGCTAACGTCAACTAACATCTCATTATACAGTCATTAATTTGTGAGGGCAAAAATAAATGTGGCATAATTAGTCCTTTGAAGAATACAGCTCCTGAACAATAACTCGGACTTGACCCCAGAGGCACAATACTTAAACATTCATTCAAATTCTGTATATATTTGTTTGTGTGTGTATATATAATTTGTGTATGTGTATAATATATGGCTCCTTCCTTACGGCAAGCGTAGTCTCAGAGTGCTGGATTTGGGATGCATGGAAGGCGCTTTTGTGT
This sequence comes from Rhinogobius similis, assembly GCA_019453435.1. Taxonomy (NCBI): domain Eukaryota; kingdom Metazoa; phylum Chordata; class Actinopteri; order Gobiiformes; family Gobiidae; genus Rhinogobius; species Rhinogobius similis. The sequence continues at coordinate 27,027,343 of CM033630.1, read as the reverse complement.
CGTTACATCTGTGGTCTGTATTTCTTCCTTTATCCATTACATATATAAAGTTATTGTTTTTTTTTAATATATATTAATACATAGCAGCTTTGCCAAGATCTCTCCAAAGTGCTTGTCTTCTTCTCAAATAATTATTTTACACTTAATTCTAGGGCTGTAGTCGACTAAAGAAATTCTTGGTCAACTAAAGAGCTTTATCGATCGATCTGTGGAGTAAAAGGAGATGTGGCAAAATATAATAAAACTATGAAATATCTCTTTGAATCAGACCCAAACTGCACTCAAAAGACACCAACTGCACAGGAAAACACGCAAAAACAACAATTTATACAGAAAAGTACTAGTAAACAATGTATTTATATGTTAGATCTATACAAGTTTGATTAAACTCATGATTCACTCCAAATCCTTCAGCTGACTCATTCCATATCTTCTAATTTTTACTTTTTTTGCCATATAAATCCATTTAATCTAAGTAAAATAACTTGTCGACTACTAAACATGTTGGTTAGTCGACTAAAACACCACTGACCGATTAACTGACTAAACGACTAAAGGACTACAGCGCTACTTAATTCAGAAATTGTGCACTTTTGTAAACCACCTTCTTCATTAAAACCAACAGACTAATGCATGGTCTCCCATTGGGCTCTAACTCTTTGTGTGTCAGTCTTCAAAGAGGCCTAATGTAATAATGCTATTGACTTCAAATATTCTGTTGTTTATAATCGGTTCACATACATTTTGCAGAAATTGTTTGTCAAAAATGGGATACAGTGATAATCCTTGTGGAGTTTTTTGTATATTTTATTCAAAGCCCCATGCAGGCATTAAGCATTCCAACAACAATGGAATCTAATGGAACAAACTGACCTATTGAGATTGATTTCAGGGAGAGGACAAGAGAAACATTTATTTCTTCAGGAAAATTATGGATTGGTCCTCAATAATGATAAGGTCCAATCTGTAACCATAAAAAATAAAGTGTAAAGAATAAGTACAATATAGTCCGACTGATGTCAAGTGTTCTATTCTTTAAGATGTCCTTTACTTCCACCTGAGGTCATTCATAATGTGCACAGGCTGAACTGCAGCTGTGACCCGGATATGCATTCAGTAAATACAAAACAATCTTATTTCACTCAATTGAACAAGGTACAACAAGCATTTAATGGTTGATATATATTAATATGAAATAAAGAAAAACAACTTATTCAACAGTCCCTTTCCAATATTTAGAGTTTTCAAAACTGCTTTTAATGTCAATCTGTTGCTGTAGACCATTAGTTTTAAAAAGGTACAAGATGAAATCCTATTAATCATTTCAGACCTTCATGATGGCATGACTCAAAATTCAAGTCATTTTGTCAATGATTGCATTACATTAGAATACAATAATCAGTAATCATAAGTGGTCTTTAATCAGACCTGCAAGAAACCTTTTACCAAAATACTGACCAAAAGCATTGCACCTACAAAAAGAGAGCCGAGGGAGGTATTACTAAACAATTTATAGAACAACTGTGGTCAGTCTTTTCTGGCAGCACAAACCTCTGTCACTAAAATGACTCAAAAATGTTATCTAAAATCTCAGCACTGGAAACTAGCAGTTTTATTCCCACAACCCCATGTCCTGTCAGCACATTAGAGTCTGAGGCAATGGAACCAAATGGGTCACCTTCAGTTAAAAATATAATTTTTGACAGCCATCACACACCTTTTTGTGCTAGAGGCTGAAATGTTCTTAGTAATTTGGACTCTGTATGATAGAATATTTAATGTCCTTTTTTGAATAAAAATACACATTACCAAGAGTTTGTATTTGGTTTGTTATAGCTGTTATAAAGAAACAAATGAATCTACTCTGGGTAGACACACCTACCCAAACATGCCACGCCAGAGAAATTGATCTGCAATTGATGCTGTTCTGATAATAGTTCTCAAATATTTTAGAAATAAAAATGTACTGCTTTTACACATTAGTCCTTGCAAGTCCTTTATCTGATGTACTATTTCTGATTATGGTTCAGCCAGGTTCACATAACAGCAAAAAGTGAGGCTTTGGAAACGGATTAGGTTTTTGTATTTTGCAAATGTCAACCCATGTCCTTTCAGATTCTTACACAGCTAACGTCATCTAAAACAGTAGCATTCACTGGTTTAACATTGATATTCTTCTTGCTGATAATTACTATATAGAATGCAAGCCCATTTTTTATGTTTGGTTTAAAGTTTGTGCTTTATCTAAAACTTGCATATGAATTACCAAAACTTTTATCTTGCCTCCTGCACACTTCCATAGTTGACTCATCCATTTCTAACATATGATTTCCCACAGTGCATAAGTCTACACTTGGATGAGCCCAGTGTGAAGTCTCATTACCTGTGAGGAGTCTAAATAATGTACATTATAGCCACAGACGGTCTCATGGTTTGTGGAGAAATGGAGCTGCTGAAACCTGGAAAAGCACACAGACTTAACTAAACAATACACTTTGCCTCTGACTAAAGTGTAGCTGCAATTCTGTGCAGTTAGCCCCTCCTATTTTGACCGCTGGGGATAAAAGAATGAAAAGTCTCACAATTGTACACAAGAATTTTCAAGCTCCTGTGCCAAAATGCATAGGTTTTTCTGCAACAGTAAACTAAAAAGGAGATCAGATACAAAGTAGAGATGTGCAATTAATCAAAGTTTAAAAAAAAACCTGATGGAGTGGTAGATTTCCTGCAGCATCAATGGACATCGTCTAAAATGTATTACAACACTGATGCTGATATTGATGACTTGTGACATTTTACTCATGACAATTTTCCCTGTAAAGTAAAGATGATGCTCATTGAAGATACTCATTGAAAATCAACTCTTAAATTTCTTAACTGACTGTCAGCTTCCATTAAGAAACAAAGTCCGATGGTGCAGATGTGGCGCAGTGTCACTGGATATATAAAAAGGATGGCAATAAGAGTATAACTGTATGTGTGTGTGTGTAGTCAACTCATACAGAAGTCTGTATTCTCAATCAATTTTATTATTCATCATAATCGTAGAAAAGGTTTCAAAGGTAGTCATCTGGACACTGTTTTATCATTATTAATCATAATATTTCAAAAGAGTAATTTAATTTTTGCAACAACAGGAGATTAATTAAATCAAATGTGAAGCTTTTGGGAAGAAATAAGATAATACTGTGTGGGACAAGGTACAAAAATGTAATGTAATGAAGGGTCAAATTAATTTTTATAGCACATTTACAACATCGCAGGTAAAGTAAAAACAAGAACAAAATAAAACAAAGAATAATACAAACAAGAACATTTATTACACAGAGTGCTCAGCTTCTATTAAAGGCCAGTGCAAAGAGGTGGGTCTTCAGTGAAGATTTACAATTGTCAAGAGATTGTGCCATTCTAATATTTAGTGGCAGACTGTTCCACAACTTGGGAGCAGCCACAAAAAAGGCTTGGTCACCTCGAGTCTTTAGGCAAGTTCTTGGGACATTCAAAAGGAACAGATTTGTGGAGCTCAGCTCTCAAGCCGAAGCATAAGGACAGAGCAACTCTAAGATACGTGAGGTGGGGCAAGGCCAATTAGACATTTAAAAACAACAACAACAATTCTAACAATGCAATTCAATAAATAACAGGAAACCGGTGCAGGAGCAGAGAACAGGTGTGATGTGTTCATGGGCCTGGTTCCTGTCAGCTGCCGAGCAGCAGAGTTCTGTACGAGCTGCAAACGGTTCAGAGACGTTTGATCCAGGCCACAGTACAATGAGTCACAATAATGGCGTGATGTAATGAATGTGTGGACAACACGCTCAAACTCATTTGCAGCAAGGTAGGCTTTGACCTTGCAAAGAACATGCAGTTGAAAGAAACTAGTCTTGATAACAGAACTTATCTGCTTGTCTAATTTAAAGGACTTGTCCAGAATCACACCGAGATCTTTAACTGCAGGCTGTCCTGTGTTAAACAGGACTTTAGAGGGCCAGGACAGTCAGTAGAGCTAGGGACATTGGGATGGCCAAAAAGGACTATTTAAGTTTTGTTTTCGTTTAGATTTAATAAATTAAGTGCTAGCCAGTTTTTGACATTTTGAATACAAGACAGTAAAGCTTCAGAGCTGCCGGATTTTAATGGCAAATAAATCGGCACATCCTCTGCGAAAAAGTGGAAAGGTACATTGTGTTTCCTGGAAATATTTCTGAGAGACATAACAAGGAAAACAAAACAGGGCCAAGGACCAAACCTTGCGGAATTCCGCAGGTCAGAGGAGTAATACCAGAGGAGTGAGGTCCTGCTCTTTAAGTACGACTTAAACCAGAGTGGTACATGTGTTACGTGTAGTGGTATACGTGAAAATATCTCCCTCAGGGTCTAGAAGAGGAGATATCGATACTGTATATCGGGTTTTCTTCTAATCAGACAACTTTGTAAGTTTCCCTTGACATGTTTCGGCAGCTATCTGCGAGGCATCTTCAGAACTGTCATTGGTCCTGGGGGTGATGTGTCACTTATCAGCTGTTATTACTTCCTGAGGCGTGGTCTGCCTGACGGACCTGGCAGGTCACTCAGACTGACCACGCCTCCTGCCGCCTGGTGGTCTCTGGAGAAGGGTGTCCCATGTGTGAGATAAAAGGAAGGCTCCTTCATCATGGTTGATGGTGTCTGTGCCTCGCTTCCTGATTTCAATGGCCTCCTTAATCCAGCGCTTGAATTTGTTGGTTTCAGCTCCTACGACCTGAGCCCCAGTCCATGATATGATTGTTCCTTTTGCAGTGGTCTGATATTGCGGATTTTAGGGTTTCCTGTTCTGTGTGTTCCTTCTTTGTCCTATTGTTTCTTTTTCACATTCAGTTTGTTGTTCTTTCTTTCTGATGTTGAATGCCCGTCCAGTTTCACCTCTGTATGTCTTATTGCATGATTTGCATAGTAACTCGTACATGGCGTTGCATTTATTTTCTGGTCTTTAGGGTGAACTAGAAGTTTTCTGAGTTTTATGTATGGTATGTATGTATGGTTTGACTACTGTGTTGATATTGTGTTTTTCCATTGCTCTCTGTATTGGCTCTGTTATGCTAATGCTCTAATGTATGTTTTTGTGCTCTTGTTGTCTCTTTTTCTCCTTCTGTTTTTTGATTTTGTCTTTGACTTGTTTTCCTTTATTTATGGCCCATCTGGGGTCCTGACATTGTGTGAGTGCGTGTTCGATGTGTTTCTCTTCTTCCTCTCTGTCCGTGGTGTCTATTATGATTGTGGCTCACTCGAATAATGTCCTTTAAACTGATAGTTTGTGTGCGATGTGGTGCTCTGAGGTCCATAGTATGTACTGATCTGTGTGTGGGTTTTTTGTATACCGATTTTTTTATGCTGCCATCTTGGTTGAGGCGTGGTCAGTCTGAGCGACCTGCCAGGTCTGTCAGGCTGACCGCGCCTCAGGAAGTAACAACAGCTGATAAGTGACACCACCAAGACTGCTAACAGTTCTGAAGATGGCTCGCAGATAGCAGCCAAAACATGTCAAGGTAAATACATCTTACTTACAAAGTTGTCTGATTAGAAGAAAAACCTACATACATTATAAAATGAAGACAAGATGAACGTTAGCAAAAAAATATATATATCAATACTAATTGCACTTCATATTCATAAACTTGGTCACATTCTTGCAAATATAAAAACAGACTATTTTAATAGAGTAAACATCATACGAAAATTGTCAATTCCGTGTGTCATTAGGAATTTGAACCACACTTGTAAGTTCAAACGCTCATAGAATTGGATAAAATAACCATGATTGTGCGTGAAGGGGACCTATGGCTATAAAAGCTTGAAATAACTATATATTGTCATCAAATCTTACAAAGAATTCCACTAGAAGCCTTTCCACTTCTTTTATCACTTGCGTCTCTGCATTTCTCCTCACCCTTCTCTTCAAGCCCCCACCAGTCTTTCCAAACCCTCCCCCTGATTTTTTTTCTTCTCTCGTTACCGTTTTATAGGCTTGTTAGTTCCACTTCAAATGCCAAATGACAAACAATCTAAAGGCAGTCAGCCGCTACCTTGCTGCTCCTGTCGTGCCGCTGAGTCCAAAGCAAACAGGATATGAGCGGTAACAGGGGCACCGCGCCGCCCCCGCCTGCCCACAATAAATCCTCATCTAGGATTTAGACACTTACACGCAAAATCATTCAGGGCCGTTTCTTGTGGACGTTCTTTGATCGCTCGCTGTGTACAGGGTTTCATTAATGCAGGGCCAGGCGATTTATTTACACTGTGTTGTAGGAACTAAGAGATGAAAAAAGGCAGGTTTGGAAGCACTTTGACTAACCGTGCTGAACAATGGCTGTTTCCTTTATCAGTGTGCTGTAATAAAGCCTAAATTACTTTGCTTCTGTTGTGATTACTTTCCAACATATATTATCCAATAATTAACAAGTAAAGCCAATCATTCCAAACTTGGTTAAGGCGAGACACTACAGGCAAAACAGTTTTTTTAGTTTTTTTGTTAATTTGGTCTCTCAACATATAGGCTTTAGTGTGGACACAACCAACTGTCCAGTCAGCTCCTAAAGATGTTTTCTTACTTATTATTCCACTTGCATCCATAGATTTCTCTGGCCAAAGGCCATTTTTAATGCATTTTTCTCCCGCAGAGACATAAAGAATAGTTTTAAGCCAAAAATTGAATTTTTAGGTAAATTTTCAGTTAGATCTAACTCAAAAAAGCAAAATACCCTCTGTATTTTAAAAAAAACTAATATTTGCACAAAATGAAACAAAAAAAAGAAACCAGGTTCTGTCCATTCTTTCAGATTGAAATGTACAAGATATGCAATTTTGGCCATTTTTACACATAAAATATGTTATTTCTATATGAAAACATTACATAATGAAAAACAACCTAACAACAGGAGAAGTTTAAAATGTATATCTTTTAGTTTAAAATGTTACCACTGAACACTGAATGAATGAGGGATTACATCCATGCAATTTACCAAAGCACAAGAACTGCCACATCTTGAGTCAATCCCAAGCCCACCAGAGAAGAGTATGAGATGATAGCAGCTGAAAGGGACTCAATACAAAACACAAGGACAGTCAGGCTGAGGGGCTCTGTCTAACCAAAACAGACTGTATAAATCAGCTGATCACACAGTGTGTCCTGCCTCCTACAACGTTATGACGTCATAAAACCATAGTCTTGTAAAGTGAAGACCTACTCTGCTCTGTTGACCTCTGTTGACTTCTGTTGGTGCACTCTCACTAACACGTGCACGAAAACCGACATGTCACTACTGGAGATGACAAGATTATTCACTGAATCAGGCAATACAATCATTAAGAAATAAAAAATATATAATAGAGACAGTTAAAAGGTAAAATAAGTAATTTTATAATCTAGTATCTACACACAATAGGTTTAGTAAACCTAAATGTATTTTTAGGTATTTGTATTTGTAAATTGTTTTTTATCTGTTTATGGCACATTAACTTCACTTTTTCATTCAGAAAGTTTAATCTTACAAAGCTGGTCACATACTAGAGGAGTCATTTAATTTTAATTTAGCCAATAGGTCAATAGATAGTTTAGATCAATAGAGATGGAGAGTCATGACAAACATTTAATAAATTATGCCAATAGCTATCCATTATCAATTTGCCCCACAAATAAAAAAGTTGAAAAGAAAAATGCTTTGTTCCCAAGAGAGCCCAGTTGTACATTTACAATGTGCAATCATCTCACAAAGTAGAACACTTGCTGTTAAATTTAAACAGAAGTAGTTGAAAATTAGCAAGTTTAAAGCCAATTATAGCAACAATCAAAGCATTTTAACAACAATTTTTAATTTAAAAAAAAGCATGTTCACCAACAAAGTGTAAATACCAAGGCCACATAAACCCACCATTTCATGCAGTGAAGACAATACAGCAATTCTTCTTTCACACAAAGACAGAAGAGCAACAAAGTACCCAAGGGAGCAAGAAAATATGCATTTTAAATTCTTTTTTATTTTCATTACTTACTCAACTTTGGGACAAAAATTTAAATTTACAGAAATATATGAATAAAAGTATTTATTCTTTCTCTATGGCTGAGAGATTAGCTGTCAGAGGTGAAAAAAGCAGAAAGTAAATAAAAGTAAATTCTTTAAAACAGAGGTGACAATTACATACATTTTAGTATTTTTATTGTGTAACACTTTGCTCACTTCCTTCCACCTTCCACTTAGGCTGTACAATTACAATTACAATTCAGATTATTGCTCGAATTGATTAAAAAAAAAAAAAAGTGTAATCAAGCAAACAAGATTATTAAAATTAACTGCATGTACACAATCCCTTGAGTGGAAAAGTGTCTCATACACTGTGAAATATGTAATTTACTTTCATTATATCTGTTAATCCTCTTCATTTTAAGCACATTGATGCCCCACATTAACTCTAAGCAAATAACTCTTTGAATAAGTGATTTAAATTTTATTTTACCATAACTGAGCCGCCCTACCTTCTATATTTTATTGTTAATATTTTACATTAAAAAAAATCAAAATGACAGAGAGGAGTCTAGTCTATGTCCATGAGTCAGGTGTATTTCTTGTCATTTAAAAAGGTCAGATGTAAAAACACAGCTGCACTTGAGGAAGTCATAAAGCCCCCCAATCCCCACCACCTCCTCCTCCTCCTCCTCCTCCTCCTCCTCCTCTTCTTTCTCGCCATCTGCTTCAACCTGTTGGCTGTGGTCCGCCCTCGCTGTTATGTGACTCCAGCGCGTGTCGGAAGCGTGTTTATTTTCTATGGAGCGCCGTGAACAAACATGTGCCTTTGAGTCTGTCTTTCTCCGCAAAACTAATATTGACCAGCAGCAGGCAGGAGGTTGAATTAAGCAACAGTAGCAATAGCGAGCGCGCACAAAGACCCACTGACATGCCTTATCACCTGCACCAATTACCCTCGGCCTGTCAGAGTGACTGCAAACACACAAGGTGGAAAAATATCGTAGGGGGCGAAAAGACAAAGTGCTTTTTGAGCTTAAAGGATATGAGTTTCAAGGTTTAGGTGGTTGTTGTTGTGGGTAAAATGAGGATTAGCTGCCATGAGAAGACACGTTGCTTTCAAACAACAAATATACATTATAAAATGATACACATGAATGTAAAACAAGTACAAGAAACAAAGTCTGTGTCTTTAAAACTTGAAAAAATGATAATGATATTATTTGAATGACTCAAACTCAGATTCGGTTTCAAACTTGCACTGGGAGACCTAAGGACTTGACATGGACTCGACTCAGTGACTCAGACTTGGACTAGGACTTGGAATTAGGCTAAAAGCATGACGGCTTGCATAGAAGTTGACAGACAGCGGTAATATGAGAATCAAGTCTGGTTCAGGTGTATGAGTTTATCAACATGGAGGAACTTCATGGGTTGCTGACCATAGTACGTGTATAAGTAATTCAAATCAAAAGCAAAAGTTGAGCTTTCTATAGGACTTAAGTGTAGGAGTAAAAAAGTGTAAATGAATGATCACTTATTAAATACATACATACAATTATGAATGCAATACTGCTACCAAACTGACTACCTAAGATGCAACAAGAAACTGTTTCTACAACTTTTCTTTCAATTGTACCATGTGCTCCATTGTTTTGTACACACTTTATAGATTATGTCTGTAGAGCTATATCATAGTTTCCATCACATCTTGAAGGGCTGCCTCAGCTCCTAGTCTGTTCCCTGCACAGAGTAGTAGTTCAGGTTGGATTAGTAACTACCTACAGTCACTGAAGCGAGTCTATACATGAGCAGGATAATAAAGCTAACAGTAGTTGCGTGAAAATTGGCATAAACAAAGGGGTTAATAACAGAAACTTGTAACATAAACGTGCAAACAATTTAAAGTGTCAGATTTGTCAATAGCACCATTAAATATGCCCAGGCGTGCACGAGGTGTCATTTAAGGCGTTGTGTTGGGTCATAAAATCTGAAGGCACTGAAGTTTAAAAGTGCTTTATGCAAAGTGTAGGAACAAATACAACAAATCACTCCCGGTGTTTGTTGCATTGTCTTGATAGAGATCAGGGCGACATCAAGATTCACAAATCAAATCTGAACATTGGTGATAGAGAACATTGATACAAACAAAAAATAACGTGTGTGCTTGGTTTGTAAAGTTACTAGATGGAGACTGTGAATGAGATGGAGAGAATACAAACTCAAGCCGAGTCCAAGTCAAGTCATTAGGTCTCCCAGTGCAAGTCCAAGTTCGAGTCCTCATTGTTCATGTTTGAGTCTAAAATAAGGTTTGAGTATAAGTCTAAGTTGAGTAATTATCATCTAAAACACACGTCCAAGTCCACTTAAGAATAACTTTCAAATTATTTATATGTGCTCACTCAGAGACCCTACAGTGAATTCTTACAGATTTAAACTAACTCTGAACTTAAAACCACCTTTTAAAACGTGTTCACAGCAGATAGTCAGAGGTTGGCAATACTATGACTTAAGAGCTTTAACTAGTCAAGTCCGAATATGAGTCTTCGAGTCGAGTCACTGCCCTTACAAACTCAGAAGTCTGAGTCAAGTTACAAGTCATCATCCATTATTTTGGTCAAAAGAAAGAACAGTCCAATCAATGTATGGTGACAAAAAGCTGGCATATCATTCACTATAATCACTGCAATGGTAATGATAGAAAACTAAGTGATTATATCTGAAAAAGAGATAAATCACCCTTCTACTAAAGACATTTGGCTGGTGTTAGTATGCAGAGACACCAGGTCCCTTGAGTGGAGCTTATTACCGTTGCTAATTGAACAGAGCAGTTTCAAGCAAGACATGTGCGATTCCAAAGACAAACAAAGCAGTGAGGAGGCACAGGTTAACTGAGGCCACAAAGAAGTACAACTGCAGTGGTACAAATATGCTGCATGGTGTGGGAATTAGCCATCAATTCCCACAGCAAATCTTTGTTATATTGAAAAGTCACTCTAGCATCAAAAAGCAAAAGTGTGGTGTGGCCTCTCGGCATTTTGGCTGTATTGATCAAAAACAGTCCAGGATATTTGCGGATTTCAGTATTGTGTTTCACGGGGAAAAGGCAGATAAGCTTTGGTCACTGATTTATGCAGTGGGCCTTTATTTCTGACATCGGTAATAAGGAGAAGTCAAGCACCCTCGGAGTGTGAGTGTGCCGCGGTTGCAGCCTAATTGTATTTTAAAAGATTGAACTAATTACGTTAGAAAGGAAACAAAAGCCAATTTAGCATTTCCTGAAATCAAATGGAGAGTACCTAATGAGATCAGAGAGACGCGGGATTCGTTGAAACGCTTGACTTTTATGTATCTAAAAGCATAGAAAAACCACAGGGATTGGAAAGGGCACCTTGCAGAGAGCAGGCTTCCTTCCAAAAAAAAGCCATACATTCTTTACACGTGCAGATGCATGCAACAAGAACACAATATTTTATTTGAGAATGTTGTGGGCACAATCTAAAACCTCTGCAATTCGGCTCATTAAGAAATAACAAACACAAGATTGTAATACACTTCAATATGAAATTCTTGTGTTGATTGCACTATCTGATATCTGGCACATATAGATTGGGGCATCGCAAAAAATATCTGCATCAAATATCGTCAGATTTAAATCTGATCTAAAAGAACCGATTGTACAAATGCAGCAGGGCATGATATGAGGCTTAAATCTGCCTTACACCTGGGTGTAAGGTTTTTAGTCCTCACGGGGAAATTTGAATAGGTCACGTATGCTGACCATGTCATTGGTCTGATTTGAGTTTATATTGACCTTTGTCCACAAACTGACAGGGGAAGAGACTGTTATTTCCCTGAAAAGACCAGAAAGGTGTCTTGCCCAAAGAAAGAGAAAACAACATCACCAGAAAAAGTGGGGATTAAACCATACTATTCTTAGCACATCATTGTCAAGATTAACACAAGTGCAATTTTCTCATGAACCAGACTTTAATGAAATGCTTACACCCCCCTCTTTGCCCTTCATGGTTTATTCCAGCTGCACGGTGATCAGTCACAAATCTTCCCGCTCCACTGCTGTGTTTCCCTACACTACACCACAGCTGAGCGCCACAGGTACGCCACATATCATACCACATCCACCTTCTATAAAAACAACACTGTACTTTTTACTGATACAAAAGGTGGCAATGTCAAGAATAAAAAAAGTGAGAACATGCAGGGCAGTAGCTCAGTCTCTTCATTAACGAACAGCTGTTGGAGTTAAGTTGAAGGAGTTGTGTGAAGCCGCGGGAACTGAGGGCTGGATACATGATGGAGAGTGACAGGCGACAGATTGGCAAGTGCTCACGGTCGGCCCTCAGGTGAGAGGGGGGAAAGACACATCGCCCCCGCTGACATTTGGGGCTGGAGGGGCGGGGCCACAGCTGCCGCATGTACACAAGTGCGTCTATGTCGAGCCTGTATTTATGCGAGAGTGGGGTGTGCGCGTGTGTTTGTCAGACAAGGCCCCGCGGCTCTGGATCTGCTGTCGCTAAGCAGCTGACACTTCTCAGCTTCTCATAGACTGAGAGTTTTTTCACAAACAAATTCTAAAGATGCTCACCAAAACTTTTCATATGCTGCCAGTGGAAAGAAAAAAAAGAAGGTGTAGAGACAGCGGAAGCCGGAAAAATGCATACAATAACACCTTGACTTACAGCTATGTGGTGTGATCACGATCTTTGACACAGCATGAGTCATGACAAATGCTGCCACTTCACATCTTTTGACTTATAGGTGTTATTTTTGGAGCAGCCCCCATCTCCAAATATGAAATGTAACAAGCCAGCTCACCTGAAAGTTTCCCAGGTGATGTTACGTTTGGGGCTGTTTATTACTGTCAGATCAAGGTAAACAAATGAAAAACAGCTTTCTCCAGGTGAAGAATGCATAGCAGGTATAATAGGTAGTAATAAGATATAATGTAATGTCTTGCACTTTGCTCTGGTTGTGGTCTAAATATTAAATGGTTGCAACAGCATATTATTATATTTCTACTCCAATGAGCACTCAAAGTCAGGGAACGATGGAGCAAAGATTTCTGCAGAATATAACTACATTCAACAAAAGTCTGTTGATAAGGAGAGGGATGCAAAAAAAACTTTGAAAATAAAAAAGTCTGTACAAGGATAGGGGTTATGTTCAGAGGGAAGATGCATGTGATCAATTAGATCACATAAAAAGGCATCATTAAATTGAATAGTTTGCAAAATAAAGTAAAAAGCTGCATGAATTGAATGCAGAATAACATAGTTATGTCATTTTTAGTTAGAAGTGAGATGCCTCAAAAGTGGCAAACGGTCACTTGCGCTCGTGTCTAGTTTATTGGATAAGACAAACCTAAACTAACAGTCTTGCAAATGGATGAAATACGTGTGCTATATTATCATTTGAACTACTTCTGAACATCTTGGTCTTTCATGTTGTATAGCTGTAAACTTACGTGTTTACATGGTAATTTGGTAAATACGTGAAAGCAACTGATTTTTAAGCAAACAACAAGTATTATTGTTGCCAGATGAAGTTGGACAGACTCCACCTGCAAGTGCACTGAGGTACTTTAAATCAGGCTAAAAATAGGAGCAAGAAATGGAACGCGATCGGACGCGATCAGAATAGGATATGTGAATGGACATTTCTTGATTGTCAGCAGCTTAAAAATACAAATTTACTCAAACATGTTTGAAAAAAACAAACAACAACACAACTCCATATGTTTTTGAGAACATTATCAGCAGGCAGTTTAACATCTACCTCGACCATCAATCAAACTGAACTAATCCACATAACAACCCGGAGACACTCCAATGAATGCCCTTGTGAATATGTGAACAAGTTTTTAAAAATAACCACTTCACTTGATCCGTGGTCCTCTTGTACCTCTCCATCACCAAGGCCATAAACAGACATTCAATAGGCCAGACACACACTCGACCAGCAGCAAACCCTCCACCCGCTGACGGGGCCCTCTTATGGTGAATTACAGGGCCATTGGACACAGAGCACTCATGTTTGTCGGGCCGTGCTCACACAAACCGCAATAAAAAAGGTGTTGATACGAGGTCGTACCGAGAGTAACTTAGAAACAATCTGAAAAGAGGCAGAATCAAATGGCACATGCATGCAGCCATATAAGCAAATCTAACTCTATATTAACTCCGCTGGGGACCCTCCATTGACCGGCTGCTCAATAAAACGGCCCCGGGACCTTGATGTCGATCAGATTGTCCTGAGAGTGGCCCCCGGACTGGCTTATCTGTGTGCTGGAGATGGCCAACAGTAATTCACTTAGATCCCGGATACTTGAGATAAAATCCTCTGCTGGGAACAAAACAACAAGACAAGGCTAGCAAGAGGGGCAGAGGATTCCCAACTCAATATGACCCGGTTAAAAGACCCCCTAACCTCCAGACACAGAACTATACACACTGTCTGACTTTTAACGCTATAGACATACAGACATTGCTGAAAGTCTTCAAGAATGTTGACCAAGTGTCGAAACTAAGCTTATTCAAGTATGAACATCTAAAATAAAAATAAAAATAAAAAAGCCAGGTTGGACAAAGGAATGGAGAAGGAAGTGATATGGATATGATAGGTTGGTCATAAAGTTTATATGCCACTGTTGTTGTTTTTTTCTTATGTCAAATGGAATCTAATTTAATTTAAACATATTTGTCCATTTATAGTTTTATAACCATCACAAATCATTTAATAAGATGGTTAGGCCCATGTCACACTGAGGCTTTTAGTAATGAATTAGTGATTAGTGCCACAGATGATTAAAGTTGTCTTGAGTCTGTGTGATCTGCTGTTGTGTTTCTGTTTAAAAGAATTTAAATCAAATTGGGCAATGCATTAAAACGTTGTAGATAGACAGATAAAAACTTGACACAATAACTTGCCAAAGTTGCTTTTTTCCCATCTTTTCAGTCACTAAATCCAAAACATCATGGTGTTTTTTCTGTCTCTGTGCCTGCCCTTTATGTCCCTCTGAACTTTTGGGTATCACATACTGCAGGTGAAACATTAGTCCACAAAAATCCCTGAAACCAACTGTTTTTTTAATTTAATCTTTAAAGCCAGAACCTCATTGAGCTATACTCACTGACGTTCTTAAAAACAAGCCATTAGATCTGCATGCACACAGACAGCACTCAGTTGTCCTAGTAATATTGTACAATTATTTTAAACGGTCACTGCTATAAATTCTTCTTAGTTGTTTTTCTTGACACCATCACTAACATTTTAAAAAGCTCAAAAGTTACAGCACATCACTTGCACATTTTAGGTTCCAAATATTAGCTGTTGCTAATGGTATTCAAAGCATAATTGTTTATGTTTTATTCTCATTTACAGTTAAAATATACACACACACAAAAAAAACTTCAGAACCAGGACAAAAAAGCACCCACAATAACTAAAAAGTACTTGCAGGGCTATATTTCGTTATTTAATATTAAATTAATCAATTCATTAATTAATTAATTTATTTATACTACTTATTTATTTATTTATTTACTTTGATTTTTTTTTTTCAGTTATTCTCATGTTTTATATCTTACATGAGGAAAAACAATAGCATGTGAACTTAGTATTGAAGAAGCTGTCAAGAGACTAGTAAAAATGTGTCAAATTCATTACTGGCAAAATTCCTAAATATTGACTAAATCCTGCCACAATCTGTCACATTTTCGTTTGTTTTCTTTATGTTGTTCCAAATCTCTTATAATTGTTAAAATTCAAATGTCAAAATATATGTTAAAAGTCAGAAATACATAAAATTGTCAAGTGAGGTAAAAAGGTTGCCTGACATTGCCATCTTAATTGCTAATGCACCGCCTATATGAACCATACAAGGAACTGGAAGGATGGCGGCTCAGGCCAGTAAAAAGAGACAACAGAACAGGTGCCATTACCTTTTATATTAATACATAAAATATACAACATGACATTTGAATGTGGAATATGGAAGATTTTTACTTTTTTAAGGCGCGTTTGCACAAAAATATACATTTCAATAAGTACCATATTTTAATGCACTTCATACACTCCTTAAGAATAAATATGTCGTTTTATGTGAATAGCATTTACACATCTCTCCTACTGATAGGTCGTTTGTGTCCCGCGGGTGATCTTCCACTGACGCTCTGGACTCTGTTCAAGGCTACACTTCGAAAAATCATCTGCTGATGAAAAGGGGCTGTTCAAAATGTCAAAACGCGCAGAGGGACAATTATCTGGGTGTGAAGGCCCTATTTTAAACCCGCGTCTTCAGCCTCCTCATCTCATGTAAGTGTTGGGCAACTTTATATTCTGCTTTATAAACTTCATGTGTCATTTGTTACCCGTTTGGTGACTTTTGTTCTGTTGTATCAAAGCTGATATTTTATTTAGCATATTCTTAGATAGATAGACACAGACAAAAGTAAGACCCAAATTGTCCTAATTTCACAATTGTTATTTGATCACAAATTAACTCATCTATCAAAGTCTAGCTAATGTATCTTATGATATAAAGCAAAGTGAAACGAAAATAGCAAGTTTTGCAAGTAGTAATCAGGATAGAGACAGGAATCAAAGGTTGGTTGTTGAATAAATGGCAAAAGTCACATTTTGCATAGTTGGATCTTAACAAGATCCAGGTAAAGCTTCAATAAGCAACAAGAAATAGGAGAGAGACCACAAATAGTAAGAGTAAATATTTTATTGAAAGCAATAATTTAACTGAAATAGGCCGTTCTGCAGCTTATCCCACGTTGAGGACCAGATGCCTTTGAAAGCCCAAATCTGTGCAAAAATGTGGATTCAGTGTAATTTTCTGTCAGGTATTGACACTGTCATGACGCTCTGATGGCAAAGGCAAAAAAAAATCTCTTTTTGAACTTGGATGGGTTGCTGAGCTTCATAAGCAGGGCGTCTCGCAGCGCGCCATCGCTGTTGAGGTAGAACATAGTAAGGCAGTGATTTTGAATTTCTTAAAAGATCTTGAAGGTTATGGAACAAAAAAGTCAAGTAGAAGACCCAAAAAGAATGACACCAGCACTGAGCCAGAGGATCTGGCTGACTGTCCATCAAGACACTGGACGATCCTCGACCCAAATTAAGGCCATTACTGGTGCCAACTGCAGCCCAATAACCATCAGACACAAGGGCCTCAAAAACAAAAAACGTCTTCAAAGGCCTCGTCTCCTTGAACGCCACAGAACTGCTGCTTGGACTTTACAAGAGACACCAAACATGGGACAGTGAAAAATGGAAGAAAGTTGTATTCTCTGATGAGAAAAAATGTAACCTTGTGGAACAATGGAACTCGTCTGTGGAACCACAGGGTTTTTCAATAGGACGACACTACAGTTCACAAACCCCACAGGACAAAGGACTTCTTCAGGAGAATAACATCACTCTTTTGGACCATCCTGTGTGTTCCCCTGATTTAAAACCAATTCAGAACCTTAGAGGATGGATGGAAAGGGAATTTTACAAAAATGGACAACAGTTCCAGACAGTAGATGTCCTTCATGAGGCCGTCTTCATCATTTGGAAAAATGTTCCCTCTCACCTCCTGGAAACGCCAGCATCAAGCATGCCACAAGCAGTTTTTGAAGTGATCAACAATAACGTTTTGGAGTTGTTTTTTTGAGGTGTGGTCCTAAACTTTTGATCAGTTGAAGAACAGCCTATTTCAGTTTAATTATTGTTTTCAATAAATTGTTTATTCAAGCTTTTTTCTTTGTCTCACTCCCATTTTTGTTGCTTAATGAAGCTCTACTTCGAACCTTGTTAAGAGCCAATCATGAAAATGTGACTTTTGACATTTACTCAACTGGTCTTAAACTTTTGATAGGGACTGTAAATATGTGATAAGTGATATAATGAAAGAGAACAAGGTGTTATGAGTAGAAAACAACAGGTATATTATGGGGCAGGTGATTCTCTGTGACAATCAGTGAAGGGAATATCCAAATAATACAAGTGTGTGACCCCGAAAATGTCCTAACAGCTCCTCAAAACTACGATGGGCACCTGTCCTCTCCTGCACACAGAACAGAGATGCCCACCAAAACATTTGAGACAGGAGTAAAGGGAGTTTTAGTAGCTGCAGCTGGAGTGTAAGTGACCTTGAAGTGCACATGTGACAGAGTTGAATGAGGAGCAGTGTCCACTCTGACTCTGACAAACAAGGCTCATTTTACAGCAATGGGGCCACGGTGCTTCTTGGTGCAATCATTTGCACTAGAATTTGGACCTCGAGGAGTGAAGACCCGTCTTTGTATAACATAGGAAAAGCGTTTAATCTTGATTGGGCAGGTAACATTTTGCTATCAACCATGTCTAGTCCAGTTCACCATTTGTTAGATAAGTGCCGTAAAGCTGCTGCATATGCAGGTGTTGCGCTGTGTGACAGATGGAGAGTGACACAGTACAGTAACTATATATAAGGACTTAAGGGTGGTTTAATAAAAGACTGCTTTTTTTGGGGCTTAAAATTGATCGTGTTAGCATTTGAGCTGAAGAGGGTTGAATAATTAACATCTATGACTCGACAATAACTATTTAAGACTTTCATTCCATCATTTATAGCAGCGCATGTTTTTATATGGTTCATATAAGGATTTTTCCACTTTAGGGTTATTGTGTCAGTGACAATAAGTAGTCTTGATTATTTTGGTTTATTATATTATTTTCCACAATATGTCAATATAACAATCAGACAAACGCACGGTCCATTTGTGTCGAAGCACACATGGTGGCTTATTTGTTCTGAACGATACGAGAATATGTGAGAAGAGAGGGCTTTCATGTTTGAGACACGTGCTACGAATAAGTGGCTGTGGTTGTACCCTCACAAGTTAGGACAGTGGTGTGATCCTCTTTATGGAAAAGCAGGAAAGCAATGTCTGACCCTTCAAAATTTGTTATTGTGACAGGCAAACTGGAAACTTCAACAGAACTCGCAGTGACTGAAACTAAACGTAGAAGTTCAAGATTATGGTTCACCTGGGTACAGCTGGTAGAGTCGGAGCCCACAGACAGAGCCTTCTGAGCTGACGACACACACAGTCATCTTCCTGAGCACTGAAGCCAAATGAATGACATCCTCCTGCCGGCCACGTTGGCATGCACCATCCTTTCAGGAGCATTCAAAGCAGATTGGTTCCCTCTCTCAAGTGTATCCATTAAGTGAGAGAGTCTTGTGCTTACATCACAGGGAAACAGAGCTCCTGTAAATTTAAAAGGTGAAAGTAGTGTCAAGTCATCTTCCCACGCATACGCTGAAATGACATGGCATCACTAACATTCATTATCACATTACAGTAAGGGCTGAAAGAAGAGCACAGCTGGTATGGTTATGGTGCATGAGTCTTAGGTCAATAAAAATGCATCACACTGACAAAGCATTTCTGTTATGACATTGTGCCACAAAAGCAAATGCATATAGCACTTGAAATTGTGTTTGCAAATGTGAAAAATGTGACTATTTTTTTATAAGCACTGATTTTTTTGTTTTTTTATTATGATTATGATTATAATTATTATTCAAAATGAAACAGATAAAACACAGAAAATGGAACATGACACTAAGAATAAGCTTTTTTATACCTGGTTAAAAGATTAATAAATAAATGAATAAAACTGGCTCATTTTATTAACTATAAAAAATAAACTGTAGACATTAATAGCAGTCTCTAAATACACTAAGGTATTCAGGGGTTGGCATTAAGTCCTGATTAGTTTAGTCAGGATTAGTTCTCTGGTGATAGCAGGTGAAAAGTTTCAGAATCATAAATGTGTGGATGTGCAAAGGGAGAATCAAAACTTTGCAGACAGAGTCATTATACATCATAAAATTAACTATACCTCATGGAGGTCTCCCCTGTGCAGTCCTGGCTCATGTATCAGATAAGCCTGACTTCCAGTGTGCACTGAGTGAGCAGGGAGACACATGTGCTCTTCCAGCCTGTAACTAAAACAAATAGCTTTACTAAAAATCAAAGTCAGCATTATCCAAATGCATTTCACTTTCCCATAAGCCAGTGTGTAATGCAGTATTTTGCTTTAGGAAAATAACGTTAGCCATGCTGACAAAGCAGCCCATCCGTGCACCACATCTGGACTGTAACAAGCGACAGGCGCCACTCCGCTTACAGGTTTGTCCTGTCCTTATCCTCAGCCCTAAGATTGTCAAAGTGTGGTTTATGCGAAATGAAACATGTTAGACAACTATTTAAATGACAGTATTGTACAAATAGCCTACAAAAAATAAATACAAACAGAGACATAGTGACAGAAATACATAGAAATATCAAAACAATAAGAGCGTTATTAAAATGACGTTCAGTTCAACTGCTCTACTGCTTTGAAGAAAACCTGCACAATACAATAGTGACACCTTGTGGCATTGACCATGAATCACAAGTTAATGATTTGACACATGTTGTGAGTTGGTGTCATCGCACAAACAAACTCTTCTTCCCCTGTCTGTTCAGGTAAAGTGAAACAATTAAAAACAATGGGATTTCCCATTGATGGCATAAAATGCATGTAAACAGATGCATTTAGACATATTTGGTGGTTAAAATCTTACTACTGGTATACTCTTTAGAATTGGGAACTTGTGCCTTCTAAATGAACCTGGTTTAGGTGAAAAAATATAGTTATTATTTATTTTTAATTGGATAAGAACCCCAATTATGAGTGAGTCATTAAACACAGTTGTAATATTCTTTATAGAGCTCAGTAGCTCAGAACGAAGAGCAGCTCACTTGTTTCTGAGCTGAAAGAGTCAGGAATGTGTATGACCTTCTTTTTATGGACCTGTTCCATTGAGTAGAATTTTTTGAAATCCAAAAAGAACAGCAGGCTGGCTGAACCCAAACAGACTCTAAGCCCCTGATCACTGGACTTAATGTCTTCAGGCCTGTGGCGCTGATGTCTGTAGTCATCTTAGTCTAGTCACTCAGTCATCTGTAGACGATGCCATCAACCTCATCCTCCACTTCATCCTGCAGCATCTGGACTCCCCGGGAACCTACGCCAGGATCCTGTTTGTGGACATTAGCTCTGCATTCAACACCATCCTCCCTGCTCTGCTCCAGGACAAGCTCTCTCAGCTCAACGTGCCTGACTCCATCTGCAGGTGGATCACTGACTGTGACTGCTGCACCTCCAGCCACCACTCTGTAAAACTGATCAAGTTTGTGGACGACACCACCCTCATCGGACTCATCTGGGACGGCGATGAGTCTGTCTACAGGAGGGAGCTGGACCAGGACTCGGGGACGAGCAGGTCGGATCACAGCTGACCCTTCTCACCCTGGATATGGACTATTTGAGCCACTCCCCTCGGGTAGGAGGCTACGGTCCATCTGGACCAGAACCTCCCGCCACAAGAACAGTTTCTTTCCCTCTGCCGTTGGACTCATGAACACTTCATAACACCTGCCACTTTAACAATCATATAATAAACACAGCTGTCTATTTGCACTACTGTCTAGCCAACTGTAAATTGTCTGTATATAGTTTAAGTCTATTTTGTTTGTATTTTTTTGCATTTATGAGTTTAAATATGCACTCACACAGCCATCTCCAGCTTTGCCCCTCAGGAGCAGGACCTGACCCCATCCCCAACTTCCAATTCCTACACCAGCAAACCACTCCTCCACTACACCTCTAGTTGCCCAGAGGCCCTATGCTGGCCTGTCCCAGCATCTCCGGTTGTTTCTGCTCTCTCAACCCCACCGTTCCACTCTGTCTCTTGTTTTGTTTTTCATCTTAAGTCATCACCATCTACAGCAGTTAGATGCTGTATGCTCAGGGGGTCCTGAATGGGCTGGGCTGACCACCTGAGACAGAGCCCCCATCTTGAGTTTCTACCCGGCCAACTCTAATCTGTCGATTACGTCATAACGTCATCATTTTCATTATCAATAAATATGTCCTTGTTTCATTGTTGTGGCATGGTTCTTGTTAGTGAAACCTTTTTGTGTCTACGACTTTGTAGACTTTTCTGACATTGTAATATATAACATATATATAGCATGTAACATATCCATTCAGTAGGTCAAACTGCATTCAAAAACACCATTAATGAGTATCCCACTTTACCAGAATATGGGAAAAATACATTTGCAGGCCTATATGGTCACAACATCCTGTTGTTTTAACAAGGCAAGTATAAAATATAACTCGGGACAAAAAAATATGTACAAATGGGCCAAGTGATCTAACAAGATTTGTCACCATTTAAGACTTACACAAGGTCCGATTGGCGTTTAGTGAGAAAACATGCTTCATTTCTATTGAACACTTCAAAAAGTCTTGCGTAACCTCAAGGTTTATACCTATATTGATTTCAGTCAAATACTTGTAATAATAATATAATAATAATAATATATCCAAACCACTCGGATGGTCCTAAAGTAAACTCGCCTGCCGTGGCCCACATGACGCAGAGGCTGATTTCCTGCGGCTGCGGCGGGTGGAGCAGCGGGTGGAGCGGCGGACCTCAGGTGCGAGCCCGGGCTCATTGTGGCGTCACTGCCCGCGAACACGAACCAGTGGAGGACAACATGGATTGCAAACGGAGTCAGGTAAATAACTTCACAAACAACCATGTCTATGTGTGCTCACATTTCATCCGCGGAGCTGCAGTGATGGCGCCCATGCTTTTGCGGCGTGTTATTTTTGTAGTAAGTTTGGTTGTTGTAAACAGGGGTCCTCTGCTGCGACCTTTGCTCTGCAGCAGTGGAAAATTCATTGGCCTGATCACATATTTTAATTTGGAAAGATTTTTATTTTTAGGCCTCATTCCAAGTAACCCTAATCTAACGTCTAAAACAATATTTTTGGAAAGTTAAATGCCTGACGAAACTATTTTGCGTTTTGTTGCTACAAATTTGCTACAGATTTAGCCAGATCTGTTTCCTTAAATACAGCAACGGCCTCATAATACTCTTTTTTTTATTTTTTATTAGACGTATTATTATTTTCATCCCATAGACCAGTGGTTCACAAACTTTTTCAGTCGCGACCCCGTAAATAAAAATAGTTTACATTCGCGACCCCCAAACACAAAAAATAAGCGATACACAAAGTGATAAATTAGCCTTATATCTAATGTTTGATTTTATTTTGAGAATATAGACATAGAAAAATGACTTTGACCGGCCAAAAAATAGGAATCTACATTTACCACAGCATTTGAAGGGGATCAAGCCTTGTTTAATACTTTCGTTTACATTTTTCCCCATCATCTGGGGACCCTCGGAAATAATTTCGCGACCCCTAGTTTGAGAACCACTGCCATGGACTAATTGCTGAAATCTCACTAGTTCTTGAAAGCTTAATTAGCATAACCTCTTTGTTTTCATTAGAACTCACTTAATTCATAAACAGGTTCCTTGTGTGAGTGCAGACTCACACCTTAACTCTGCAAAGGTTTAACTCTTATACGGTCTATGGTACAACTACAGCCTATGCCTCAACTTCCCCTTAGCTTTAGGTAAAAGACAACTTGTATTATACTTACAGCCATGTTGTTATTATATTATGAGTCTACTCATACTTTTGATTCATGAGTGAATCAAAAGTATGTGTTGTAGAGTTTCTTAAGGGTGGCTCTCTGCAGGTGCTGAACCCTGTGCGTGTCCAGGCTTTGGAGACCTGGGTGAAACAAACCAACATCCAACTGAAACAGGTCAATGGCCAGAGGAGGTACGGAGGGCCGCCTGATGGTGAGCATTCTGTTTATGTGATTTGATCATGGAATTCAGAAGATTACCGTACATACAAGTTATTATAGTAAATCTGTCAGATATTCACCAACAAAACAATTTATGCTCCTCTCGCTCATGTTCTTTAGGCTGGGATGGCCCCATGCCTGGAGCTCGCTGTGAAGTGTTCATCAGCCAAATTCCTCGAGACGCATATGAGGACCTGCTTATACCCCTGTTCAGCTCAGTTGGCCCACTGTGGGAGTTCCGCCTCATGATGAACTTCAGTGGACAGAACCGAGGCTTTGCCTATGCCAAATATGGATCCCCAGCTTTAGCCACTGAGGCCATCCGTACTCTTAACGGCTACGTACTGGAGCCAGGCTGCTGCCTGTCCGTTAGACGCAGCACAGAGAAGAGGCAACTGTGCATGGGAGGTCTGCCCCCGGTCACTCAGCAAGAGAAGCTTCTGCAGGTACTGTTAAACTTTTTAGTCATTTATATTCTGCGCAAACTACTGTTGCCATCTTAGCTTCATGTGTCTTCGTCAAGGTTCTCCGGGGACTAGTAGAGGGTGTGGAGAGGGTCTCTCTGAAAGCTGGACCGGGAATAGAAGGTGTGTCTGCCATTGTGGTCTTCACATCGCATCATGCTGCCTCCATGGCCAAAAAGGTGTTGGTTGAAGGTGAGTTATACTCTTCATTTTAAGTGAATGCACCATTTTTCATTCAAGGACAGGTGTTCAAGCCTACTTTCGTTGGCTGTGTTTAACAACATTATCATAAATCTAAGTAGCATTTGATAAAGTTTCACTGTAATTTGACCAAAAAACAGCCTTTGTTAATATTTGATAAAACTGTACTCTATATGCCAAATTTACAATTCCGACTGAACATTTTGAAGTTATGGTAAGATGATGCACTTCGAGAGTTGGGAACTCAAGCAAGTTATTCTAGTAAACAAAGTTGCAGTTCTTTTTACAAAAGTAAATGTAAGTAAAGTAATTATTCACAAAGATGCGAGAGAGCAGATGTTGCAGAACTAAATACTGAAACTGCGGCAAAATTTTTCTACGTCATCTAATGGCTTCATAAATTACCTTCCTATAATTGTACTCCCTTTTCTCTTTCTCCAGCATTCAAGAAGCACTTTGCTTTGTCGGTTTCAATCAGGTGGCAATCGTCAGGAAAGCCGACCCCAGATGAGCCCATGGCCGCTCAGAAAGCCTACTTAACCTCTCCCACAAAGCCTCCTCGTCTACTGGCCCGGCCACAGCCCTCCTCCCTGCCCTCCTCTCTGCCCTCTCAGTTTCTCCACACTCCGTCCATCCCTCCAGGGTTCTGCCGGACAGTAGGAGGTCCTGCTGCCCAGCTCCAGATCCCATTGCCTCCTGGTTTCCTCTCTCTGCCCCCGCATCCTGTCTTAGACAGTCTGCCCCTCTACCCCTAAAGAACCACCTGCTCAATGAGCTGATTAAGGCTTACATTTATCATTGTTTAAAAAAAAAGTTGTTCTGTAGTTGTTGTTTTTAATCAGTATTTTGTCTTGTTTGTCCTATGCATGCTTTTACGGTGTTTGTTTGGTTTCCCTCCTCTGCATGAGTTTCATTGTTCCTTTGCATGGCTTTCATCGTGTTCCTTTTAATTAAATAACATTTGTAATGATGCAGTGTTGTACTTATTCAAATAGCTACACAATAATTGTTGGTTTTATTATTACGTTTTGAGTAAATCTTGTAAACAAGTAGGCTTTTTCCATTTGAAATGTTCAAGACAATGGCTAAATCTGTGAAGAAACTTATCAGATTTTAAAAGAAGTGGTTGAATAGTTGTAGAATAAACAATGCAAAAAACATTGCACTTTTTTGTTCCCTTTTCCAGTGACGGACTTGTTTAAGCAAATGTATGTAGACATATTTCAAATCCAGCAGTGGATTATCTTTGATTACCAGGGGCAATAAAACCTTTACCAATCAATTTATTCAATCATCTATAATGTAACACAATAATTAATTTTGCCATACAAGTATGCAGCACAATTGACTTCAACCAAATCAACTAAACTATTTCACCCATATAGCATTATTCCTAGGTGATGTTAACATTACTTTCGATGGAGGGAAATTTGCCTTATGATTTTGACCCAGTTCCCAAACAGTGCCTCTGAACAAACTGGCAGGAGCAGTGACTTGCAAACACAGATCTGTTTAGCTCGGCATTTATTTGGTCCGAAGATATTAATAAAAAAGATTTAAAATAAAGAATGCAAATTAAATTTAGTTTTCTATTTTCATTTGTTGTATTTACCATTACTGTTCAAAATGGTCTTTGGAGTCTAACAACATGTCAAACATTCCAATCCAAATTTAACCAGAAGAAAATTTTATTTAGACACTTGGACAAAAAGAAAGACATGGTACAAGCAGAAATTACTTTGTTGCCAATCATAAGCTTGACTTGAGGCTTAATTTGTCCATCTGGTCCTGTAACATTTGTTAAATTATTCCAGATACAGAATCTGAGCTGTTTTACCTGACAAACTGAGCCCATGTTTTTGATTGTTGTTTTTTTTGGCTAACCTTGTGTAGTGCGCATGTAATTCAAATAATGTTATTTGAATTTGTTATTTTAAATGATGTGTGTATCAGACATGCTCTTTAGAGTACTAGAATTATTTGCAGAATGTCTCTTAAATTCAGCTCAGAGCTGACAGATCTTATGAGGTCCTTCTTTTAATTTCTTCAACTAGGTCACCTCTGGAGATGTCCACCTGCAGACAAATATACTGATAGTTTTAAGAGAAAATGCACACAAATGTGTGGGTTCAGGGGTCTCATTTATAAAGCATGCGTACATACAAAACAGAGTCAAAACATAACACGAACATTGCAAGTTAAGTTTGGGGTCTATAAAAAGATGTCCGCAAACTCAGCACCTCATGTCCAGAGTTTTCAGAAACAAAGCAGAAGGTGATCTGTGCTCAGATCTTTTTATATTCCCAAGAAATAAATATATATGTTATTTAAGGAGCTGAGCCTTAACCTTGCTGGACACAAAGTTCGAATAATGCAAGCATCCAACTTGCAACAGCCCCTTTCCTGAGTCTCTACTCAGCCACCTCTAATCCGTCTATGATCAATAAATAAATGGTTTATGCAAGTTTTAGCAACTCCTATTTCCTATTATACTCCTATTATGCTTTTATCATGTCAAAACTACTAGCTTCAAACAATTCTAATGGGCAGCAGTATGACAAGAATATAATAAACTTTAAAATATTCCAAAATCCAGATTAAATGCCTGTAGAGATTTAATTTAATTCTTTTTAATGCATTTTAAGGATGTATTTTTGCTCAAATTCATTTAATGACTTTAATACCCACGGAAACCCTGAAATATTCTCTTGTATTCCATTGTTGTAACGTGGTCCTTCCTAGCCGATTTGAATATTTTCTATGTACATGAAGTTTGGGTTTTGTCCCTACATACTCTTTTAGTCAGAGTTCCATGTTCTGTATTATAAATGAGACCCAAGAACAGCACTTGTTATGAATGTACCTCTTCTCTGTTGGCAACAACTCGAAGTTTGACCACTCCATCTTTTAGCTCTTGTTCTCCCAGAATGGCCACTAGGGGGATCCCAGACTCCTCACAGTGCTGTAACTGACTCAGAAGCTTGGGATTCTTCTTGTACATCACCTCTGCCTGTTTGGAAAAACAATAGCTAGTTAAGCTACTATAAACAGATTCTAGTGTCCCATTTGAACATACTGAGATACATGACGTGCTATTAAACATGGTGATAAATTGCCTGGCTGGCCAAGACAACAGACTTTTACAATACATTACAAAGACATATCGTCTGAAAACCTGTGTCTCCCTGATGTCCGATTAACTAATTAGAAAAATGCATGGTCTGTTTGTGTGGCTAATGGGTAAAAAAAAAAAAAAAGAAATAACAGAGGACTGAGAAACAATGGCAATAGCACTACTCCTTTACAAGGATATTTGAGAGGAGATGTCTTCAGCATTTGAGAGACACGCTACAAATCAGTTGCTGTGACTAGAGGTTGTCTCATGCACTCTATGGTCTACTCCAGACCCTTCTGCATTGAAACAGAAAGTAGGAGGGACTGGCTCACCAGGCGAAATAAATGAAAATACATTAATTTCCAAATCAAAGGGTTTGGTTTCTCAATGATTAAACCAAATTACAGATATGCTCTACCTTAATGCCAGCATTCCAGAGTTCAGTGACAAGTTTGAGTCTTTCTTCCAGCAGGTTCTTCTGTGCAGAGGCCACCATGACCTGCACCTCTGTGGTACGAACCTTCTCTGCACAGGCCTAAAACAATATGATACACAAGTATCTGACTGCTAATTATAATACACCAAAACCAATTTCGTATCACACTGCTGCCTTACCTCGGCTTTCTGTTCCATGATGGAGAAGACCCTCTCTATACCGATGCTGACCCCTACACAAGGCACTTTTCTTCCTTTGGGGTCGAACATGCCCACCAGTCCGTCGTAGCGTCCTCCTCCTGCAACACTGCCCACGCTCACACTCTCCTCTGTAGAGCCTGGAGCCCCGTTCTGAGCCTCAACAACCACTGGGGCCACTCCTGCTTGTGTCAGCACCGCTTCATAGATAATCCCTGTGTAGTAGTCCAAGCCACGAGCTAAACTCAAGTCAAACACCACCTGCAACGAAGGATGACGTTTGCTTTTCATTTGAAATAATGAGAATATTTAATGGTAAAAACATGTGTCTAAAAACTAGGACCAAGACAGCAGGATCTAAAAGTGGGTTGCAAATTAATCCAGCCAATTTTTATACAGTATGAGAGGATTTTAAAAACACAAAGGCTATTAAAGTCACTTTAGACAAGTCTGCACAAATTATTTGATTATGTATAGTAAAATAAAGAAATAAATATAAATATAAACCGAAATATATATAATTTAAAAAATATAAATACAAAATATAAATAAAAGTATATATATATATATATATATATATATATATATATATATATATATATATATATATATATATATATATATATATATATATATATATATATACACACATACATATACACACACACACACACACACATACATACACACACATGTACACATAAACATATACATATGATACAAATTTGAGTGTCTCACTTTGTCTGTGATCTGGAAGAGCTGCAGGTAACCGAAGAGCAGCTTTATGTCGGTCAGACCAGCACAGGCCTGCTTACTCTTTGACATTTTGGGATCCTGGAGAAGTCGCTCAGCAAGGTCCATCCCTCCTACAACACAAGTATATTTATTTATTTATTTATTTACATATATTTATAAGGAGCTAGCATGCCTTACCTTGCATACTGACATAAGCCCCGATCTGGTCAGCTGCCTCCTCGGATAAACCCTTTTCATTCACCATCTCCTTCTTTACATCCTCCCATGGCATCTGCACAACGACACAGCTGTGGTATTTACTGTAGCCTGGCCAGAGCCCCCAACCAATCAAGAGAAAAGTATGGCCTGTTCCATATCAAAGAAACCATGGCGCCTTATAGTACAGGTATATCACAAAATTTTTTAAAGCACCAATATTAAACAACCTTACTGAGTCCAGTTACTCATGTACTTGCTCTTGAACTAAACTAGTTTAGAGGAGAGGTTTTCCATTAAAAAATGTCCATACTAGTATTATTATTGACTGTAACACAATCTCTTGGGTCACTGCAGTACTAACACACACCTTGTCCAGTTTGTCTACAGTGGAACAGATGGTGCGGAATTTGTCATCTGGAACGCCACAGACTGCAAACATTCCGTCGAGGATTCGTCTGTCATTCACCTAAAATACAAATATTTAACAAAATATTACCTTAAATCAAATGGAACCATACATATGAGACAAAGCAACACACTTTACCTTAATTCGAAAGTCTCCAAGATCCAGTTCACTAAGGATTTCATAGACAATTTTCAGGCATTCTGCATCTGGGATCATAGCGTCATACTGCCCTGCTATGTCAAAATCCTGAGAGGACATAAAGTAATCAACAAAATAAATTAGTTTGCAGGTTGAAGAGAATTTTAAAGTGGCACTTACACACTGGTAAAACTCCCTGTAGCGCCCACGGGTCATGGCTGGGTTGTCCCGACGATAGACTTTTGCTATGTGATAACGCTTAATGTTGGTTATTTTGTTCATGGCCAGATAACGGGCGAAGGGGACCTGAGAAAATAATGGTTAAGGAAACAATGTTGCCTGCTTATCTCCAATGTGCGAGCAGTGGAGGAGTATTTGGAATATGTTTTACCAATCAGGAAAATTGACTTTTGTAAAAGTAACACATACAAGTTTCAAGGAAGTATTGATGACAAAGATACAGTGAGGTCATATCTGAGGGACAGCAGCTCTCCTCCCTGGTCTTTTAAGTCATAGATGAGCTTTGAGTCTTCTCCATATTTCCCAGTCAATGTTTCCTGCCCATAAAGACAATAAAGCATTGCACCACATTTCTCAAACATTAAAAAACATTACAAAAATTACCTTCAGTTCAAAAACCGGAGTATCAATGGTCTCAGCTCCATGACGCTTAAAGCAGTGGATGATGGTGTGAAAGACCTTCTCTCTGATGGCCATCTGTTTGGGATTGTAATCCCTTGTTCCCTGGAAAAGGACATTTGTTGGTAACTTAATTTCTACAATAGATCATATTTTTTGTCCAAGATGAATGTTCTTTGGATAATAGGCACAAAATATCCAACACATGTGAAACTCTACAACTCCATGTAAACAAAGCTCCAGAACACAAATGAGCCATAGGAAGATTTAAAGTTATTGTAACTTATTGATGAAGGACTGCTGCAGTTATTTACCTTTGGTGTCTTGAGTACGAACTGATGTTTGCCATCATCTCCTCCTAACTTAGCTTTTAGCTCCAGGAGTTTTGCTACTTCTTCATCAATCTGTAATGCAGAGGAAAATGACATTTGTTAAAAAAACAAAACAAAAAAATCACTAACACAAGCAAAACGTGTGTGAGCAAACCTGAGCAACAGTCATCCCAGAGAGAGAATGCAGGAGTCGGACCCGTGACACAGGCCGCAAACCCAGTAAGCCACAGCAAACACGGACACCAAACATGGTCAGCAAGTTGTTCACATCACAAGTAGAGATAGATCCAACAGTCATTCAAGTTGATAATCAGCGTCCATTGTTTCATAGTCAGCAGGGGACCAAGGGTATTGAAGCAGGAAGTGATGTATGTTTCCAGGACAGTTCAGATCCCACACAAGTGAAGAGGATGGTAATGGAGGTCCACGGAGCCGTTGGTCATCCAGGTCAGGCAGGAAGAACAGGAGAAAAGTGGTAAGCAACCCTAGCACTAGGGAAGGTCGAGGCATGATGCGCCATCAGCACAGCGTGGAGGATAGAACATGAAATGTACCAGGTCAATCAAAGGAGGCCTCCCAGAACAACACAAAACACTGCTCCTGAATCATCTAAATATATTCTGACACTCACAGACGTTTGCTGTAAGCATCAGAATTGATCATTTCAATTACATTCATTTCAGGCAATAATAATTTTCAATAATTTCACATTTGATTTTTACATATGATTTTCAGACAGTAACTTCGACACTTCTAATTTCTCGTAGGCTACTCTTAATCTGGAAAGTTTTATTTATTAGTATTAACATAGTTCATAATGAGGCCAACACCAATCTTTATTGTAAATGAGTTAGCCCATCCAGCTAGTGCTGTTGACAGTGGTGTTGCATCAGCCTCTAGTCCGCAGAAAAAGATCCTTTTTACAACATCATATTTATGATAAGGGCCCTAATGAATCATGAATGTGTCGTCTGACTAGACTGAATGAATAACGCGGTGCTAGGAGCTAGCAGTGCCTTTTATTTGCAGCAGCACATGTTTAAAGTGTTCGGGGATTTTAGAGGCACTGACCTGCTCTTTGCTTGCTTTTTCCGTCTTCAGCTTCCGCACCACTTCACCCTGGCTTTTGATGGCTTCTTGTATCTGCGTTTTGTCCTCCATGTCTTTATTAATAATAAAACTATAAACGACTAGTTACTCCACCAGCATTACCGCTGTCAGACAGGAGAGGGCGGAAGAGGAAGTGAAATCAGACTGATTCTCGGTCATTTCACAGTAAAAGCCTTCAAATATTTGTCGGCTTCTTTTCCCCTTACTTAATTTTGTTGTACTAAAGCAAATGTTTGCAAACTATTTAATCAAGATTGTAACATTAAATATGTTATTATATTGCAACTATTTATTCCCATTTATATAACAACGCTTCATAAACCAACACTTGTTCACTGACAGCTTGTCCATTACCAAAGTCCAACAGTGTTGGGTGAAGTGAAGTGGAAAACACCATGTCTGTGAGTACTGGAGCTGAAATTTGATTTTGAAATCCTAATGTGTTTAATTCTGGACAGATTAATTGGGTAATAATTACACGTTGTGTTTCTATAGGCTATTTGTTGGAAATGGGATACTGTAACCTATAAAATGGAAAGCCTTCAGCAAATATAATGTTTTGTTTTCTTCTTTTTTTTTCTTTCATTTGCCAACAGATATATTCGCTATTTTTAATCACTGATAGCCTAGTCCTAGTGCTTATCGTAACTTTATGATGTAGAGAAATGTGATTAGATTTGTGTTGACTTTGTGAACCAAAACTGTCCTGGACTTGACCTGGTTTGGACCTTATTTAAGTTATGTTGGTGACTTTTTCTTCTGCAGGATCATTTTGGCCTGGAGCTGTGTCCCTCTCCCTCAGGTTTAAAAGTAGAATTTGAGATACTTTTCACCTCTGACTGCTTACATTTCCTTCATGAATTAATCTCCATGTTTGAGGGGGAAGTTGATCAGGTACTGTTCTATATTAGATCTTAAAACATAAAAAAACATTGCAACTCTCGCTGCTCTTTTATTGCTCCATTTGCCTTTACAGGTCCTTTGTTTACGAGTGTCTACAAAAGCCCACTTGGACCAGACAGGACAACTACCAAGTTTCAGAGAAGACACGGCCCACATCAGGAGTGACCCAAGCTGGACTGTGCTCCCTGTCCCCTCACGGCTCCAAAAAAGACACGTGGACATTGGAGATTTAGCCCCATGTGACAGCCAGCGTTTTGTAAAGGCTCTGCAGTCTCCAGCACAAGGCATACAGGTAGGCAATATGATTTTTGACTGTAATTTAATGAAGCATAGAAACAAATTATTAAAAATGAATATTGCATCAATAAAGTGATCTATGACTTTACAAATATTGTGGTAATGCATCCAACAAGAATCAAAATTGTTATGTCATGCGGTCCCAAACCCTACTGCTACGAATGATCCCTCGTAAAACCACAAACAAAGCAGATTCAGAAAAAATATTTTTATTTATTTATTTATTTTATTTTATATAATTATTATTACAGGTTGATTTTGATGATGGAAACTGTCCAACATTTCATAACCAAATCAAGGGCATGTACAATGTGTGGAAGGCCGTGCACAACGAGTTCCCCAGTGAGTTCTCCCACCTCATTTTTACAACAATGCTAGTTTGTGAACACTTTTAAAAACTGTAAGAATATTCTGAAATTTTCTGTAGATGTTCCTCATATATCAAAGGCTCCAATCCTGATGCTCCGCCCACGAGCCTGGAACATGGTGGAACATAATCTAATGGTAGAATTTTATGTCTCTAATTTTTAAATTGAGAAAAATGTAGTTTAAATGTGCACTCTGTAACATTTCGGTCTCCACTTGTCGTCCGACACAGATCTAACATGTAACTTGGCCTGATAGCGTCAGTCACCCTTGTCTCCATGGGGATAGATTATTTTTATGTCATTCTGTGGAAACTTCCAGGCAAACCACTTACATCTCCATGGAGACAAGCAAGTGATGGACCTACACCATAAAAATTACATAGTGCACCTTTAATTTGAAAATGTTTTTTCGCAGGTGGAGGGAAAGCAAGTTCCAGGGCCTCTCTTTGACTTTGGACTGCTTATGTTTCACTGTGGAAAGACACTTTTTGAAAACAGAAGTGGTCCATTTTTCTATTTGTCCAAAGTAAGACTTACACATACACTGTGGAAACCACTGTATTAGTTAATTTATTATGTCTTTTATAGATAGAGAGTTTCATGGAAGCGAGACTATGGAATAAGATATTTGTTTGGACTCAACATAAGGTTTGCAAATTGTAAGAAAAAAGAAAAGTCTGTAAAAATGTTTCTGAAATGGATCAATTTAATCTTGCAGTTAGGACTTCCAGTGGGCACCATCAAAGCAACAGTCCTTATTGAGAATGTACTGGCTGCTTTTGAAATGGAGGAGATCGTGTATGAGCTGAGAGAGCATTCAGCTGGCCTCAACTGTGGAATCTGGGACTATTCCGCCTCTTTCGTCAATAAGTTTGGTATGCTGACAAATATTCATGAATTACATTGTACAGTGTATTAAGTAGTCCATAAAATTATATATATATATATATATATATATATATATATATATATATATATATATATATATATATATATATATATATATATATATATATATATATATATATATATATATATATATATATATATAATACTATATGAAAGTTAAAGGCATAAATTCAAGTACAGATGTAATACTGTAATTACCAAAATAAATGAGTGAAAAACATAATTTCTATGTGAAAATGGGCTTGCCTCTCCAACGATCTGACTTGTAACTTGGCCTTGTGACTTTAGCTGCATGGAAAGATCAGGTTAATGCCATACTTTGGGACACTCCGAAAAATGCATCCCTATAGAGAGACAAATAAGGTGGTAAATTCTCAACCAGAAAAGTTATATACTGCACCTTTAAAGGAAGTACATTCCACATGTTTCACATGTACAGGATTACCATAAAGTGCGTAAACTAGTTAACTTTATTTACCCTAATCCACTTCTTTTTTTAAAAAGGTTCATATTGTAGTAAATCTTAAAGTTATGTGGTTTCACAGGTCAAAAGGTGTCATTACACAATAAAGCCACATATTTTCTGAGTCCGTTGCTCATTTTGAAAGAATCGCTTTTCTTTTTTTTTCATTCTATTTTAGGTCACCGTAGGGCTTTCATGTTGCCTGACCGCAGTAAATATGTGAACATGGAGAAGCGTTTTCTGCGGAGTTACATGGACTTGCTGGTGCAGACATGTCACAGGCGTGGAGCTCTGGCCACAGGCGGGATGGCTGCTCAGCTGCTGCCTCACAACACACAGAGTCAGACCTACCAGACAGTGTTGGATACTGTCACCAGGTGCAAACTACATAATGACTTTAACGTTCATCCTGGCATCATGAGCATAGTGCATAGTGTTTTTTATTTTATTTTACAGACTTAAATTACTGGAAATCAAAGCTGGTGTGGATGGTTTTATGGTGTATGACCTAAACTTGATTAAACCTATGCAAAAAGTACGTACAAAAAGTTACTCAAATAATTTAAGAAAAACTTTTCCCTAAATAATGACCCAGTATGTCACACAACATTCAAGAGGTGGAATCCATACACAAAGTGGGTCTTCATAATACATATAATTCAATAACATATGAATGAATTTAAGGTTATTTCAACTAAACAGTAATTAATACGGAATTTAAATAACTGCAGCCTTTTCCAATGTTATTGCAGCTCTTTCAAATGCACACTGAAAGTGAAAACCAACTTCAGCAGCTTCGTAAGGATATTGTGGTGACTCCAACTGACCTACTGTCCATGCCATCGGTGAGTAATATACTCATCACTGTTATTTTAAATGTTGAAATTGCTTAAAACAAATGACATGTTTTTGTATTTAGGGAGGAGTCACTTTAAATGGGTTGAGATACAATATTGCAGTTGGTGTCCTGTTCATAAATGCCTGGCTCTCCGGTACTATAAATTTAACTTTTTTTGGGGTTCACGTTTCACTCAAACTTGCTTGGTTTCCAAGGTAAAGGCCATTTCTTCTACCGGGGTCAAGTGGAAGATTCGGCCACTGCAGAGATATCAAGATCACAAGTATGCTTTTTATTCCCCTTGTTACATATAATACATATATACATATAATTGCACATTTTTTGAAAGACAAACAGTGTAAAGCTACAAATATAACTAGGTGTGGCAGTGGATTCGCCATCAAACTCGACTAGAGGATGACGGCCGGGTTGTGAACAGACAAATGGTGGCTGCCCTTGTTACAATGGTCACACTGGAGCTCAGTATTAACTGCAATTCAGATGGGTAAGAAGAAACACAGCATAAAAAATAAGATAAATACAATGACATTTTGATGAACAGCCCTGTTGGATGAGTAGCATTTGTGCTCAAATTTAGTCTGATTAAACTCTTGTAAAATATGGTATTTATGTTCCAGAGCTAGACAGCAGCTACAGACAGCAGCAGACATGTTCCTAGAGGTGGTTCTAAAAAGAGATTTCCCAGCATTCATCACCACATATCTATCTGATGACCATACCTTTTTAAATATGCACAACTCTAGACACACTAATCCACAACATTCTAAACTGTGAAGTGTCAAATGATGTTATGGTAATGTCTATGCTGAGCCAAGTGTGTTGAAATGAAAATATTACAAAAAGAATGTTGTCAACCCAGTTTTATTCATAATTCCTTGCAGGTTAATAAACTTCCATTTAAAAGAAAACCCAAGCAGCAGAAAAACTGGTGTGTATGTTAAAACTTATTGCATGTTCAGCCCACCAAAGTCAAAGAGCTCAGTCCTCCTTGTCCCATGTGCTTCTCACTTCACCGGTCACAGTTCACTCGGGGTGCAGCAGAGCCCTCTGGTGGCACAATTTGGGTGTACTAGAAGTTCTATATAAAATCATGTATTTTGCCTGTTGAGTGGTTTGTTTTTTGGCAAACAGCAGCTCACAATCTGAACAATACATCGCCACCAGCATCTGCAGGGTACTGTTTGGTTCTTTTCAAACATTGCTTATCAACCCACTTGTCAGTTTGTTGTATATAAATTACTTGCAGAACAGCAGTGACAGTCTAGTTTATTGTTTGAATAGGTAAAATGGGCAGGGTCCTGCTCCTTGTGCCTCTCCCGGTGGCGATTGTCCCGTCTGGATCAGTGCATTGTCAGGGCGCTTCCCAAGGGCCATTTCCCCATGTTCAGGGCTCACATCTCGTTGGTCATCTCCTCGTGCTCTCCTGCCGACAAGTCACCGTTGGCACTGATCCTTGTGTTGTTGTCCTGGTAACCGGGAGGCATGAAGGCCAGGCAGTATGGGTAGATCTTATGGCAGGCAGAGCGGTAAGCCTCAGC
The DNA here is from genome assembly GCA_019453435.1 of Rhinogobius similis. Classification (NCBI taxonomy): domain Eukaryota; kingdom Metazoa; phylum Chordata; class Actinopteri; order Gobiiformes; family Gobiidae; genus Rhinogobius; species Rhinogobius similis. The sequence goes on along the minus strand of CM033630.1, from coordinate 26,990,230 downwards.
TGCTTTCTGCTGGTTCTCTCCCAGCTGCCCATTTCTTAGAGCCTCCATAACATCAGTACAGATCTGTAGGACACAAACATGTTTCATTCATTTGCGTTAATACTTTTCACCAATCCTTTTCAAGTTCTTTGTGAAAGAAACTGACTGGATTCTTTAGTGTGATATTTTGGATATCATATGAACAAGGAAAAGAGTCATTTCAAACCATCTGTGTTCTGATGTTGTAACATCATTGACAGACCTGAATGCTTTTTCCAGTCAGTGACTCGTCCAGGGCTGTGGCGATCTCACAGGCCATCTTATCCGTGGAGGGCTCCAGGTAGACCATCATTTTAGCAGCTAAGAAATAGGCAGGAAAACTGTTATGTCCCAACAACTTCACAAAGTCTCCACCATTGTGCAATTGTATGTACCGGCCAGTCTATGTGGGATGGAGTTGGAGTTTTGGCTCAGGTAGTTCTTGTTGAAACTCTGCGGATTGCTCTCTCCAAAAAGTCTAGCAATCTCTTGTCTCAGTACTGTCCTCACTGCCTCGGCCAAGTCGCCATTGTCATTAACTGAGCACAAATACAAAGTTTTCATTCGTCAGCTGCAAATCATGTGTGACAACTGCATGTTCAGGATTGCACTCACCCCCTTTGAAGAAACGGACTAAACACTGGTGCAGCCATGGGTTAGAGGGTTCTATAGCCACAGCTCTCTTTATGGATTGTAGCATTAACAGATACTTTTCTGGAGAAAAAAGATTACAGTGATAACATCAGACTGGGATAGACATTAAAGGGGACAAAGAGGTGTTTCCTCATCATTAGTTTACTCAAAGTTTTATTTTAAGTGCTCAAAGAATTCCTGTTTTCACCTGTCCCCCATCCCTGCCAGCATCCCTGTATTTAATTACGATTATTTAAAATATGAAGACTCTGAGTGACACATGTGGGGTTCTAAAATGTGACATTTTAGAACCCTACATGTGGGATATGGTGCCATATCATTGCTGCTTTTTACAATGAATTGGCACTATGTAAAGTCTTGGCTTATCAGTTCTGCAGTTTTGAACAATAAGTCAATGGACCAGTTTCTATAATTAAGCTGTTTTGGAATTACCAATGCTCACAACCTATTTAAACCTACAGCTTATCACTGTATGCAGGACTATACATTGAGACCTTTTCTGAAGTAGATTTCAAAGGCTAGCAGGTGCGTTTCAATTTGGTTCCGTACTAGGTTCTTCAGAGGCATTAGGAACTTCACAGCCTCCTCCAGGGGGTTCTCCGTCTGATGGAAAAAGGTGATAGTGGTAAGATATCTGGTTGTATTAACAGAGAAGAGGGTCAAGAGAGTCAAGTACAGCTCACCTTTATCAGTTTCTCTGGTATCAGCTCCTCCTTGGGTCCTCCGATCTCCTCATCATCGTCCTCTTTCTTCTTCTTCTGATTCTTGAGTTGTTTCTCCTTCTCTGCAATCTTCTTCTCCTCCTCCAACTGGGCTTTTTTCTGAGCTCTACGTTGTTTATTGCGTAGTTTCTTAAGCTCTTTATCTGTCAAATTTTCTATGAAAAAAGGGAAGGATCAATGATAGAGGTAAATTTTATATAAAACATTGCTGACAAGCAGATATACTTGACACATACCAGTGTCAGCCTGGCTCTCCTTGTTGTCGTCAGTCAAAGGTTTGTCATGCAAGGCCAGGTAGATTTGAATAGCTGTGCGTGCAGCTTTATAATAAAAGGGATGCTGTCGCAGGACATCCTCGAGTTTTAACAGGTCCACATAGGAGCGTAAGGTCATCTTCCTCATACAGTAAGTGTGGAAATCAAACTGATCGTCTGTGATTTCTACAAAATGCTGAGAAGAGTAAAATGGCATGTTACTACTTTGAAAGCAAGGTTTCAAAAAGTGCTCTCTATAGCCATTTCCTCTATAAACATTAAAAGGTGCTCAATGAAACTATTTTGTCACACAGAGGTTCATTCCAGGCAAAGAAATATCATCTCCACAAGCAGGCGACAGACCCAGCACCACTAAGTTGCAAAGTATATAAATATTATATGTAAGAAAAAAATGTATAAGGTAATGTAAGGTAATTGAAACGTCTATTACTTTGTTTTAATCATTTACTGTGTATTTTTGTTCACATCAAGTACTCAATGCTTCTAGTCAGGCTGATGTAGGTCTTTTTTATATTACAAGATCCAATACAAAAATGACTGTAATATCAGCCCAAACTTACTCGTTCAATCTCATGGCATTTCTTTAAAGCTTCTCCATATTTGTTCATGGCCTTGTAAGCTAAGGCACATTCACTCTGGAACCACATACATTGCATCTCATTCAAGTTCTCGATGGCAGATGTTCCCTCCTGTCACAAAGTAACATTTAACATTTGGTGGTTAGCACATAGCCTGCTAAACAACACTGCTTCACTACTTGGTCTGGGTTGTTTTACCCTTGTGAACTTGGAGCACATCTCTTCTGCTTCTTTGACCAGGCTGGCTTTCAGCATGTACTTGGCACATTTTGAGTTGATGAAGCGGTCAGCCGTGTCCAGGGCCTGTGCCTCGTCCATCCACCGAGCTGCTTCCTTGATGTTGCCTGCGTGCTGAATTTAGAAAACAAGCTGATGATGCATGTCTAATGGGAAAGACAAATTTAGGAAAAATTGAGTGTACCTTGTAAATCTTGGCTTTGATGGCAAACAATTCAATAAGTGTGGGTGTGCTGTCTATGGCAGCGTTTATGTATTCTAAAGCAACACCGGACTGTCCCACAAAGTCAAAATGCTGTGCCAGAAAGTACTGTACCCACAAAAGAGTGGTAGGGGGTTCCTCCTTACCGTCATCTGTCACACAAAAAGCGTTTTGGCTCAAAGTAGAAATATAATTCAAAAATATACTATTCATTAAAACAAGGCTCACCGTTTTCACTAAACATTCGGCAGGTTTTTAAAGATTTCTCATACCCAACTACAAGTTCTTCAATAATTGAAACCTGCATCAACAAAGCAATGTGTTTTTACAAAGACATAGAATGTTAACACTAACCATAACAAGGATAGTGCTTTACCTTGTCTTTATCAGTGTAAAGGGATTTGAGAGTAGTGAAGACCGGTGGACAGCCTTTGCTGAAGTTCATTCTTAGGTAACTGTCTAAACATTCACGGAACTTCTCCCCTGGATTTAAAAAAACATAACCAAAATATAATTAAAATATCCAACACCAGAAACAAAAATGCATAAATGTATTTACCACTGAGGAAACTAAGAGGAAGTCTTCGGGGGACCAAGCCTTTAGGAAACTTCACCCAAGCTTCTTCGTAAATTTTAAAACGCTCTTCTATACTACCTATGTAACACAATCCAATTAAATTGGATAATTAAAAAGAGTGTTTTGTGATTACGCATAATGTCTAATTTTCCTTGGCTGTTGAGTTTGATCATTCGCTCACCTGGATTTAATGACTTTTCTATTCCGCTGTAGTAGGCCCAATTCTCTGGGTTCCTGTCCTGGAGTTTCCTGTAAACCTCTAAAGCCTCCTCAGGCCTGTCAAGCTTCAACAGCAGCTCTCCTACACATGCAAAAATAGACTTGCCATCACCAAGAGCAATTTGAAACAATACATACATGAAACAGAATGAAAATACAAAAGGAATCAAATGACATCAACACTTACCTCTGGTCTCCTCCACAGCCAATTTGTCACATATTTGTTTCTCATAATTGTTGAGGTGATCAAGGGCTTCCTTGTGCAAGCCAGCCTCCCTCAGAACTTGGTTTTGATATAGCAGAAGTTCACTGTACTCATAGTCCACTTTGTCTGGTGAAGTCTGAACAATTTAAAAACAAGCTTTTAACTCTTCCATCCAACTGTTTCTAATACAAATGATATCAAACTAGAATTTTATATTCTTTAATTACCTGTTGCGTTTTTCGGAACTCTTCCACTATTTTAGCAGCCATCTCAAAGTCCTCAAGCAGATGATAGGCGACAGCATAACCAATCCATGAAGCTCTTTGGGCTGGACGCAGCTGAAGCAGCTGATATCGAGTCTCCTGTTGAGAGAAAGCAGAATCACAATTTACAAATCAGTCAGAACAGTCAGTGTGTCTTATTGTGCTCAGCTCACCCTATATCCTTCCAAGTCCCGCATCTGGATCTGCAGCAAGGACAAGTCTCTGAGGATCTGTAAATTGTCTTTGTCCCATTTTAGTGCATTTCGGTAACATTTGATGGCCTCATCATACTTTTTATCTGAGCGCTGCAGTAAGCCGTAAACGTGCCAGCCTAATAGACAACTGAGTTCAGGAAAAAACAAACAAAGCCAAGCCATACAGGATATCACAACTAAAAGTGAGTATGTATGCACAACTCTAAAAGGGGTTGACAAAGGATACAGACATGACTCTTGAGATCATTGCGTAGACCTCGTCGCACCAAATCATAAGCCTCCTCTTTCTTTCCTAAACAGTTTAGAGTTAAACCTTTCATGGCCAGTGTCTCTGAAACACACAGGTGAGATTATAGATTACGTGAAAAAATTTACTTGACTTCTAACTAAACTCATAATAGTTAATATAAACTTATTCGAGAGGTCAAACCTATTTTGCTGAATGTTTACTATTTATCAAATAAGAAAGTTCAAAGAATTCTGTGAACCTCAGGAGCTGTTTAAATTCATAGTGGATAACATAACCTTACTGTTATTTTAGCAGTGTCCAATGTGATTCTAACTTACTTTGCTCTTACCTCCATGTTCTGCAAACTTTGGGTTGCCCAGAATCTGCTTGCAGAATTTCAGCCCATTTCTGTACTGCTTGTGCTCATAACATCTCTGAAGCAAAAGGCAAGTTATTAAAGGAGTTATTTTATGCTCATAACAGTATGTTATAACACAACCATTCAGTAATAACAAAACGTCTGATCAAATTTTATTAATGAATACTTTTGTATGCCGAAATTATTTCAACAGTTGTGACAGGATGCAAAGCATCAACTATTCAACAAATGTCACAAACAATCACTGTAGTCTATTGAAACCTAATTTCATTTTATAATTAGAAAATAAATAATAATAGTAATAATAATAAGATCAATATAAAGAAGCCAAGAACCACAAAAATAACTAGCTGTTTAACAATTTTGCTTTGCGGAAACCTGGGATCCTAAAGTAGGTGCTTACAAGGAACAGACTACTTCCTTTAATAGAGTACCCAACCGCATTATTGTCGCCATTTAAGTGCATCCAAGTGAAAGAGAGGAGAAAAGGACACTCAGTACTCTCAACAGCACTTATTTTATTTCTGTCCCAAAGAGCTCAGAACGTGTTGTGAACTGTCATGTGTCAAAGCACTGACACTCACTGAGGTGCAGGCTAAATTATTTACACAAACAACACATTGTGTTTGCTAAATAAGTACTAAGATTAGAGTAGAAAAAGTTAGTATTTATAAGAGTACAATTATTCTCTTTGCCCGGTATTGCTTTTAGTTAAAGCGCTAACTCTCAGCCTCTGTGACAGAGATGTGGCTACAAACTAGCATTAGCTTGCAGGCTAACGTCATGGACAGTGTGTTGCCTACCAATATTCTCTTAAAGAGGGCATTCTCCTTCTGCGGTAGGATAATTGCGGGCATTGTTGATTTCCTATGGCTCTGTCGGTTAACACATGAATAATCTCCTCAGAGGCAGAGATGCTGAAGTGTTTGAAAACTCCTCTCTCACGTGTTGAAGCCGAGGCCCCCTTCAGTGCAAAATGGCCGCGGCTGCGCTGCTTCTCCTCCGGGTCATGGACGCTCTGAGCCTGCGTGACCACACACTCTCAAATAGACGGGTTAGCTGCAAGAAATAGCCATTCAGTCTTTCGGAAATTATGAATATGTGAATGTCAATGGCAAAATGATTGATTTTGTGTTGTATTTGCTTCAACTTCTTCCAACGGTCACAAAAGTGTACTCCGCAGGGGGGCGATAGAGTGCCATTTCACCGTTACGCCAGCAGCGGACAGTTTAAGAGGAGACACTGTTGTTGTGGTGTTGCTGTGTCTGAGACTGCTTTGAGCGGAGGAAAGGGGACAAAATGACGTTTACCCGGTTATTATCACGAGCTGTCCTGAATAGAAGCGGTAAGGCTGCTCCACACACACTTTGGTGATTAATGTTTAACAATAACATATTTACTGTACGTGCTATTAAATCGTTTTGAAGCCTGACCTTAGCTTAGCCCATCCTTTAGCATACAATGCAGTCACGTTTGGTCATGTTTTTTTTTTTGTTTTTTTTTACTTTAAACTGTCTAGTTTACATTTTGCTTTTACATGAAACAATAAAATTATTGTATTTCTTTGTTTACATAGTTGGATCGAGGACCATGTTCACAAGTTCTAAGCCTGACTTTAATAGCCCAAACTGGGTCAGAGTGGGCATTGCTTTTGGCTCTACTGTCTTTCTATGGGGACTGGTAATTACATTTCACTTAATATTCATTGCACGCCTCGTTCCTATATGTGCATACTTGATACTTCATAAATACTTAATATTTGAAAGAAATACGCGTAATTTGTAATTCTTATTTTTGTGTCTTGCAGCTTTTCAAACAACACCGCACAGACGTACACGAATACAAAGTCAGGAATGGTTTAGAATAATGCACCAGACTGTCATCATGGTTTGCTGTCCAGATAATCATCGTACCATGGCTTTTTGAGAGGATGCAAATGACTTTCAAAATTGTGTAATTTTAGATCACTATACCTTTCCACTGAAATGAATCCACAAAATGTGTTATTTATGATCGAGAAATAAATGTGTTACTTTCCTTCTGGGCCTTTTTTGTAATTAATATGCCAATGTATGTAATTCTTAATCAAATTGTGATATATACTGTGATATATACTCTGCATTTCACCTTTTTAGGTGAAATGGAAGGAAAGGAAAAGGAAAAAGGTGGCTTGCCCTCTTCGGGTGGGTGGAGAGTCCTTGCCTCAAGTGGAGGAGTTCAAGTATCTCGGGGTCTTGTTGAGGAGTGAGGGAAGGATGGAGCGTGAGATTGACAGGCTGATCGGTGCAGAATAGACTGCTGCCCCTGAGACCCGGCTCCGATAAGCGGAAGAAGACGAAGACACTGCATTTCATAGATAAAGTTTATTCAGATCAGAATAAGAACTAAACAAATAATAATCGTAGGTAATAACAATGATTTAAATATTTTCTCCAAAAAAGTAAAACTACATGCAAAGTAGTTTTTTCTGTTCATGTGACAATATTGTTGTCATTCTGAAAGTTTGCTTTTATAAAGCTAGACTTGTTATTAATGATATCACAGTTGTTTGGTCAAAGTGCCAATGATTGTGAATAATTGTAAAATTGTGATTTAAAAAAAATCTTAAATAGGTATAAGTTTGTCGTGTTGCTAGTATGGTTACTACTGCTCAGAGTAATGATGCATTTATCACATCAAAATGAAACCAGGACTGTACCTGGAACAAAACCTTGACTAGATCAGAAGAAACAGTCACTAGAACAGGACCAAACCAAGAGTGAATGTACCCTAACATACATTTGAACGGTCTCTAGACTGTTTCACTGCAGATCTGAAACAATACAAGTAAACTATCCAGCGCTTATTCAAAATAAGCTCTTTAATCACGGGGGGAAAGTCTGATTGTTCGCTGAATAACTAATAAATAGGAAGTTTTAGCAAGTTTACAATAAATGTGAAAAAACATCAGCACATCAGGCAAGTCTTTGTGCAAATAACCAAACAACTGCACAGACATAAATTAGTTGTAAAGCTGTATTCTGCTTGTGGTCTCCATTCAAAACAGATCACTGAATTTGAGTGGTCAACTTAAGTCATACAGAAGTATCTTTGGTGTTAATACAATCTTTGTTTTCCCTCAAGACATCATTGGAAGCCCTTTAGTTTCCTTACTAATGCTACATCAAACACACAGATGAGAAACACCCGCAAATAGAGTTTTAAGACATTACACACAGGTAAAGATACATTCCAGTAAACTCAATATAGCCTGAAAAGTGCAAAGGACAACACCATCAAACCTGTTCTAAAAGCCAGTGCATTTTATCTCTGTGTTTGAATTGTTTCAATAATGATTTGTAATGCATCTTCCATTCCTGAACTTGTCTCCTCCATGTCTTTTGTAACATATGTGCCAATAACAAACAACTTTCGATCTCCAAGATCAGACAGGGACAGAGCTTCATGGAGGTCAGTGATGGTACATGCTCCGGCACAGTCCTGCAACCAGACCATTTGTTTTTCTTATCACAAATTTAGGGTAGTACAACAATGTATGTGACAAAGAAAGGGCAAAAATAGTTAGTGCATTATCAAACTATCCATATCAAACTTCTAATAAAGTAAACAAGTAAATGATATACAGGTTTCACATTTGTGTTTAAAATGAATTTCACAGTGTACAAAGAACCAAAAGAGATGGGTGGATGAATTAAATGAGGTGAAGTTCCAGACCTGTTTGTTGGCCAGCACCATCAAGGGCAAAAGAGGATCTGTGGCTAGAAGCTCATGGAGATGTGTTTTAGCCAGAGGGAAGAGCTGTGCGTTTGAGGCATCCACGACATACACCAGCATCAAGGCCTTAGGCATGTACTTCAACCAGTACTGCCTCAGCTCTGCACTCCCGCCAACTACAAACACACAGAGAGAATATTGTTCAATAACACAACAACCCAATCAAATGCTCATGTCGCAAATCACAGGGCAGAAGGGAAGCAGAAGGGAAGAAATGTAAAAAAAAAAAAAGTTTACATTTTCAAATTGCTATCAACTAGTCCGCAAACCACTAGTAGATTTCAAGAATCCAGAAGAAGAAACATACATTTTCAACTTTTCAAGGCAGACATTTCCACAAACTGTACAGCAATTAATAGCCTTTCCATTAAGAGGAATCAATACAACATTTTCTAGAAATCAATAATGATACTTTGTGTGATTTCTTGATACCAACCATTTTTAAAATGTATTTATTTTGCATATAACATCAAGCAGAAACATACTAATAAACAAAACAATGAGGTTGTTGCTTAGCTTTAACTGTATACATGTTAATGTTAATATTCATGGGAGTGATGAAATACATGTCAGCAATACTCCTATATCTATTTAAATCCTTTTGGAACTGAAAATCCTAGGATCAAAGTTAGGGCTTCATTCTTAACGGATTGTTGTCATAAGCTTCAGTGTGATACTTGTTTGGTAATTTTGCAGTTATATATGTTAGACCCCTCACCATAGGAGTATGATGTCCTATCCCTGATGCAAAAAAGGAAGGAAGGAAAAGGGCTTTTTCTAATTGTGTATGTAGAACCAATAGCAATGCCAAGCCTACTTTCAAGAAATTCAATGGACAGGTCCTCTCTACTGATGGACACAGCATTGAGCCCTTGTGTAGGCTGTGACTCCTCTTCTGACCAGCTGTTTGTGAAAGAGTGGAGAAGGCTTGACTTTCCCGCTCCATCCAGACCGAGGACCAGCACCTGTGTCCCACGAGGCTTGACCGTGTCTGACTGCAACACATGCAGTATATTAGAGCTGAAACAGTAGTTTATTCATTTTCATAACCATATTGCAAAAGTACTGCATTCATTTTTCTACAGGACTGCCTCAGGGGGTCCTTGTCTGATGACATGTTGCATTTAACAATCCCACACCTCTTTTTAGACCAGAACTTTCTGACACGACCCTTCTGGTTTTTGCTTTGTGTTCAAATATAGCAAAACTGAGGTCTTAAAAATTACTCAAGCGGCCTTGTAAATATCGAAGGAGCAAACCCCATAAATAACTATGGTTATTTATGGGTTTTGCTCGGCCTTCTATGGTATAGATTATAGAATTATTTTGTTACTGATCAAAACTATCTTCAGATATCGATAGCTGGAAGTAAACTTACCACTGATGTTGGTTGTGTCCTCGTCTCTGCGGCCACGATGGGAGCAGAGACAGACTGAATCTCTTCAGCTTCAACATCAACATCACCGTCTCCGTCTCCGTCTTGTTTGATTACTTTGTTGGGGTCTTCTGGTGTTTTTTCTGCTTCTTTTGCAGGTGGTTGAGACGTCTCCTGCTTGGAGAGGTAAGTCCAAACCATGTATGCTACACCTCCGGCGATAACCACCGAGGCGCCTAAAACACTTGCGTCTCTCAAACCAACCATTGCGCTCAGTTAGATTAATTTAGTTACCTCTCGTTAGTTACATGGGTTCTTGCGTTTGACAAGCTTCGTTGTAAATTCGCAACCTATTTTTCAACAAGTGGATGGGAAGCAGACAGGAAGCTCCCAGGAACTTTTACAGAGGCATTTCCGGCCAAAGACTAAGGTTTGTTGTTGTAGGGTCATAAAGTGACCATTAGAGGGAGCATTAATTACTTGAGTTGACACCATGGTGAACACGCATCAAGATGGCACATTTGCAGTTCCTGTATGATGGGTAGGACCGTTGCCATAGCGATGAACAATTTACGCCGAACCCCACGGTGCCATCCATAATATAAGAACAATGTACAGATTTTTTTTTTCGCTACACGCAGTGAAAAATATTCCCATAATTTTGTCCTTCAAATTTTGAAAATCAAGACCTTCTTTGTTTAAAATAATAATTAGGTTATACTGGCCTACTAAAAACTCATACTCCACAAATTTGTCATCAGAAAGTGTAGGTGTGGCTTCAGTTAGTGAGGCCCATTGGCTGTGTGGTCACTGTCCTAGGTCCTGCTGTGGTCCCCTCTGGGCCTGCAGTCTGTGAGCAGAGGAACAAGGCATCTAAAACCGACTCAGATCTCTTTGTCCTTAACACAGTGAGCTCTTTGTTTCAAATATAAATAATGTTTCGGACTGTTTCTGTTTCCACCAGAGTCCAGGACTGGGCTCAGCTCAAACACATTTCAGAAAAGCTCTGTGTGCTTTATTGTCCACTCACTTTATGCACCTGTTCATGTCGTGCAGCAGTTCTCTTCAACTCAACACTCACATTTTAGTGACAAGCATGAAAACAGAACTTCAACTCAAACACTCACATTTTAATGACAAGCATGAAAACAGAACTGTGCACATCCTGTGAGTTTTTTGTGGGGTAGACAAGGTCAGCCTCGTCATGATCACACAAATCATTAACACTGGCAAGTGTGATGACACCAAAACGTGATATATATACATTTCCTCACTTATTCTAGTTTTTTTTCCTTTGTTTTTTTTAACTCCAAATAGGAAATGAAGTATTGAGAGGATATTGTACTTTAAATATATTAAAACCAGCATTTTTCAACATGAAATGGTGAGATCATTCCATTCAAAGTAAATGTGATAGGTGCATTGTAAGTGCATTGTAAGTGCATTGCGACTATTAAAAGTAAAATTCAAATTCCAAACAGAATACAGCTTTCATTGCAACTTGTGGATAGCCTTTAATCATTCAAACTTCACTGAAAATTATAATGAGATAAATGGGCAGATAGATGAACAGTCATTTTATGGTATGAGATGCATGGGGTCTAGAGGGCGATCCTCTGGGATGTTCTCTGGAAGGGTCAAGAGCCAGTTATTGAACTGCTTCTTGTTCTCGGTCACACCCAATTTATTCTTTGTGCGTCGGAACAGAGATGGAGGCTTCTTCTTGCGTAAGCTAGTTGAAGTTCTAGTCTGCACATCCTCTACTTCTGCAGTGCATTCACTTACCACCTCCACCGGCCGATGTCTCCGTGCTTTAGAGCCCCCTTGAAAGTTATTGTAGCTTTTCTGCTTAATGGAAGATAGTAGTCTGGCTCTGCTGCTTGGGTCTTCCACCGTCTCCTCTTCCTTCTCGTCACACTTGTCTACATCCTCATCCTTCCTTTTCTTTTGGGGGAATGTTTTGTTCTGCCAAACAATGAATTCTGACATGAAATCCTTGAGGTTGGTGACCAAATCTCGGTGGGTCATGGATACTTTTGAATGGACCTCTGGCATGGCTTCTTTCATCTTTTCATAGTGATTTTGAATGTTGCTCAGCTCCTCCAAGATATCTGCTGAAAGAAGATCCTGGACAGCAGTGCTCCTTCCAATGAAATCTGCACAAAAAGCTTCTCTAGTTGGCGTTCTGTGTTTGCGGAAATATAGGTAATTTGGCATAGCAGTGTATTGTATGGCTTTTTTGGCCATAAGCTTTTTATAAATGTAAACAACATCATAATGTCCAGACCTGATAGAGTCTTGGACAAATTTCTCCACATGACCCCAGTCTTTCAAAGCCATTCGAATACTCACAGGTGGGATGGCAAGCTGGCTCTGATAAAGCCCATACATCAAATACAAGCCTCCAACTCTGATTTGGTAACTGTACGGCGGAAGGAAGTACTTGGTTGCAGTAGCCAACGTGACCCTGCAGAATCTTTTCATCTCACTCATACTGGGTAGCCCGTGAAACATGTCAGAGAAACGCATTTCTCTCCAAATGGAAGAAAATGCCTCATATCTCACTGTGTCAGTTTGCTGGAAACGTGCAAGAAGTTCCTCCACATCCTCGGTGAAATGAGGGTCGAAATATTCAGAGTACGAAGGCCATTTGCGTGGCATCCTGTGTGCGTGCCCACATGTACCGCTGTGAGTGCTACTGGCTGAACAGGTGAGCCGCATCTGTCATTAATTGGACGTGGAACACAGAAGGGCGGGTTTCAGGCCCATGTTATCTGAACATTTACAGTTTACTCTTGTAAATCATGAAATACCAGACAGATTTTTTCTGCTTTTTATTAAGATCAAATGAGGGACGTTTCTGGACAAAATAGTCCTTTGAAAACATGCTTTGAATAACTGACTAATTTAATTTATTGTTTTTGGTTTTTTTGCATCTAGTGTTTCCTTAATAAAACTTTAAATTCAGACAATTTACGAAGTTAAATCAAAAGTTGAACGTAATTGCATGTACTGTTTTTACTGTTCCTACAAAACATTTACTAGGACTGCATCATGTGCTGTGAACAGCACTGTCATGATTTCATGGCTGATTTCAAGTTGCTTGTCAGTTAGTAGGCAACAACAGCATAAAAATAAAGTTCCAGACATTCCTGTAGGAGTTGTGCCTTTTCTGGTTTCACAAATCTCTACCAGAGACTTTGTTCTGATATTCAATGACTGTAAACCAAAGATATTTTTTAAATGTTTGTGTTATTTCTATCTATCTCTGAACTACCAGCCTCCTTTGCCTCCTTTCTTCTTTTTCTGCGGTGCCTTTTTGCGTGTTGCCCCTGAGGCTGCAGGTTTCTGCTGTCGGGGAGGGACTACATTACTAGCAGCAGCTGATGATGATGTTCCAGATGCAGATCCTGGTCTGGGTGATGTGGGAGGACTATTGGCGGTTTTACTGGCATCCCTAGAAAAACAACAAAAGTGAAGCATTTGCTTGGGATATAAACAGCTTTTAACTAGTTTGACAACTGCCAAAACTACAATTAAATAAATTAATATATTTACACATTTGTAAATGGATAACTCGTGGGATAAAATACTATAAAACGCTGCAGAGTAAAAGTTGTGGTCTCATTTTCATCCAAATAGATGCTCTTACAATATATCTATGCCAAAACAGATTTTACTTTCTTACATGCAAAAAAATCAGAGACACAGTCTAGTTCTGTTTTTCCATTTCACAACAGTGAAAATTAGGTACAGGCCCTTTAAAAATCAAATCATGACAAAGATAGAAATAAGAAATAAACATGACCTATGTTTATGGATATCGTAGAAAATGATTAAATGTACACAAAGATGAAGAGAAAAAATATTTGTCGAGAAATAATTTAAATTAACTGAAACGGTACTATATACTTTTTAATCTAAAAAAAAGAAAAAAAAAAGAGCTTCTCGCATTTTCGCTACTGTCCACAGATAAGGTGGATTTTTGCAATAGTATATAATGTCAGGAGAGTTCGCTACACATGGACCAGCCGTAATGATATGATATACATTTATTTGACTTACAGTTCAGCAGACGCTCCAGCTGTTGCTCCTTGAGTGCCTTTGCCAATTTGCTCCTTTGCCTTTTTGCCCTTCTTCTTGCCTCTGTAGTAGGAGCGTTCTCTCATCGGCAGCCATCTTTCAGGGTCTGGGGTTGCTTTGGGGTCACAGTTCTTAGGAAGTTTACCTAAACATGGAAAATATTTTGTCAACATTTAACCAACAGAAAATATTTATTAAACTCGTTGTTTATCCCACCTTTCTTTTTCTTCTTCTTCTTTTTGACATCCCCTTGGCTGCAAGACAACATTCATTAGCAAAAGCATTCATGAAAAGCATGATGATTTAAAACTCAAAATCCTCTACCCTTGTTCTTTAGGAAGGTTTTCTCCTGCAACTTTAGCAGCTTTTTTCCTGACATAGGAGGCACCTGGGGAGCTCTCCAGCTCATCAACATCCACATTAAAGGACATGGTGTCTGCCGATGGGAGGTGCTTGCTAAGGCTGGCAATAATTGTTAAGGATACACCCAAAAATGTTAGTTTAGCAACTGAGACAATAAAATAAACATCCAAGGATACGATTTGGCTTTGTTTGTGTCCACTAAGGAATATGCAGAGATCAGTTGTGCAAGTGTGTGAACATCCTTGGGATTTTGTCTGAAAGGAAAATTGAAAAGAATTAGCATTGACAATAGTAATATGTCAACATTAAACATGACTGTAATAAAATAACAAACTACTTACTTCCACAACTGCTCCAAATCACTAATTGCTTCCTTTTTTCGTCCATACTTAAGCTTGAAATTGGCAGCTTCCCGCACAAGGGCCAAGTGTGCCCCAGATCCTGGCTGTAGGAAAAATTTACAGATTAGAGAGTTTTGAGAAAAGCAACACGCTATTTAGAATGACTGCACACAAACCAGGGTAGACTGGTAGTGTTCAATAGATTGTTTGAAAACATCTATAGCACTGTCAATGTCCTCTTCATTGGAATACAGTGTCACCAGTGCTGATACCTGAGGGACAACCAAATGTCATTATATACATTTTCTGTGAACAACCCACTTCATTTATTAAAGACTTACAATTCCTGGTTTGTGCTTTAACTCTTCAATTGACCTTAGAACATCACACGCTTTTGTTACATGTCCTAAAGCCAAAATTGGTGCATGTTTTAGATATGTTTTAACTTTTTTGATAAACAAAAAAAAATAAAGCAGAAGTTAACAAGCTCTGCATGTGAATGTACTATACCTTGTACCAAATAAAGTTGTGCCATGGTTAATCTTATACCAGATGCACTTTCTGGGTGTTGATCTGAAAATTGCTGGAAAAAAAATGGACACAAGGGCATGGTAAGACAGAGGCAGGAAAGAAAATCCACACAGTAAATTTGAAAATTGAACTAGACAAGTAGAATAAGACGAATTCAGAATATGAAATAGTGTATTCAAGCAAATAGTTACGATAAAATCATGAGAGTTGTACCAAAGCAGCTTTGTGCCCTGTTCCAATCAGGAAGCCGTAGCTACAGAAGTAGCTTGCGATGCCATACCGTAATGTTGTGAAATATACAGTAGGTGCATATTGTGTACTAAACACACTATATAAATGTTATGTATCATTATTAATAGTATGGCTCATAACAAAAAAGTGTTACAATTCACTAACTAAGCACAAAAAGTATGTACATGTGAATATGTGTATATATGTATATCTGTATGTATATGTGTATATAAGACACAAATTGTACAGTGCAGATAACTATGATATATGCATATCCTTCTGTAATGGTAATTGGCATTTTTTCTTTTTCTTCTCGTACCTCTGCCATTGCCTTACATCATGTACTGTCATGTCTCATAATTGTATGTCATGTAATGTGCTATAATATGTCCTGTAAATAATAATAAATAAATAAATAACTGACCACAAGAATGCTTAGAGACAGTGACCTTTACCTGGAGCAGCTCAATAGCCTTGTTATGCTGTTTCTCCCTGCAAAGCTGAGCAACCTGAATGAGGACTGGTCGAGGATGACCCGGATTTTGAGACTGAAGGTTAGATGATAACTTTCGACACTGGTCAGCCTAAAATAAAATACATTAATAACAGAAACGGCCAATGATGTGTAAGAATCTATACAGAATATGTGTATACAAGTTGAACAATAGTACCTGATTTGTGTACATGGCCAAGAGAGCTTTGTTGAACTCTATGGCTTGCAGCTGCTTCTTTGCCAGTTTGTACTCTACACCCTCAGCATTGGTAAGTTTAACTTTTTTCTTGGAGTCAAACACATTTTGGTCCTTTGACAAGAAACACACATATCAATGCATACAACGTCATCCAATAAACTAACTGCATTAAATCCTGTGACAGATTTACCTTGTTTATTGTGATAATATTATTGGCAGTTACAGCTAGCAGCCCAACATCTGATGGTCTGCAATTAAATATGTCACGTTTGAAACAAGCCGGACAATTAACCTATAACAAATCTGAAATTCCAAAAAATGTACAATTACTTGAGCTTGATAACTTGGTTGTAGAGCTGGAGCGCTTCATCTGTTCTGCCTTGTAACTGCATAACGTAGGCCATTTGAGAATGTATGACAGCAAGTTCTGACTCAATATCCTCTTCCGTCACATCCTTTGAGAAAGAGTGACAAAAAATATGTTTTCTTGTCACATAAAATTACATCTATATATAATTAAATAACTCACAGAATCTTCTGCCAACGAAATCCGGCAAAGCTCTAAAATAAGAATACAAAACAGGCAGTGAGATTTTACCAACACGAGCACAAATAGCAAACATCTCTTCAGACATTTTTAATAAAAATGTTACTGTATAAATGATATAACATAGGTCAAGATTAGTCAACTCAAAGTCGCCCCGAGTCTGGCGTGTGATTAATTACAATCAACTAATTCAAGTCACACTTCAAAGCTTTTGATATATTCATGGGTTTCAGTTTCCTGTAATAAGCAACATTTTGAGGACTTTCTCCCGTTTAAAAAAATATACACTATATATTTAAAGCATTAATTGCTATAGCAACAGTCCTAATTTCTCGTCATTCTGAAACCCATGGACAGAATAAATAACTATTTTCTTGACAAACCTTCTGCTTCTCGAAGTTTATTAAAAGCCTCAGTGAGCAGTCCTTGGCCAATCAATGAACAGGCAGCATTGTAACACAACTCGTATGTAGTTTCTGGAAGACCTAGGTCCTCCTGTAGGATTAAAGATGAGAATAGTTTAAATAAAAGTCCTGCCTCTTTGACAAGCAATTAACATTTTGGATAGCTTAGCAGATAGTTTACCACAGAGGCCTTCTCCCACTGGCTCATGGCAGCAACCACAGCAGCCAGGTTGGTCTTCCTCTCCTCCTCATACTCATCCTGGGAGTTTCTGATCAGATCAGTGTAAACAGCTTTGCATTCATCATAGCGCTCCAGTCTGTACAACTAATTGTGTTAATATAATGATATATCAATTAGTTTCAACACGTGACTTTAATAAAAATCAAAATAGACCGTAGAGACACAATGAAGACGTGTTTATTATTAAAACTTACCACTTGACCATACAGCTCCTTCAGCTTGTCAGTCTGTTCAGGAGCATTTTCAATGGTCTTCAGGGCACTTTCCACTCTGTTCAGCCGATATTCACAGTAGGCCTTCTCAAACAGAACCGCACTGAAAGTAAATGTTCAGTGGATCAAATCCAAGTAAGTCGTCAAATACTAATATATTTCAGTTGTACCTGCCAAGAACTTTTGAATGGGTGTTCATGACATTTAGTGCCTCTTTAAAGCTGCCATTCTGAACATGGCAAACTATTTTACAGTGAAGAGCAGTCACATCCTCCTTGTTCTCCTGTAATACTGCAAATATACAAATACGTCAAAGAACACAGTCTGTATGAAAGGCATAACAATTTCGTTTTCGTTAGACAAAACGAGGGTATTCACGACAGTATTTGAATTACGGCTCAACGTTAGCTGCTTTTGGTCAAGTTGCCTGAGGGACACGTCACTAATAAAAATCTGTCCACTGAAAACTCTTGTGAAAAGGAAAAACAATGTAATTTCTGTGGCACATTATTCGCCCAATGCGATCGATGTTATTATTGAAGTTAAGTTTAAAACAAAGAGGTATAACTGTACGTTATAATACATACACAAGCTCCACGCTAACAGCTGATGGTCATCATGCAGTTGAACGTAGCTTAGCCACAGCTAACTGCATTTGTGCATCACACAGTCACAGAGACTGTTTACTAATATACATGACCAAAGAACATGCAAACTTACTTTTATTGAGAGCCTTGAGGGCCCTAGTAAAGTCTCCATTTTGTCCACAGCGGTTAACTTCAGTCCACAGCGAAGCCACAGCCACCCCTCCACTCGCCATCTTCACTGAATGACAGGGACACACGACCCGGAAACAACCAAATTGCATTTCCGGTAACACTTCAAACGCTTCAAACTATTTATCTATATATTCATTGCTGGTTTTCAGATGCCATCACAGCATTCTATAAGCCAAAAATATTTAATACAAATGGGGAGCAGCTAAAATTAATATCTATCTATCTATCTATCTATCTATCTATCTATCTATCTGTGTGTGTGTGTGTGTGTGTGTGTGTGTGTGTGTGTGTGTGTGTGTGTGTGTGTGTGTGTGTGTGTGTGTGTGTGTGTGTGTGTGTGTGTGTGTGTGTATATATGTGTATATATGTGTATATATATGTATATATATATATATATATATAGAGAGAGAGAGAGAGAGAGAGAGAGAGAGAGAGAGAGAGATGTTTATCACTAACCACTGTTTAATGTTTAATGTAAAAGACAAGAATTTTCAAATGCAATAACATACAACTTTTTTTTTCTTGTTATAAATTGTGGGGCTGGAGCTGGACATGCCCCGATGACAGTGGAGCGCTGCCGCAGCCAGGCTCATCTGCACTGCACAAGCTAGCTCACTCCAACAGGGGCAGTGTTGTTATTAAAGGGCTGAGTGTCGAGCTTTTGTCCATCAGAAATGGCCGGAATTAAAGGTAATTTAAACTATTTTCTGTCGTGGGCCTTATAAACCTTTGTGTACTGCAGTCTATTTACCAGACACAAATCTGCAGGAGATTTGCAGACACATGAAAGCGCTTGTATTCCCCGGTTTGCTAAGCTAACGGTAACCTAAAATACAGAGCCGATGGGCCAGTACTCTCAAGTTAATTGATCGAATCATGTACATACTTTTTACATATGACTTTTCGGATAAATAGTCCTCTTGATATTTAGTTTTAGTTGTATGTGATGATCTTATTAGCTCTATAGTTCATAGTCACAGTTAGCAGTGTTCCGTTAGTTTGCTAATGCTAACAGCATTCTCAGTAATTACATAGCCGTAAATTTTATTTACTTTCTTAATACCAACAAAGAACACACTGTGTACTGTAGGGCTATCTGTCTATTATTTTACGTTTCATGTGTATATTATATTATTATACTATATTTATTGTAACGTTACATCGTTTTTACACGTGATAGCAGCTGATTCATCACATGATCGTCTCGGGGCCAGGGACCCCACTGCTGCCGCACCATACTGTTTAACATTCATCATCAGGTTTAACATTAATCAAATTTAATGTTTATTAGGTCGCAGTCATTTGGAATCAATTTGACCAATCAAACTCATGTAATGATTTGCATGACGTTATTTCAGACTCTAGTCTTTTTTACCTCTTCTTGCTCTGTGTTGCAGCTCTCATCAGCCTTTCTTTTGGAGGGGCCATAGGTCTCATGTTTCTGATGCTTGGATGTGCGCTCCCTGTGTATGAGTAAGTCGTGTTATCGACATTAATTGTAATATGTCACAGGTCTTTGTGGTTTACAGAACTAACTGCAGGTGGTCTGGTAGGTGCTATTAACAGGTGCTATTAACAGAACTGAATATTTCTATGATATCCATTAAAAATGTGTTCAAACATGCCCCTGAATGTCTCACATAAGGGCATAACAAAGACAGTTGCAATTGTAAATCAAAATGGCCAAAAAAAAGATTTTTGTGAAGAATACACTGTTCATTAAGATCTTCTATTTAGAAGCCTTCCATTCATCACATAATAGTTTTTGAAAACCACCCATCTCTTGAATCGGCACACTTACCCGGAGGTCAAAAATGACCAACTTCAGCTTTCTGTTTCAGCTTATTTCTCACATCCCCTGCCCATACGTGACTCTTTACTCCCTCTTCATGGTTAAATCCAGGCAGTTGTGGTATCAGGAAGCAATGCTGGAGAAAAATAACTTGTTGTCAAAGCAAGGCAAAATGAAATGACTGCGGTGTCGGCAGGTTCAGTGTTCCATTCAGGTTGCGCAGGGGGTGTCTCTTGAATAGAGTTTTTTTTCCCCATACATAATGTGTAAAACACTCAAGAAGACTTAAGTGCGATTCTGATGTAAATCTTGCTAAAAAAAATCCCAGATGAAAGAAATAACCACTTTTGGAGTTGTTTTGAACTAAAAGTAACAGTAATAGAAAAAGCATAAACTGGGGCCTTTAACTATGTAATAATAAGACATTTGTGCACCTGGACATGACCAAATGTATCTAACCATGTGTGTGTGTGTCTCTCTCTCTCTCTCTCTCTGTGCAGTAAATACTGGCCTTTGTTCCTCCTGTTCTTCTACATCCTTTCTCCAATCCCATACTGCATCTCACGAAGGGTCGTCGATGACACAGACTCAGCCAGTAATGCTTGTAAAGAGCTGGCAATCTTTCTTACAACAGGCATTGTCATTTCAGCATTTGGCCTGCCCATTGTCTTTGCAAGGGCTGCGGTTGTAAGTAATGCTTTCTTTTAAAATGGGTCATAATGAATTAACAACATATTTTCAAATGGCAAATTGTGTTCCCTTTATGTATATCTAATAAGAAATCACTAAGCTGTAGTATTTTGTAGAGTGGTACTTGGCACCCACAAGCATGGTGCACAGCATCGTGCAAGGCATTTGTTGATGTGAATTATTTATGTGTTGGTTCACAGATTGCCTGGGGGGCGTGCGCACTTGTGTTAACTGGAAACATAGTCATCTTCGGGACCATCCTGGGATTCTTCATGGTCTTTGGGTCCAACGACGACTTCAGTTGGCAGCAGTGGTAAACGGGAGAGACTGAAGGACCTTAGTTGAAACTGTTTTTATTAGCATTATTTTTATTAATGTATTAATGTTGATTTTACATTGTTTATTTATATGGTGACCACCCATTCATAGACTCACACCAAACCAGTGCAATATTTTGTTCCGTCCTGCATCATACTGAACTGACAATTGGATGGGAAAGGCTGACTTTGATTTGAACCTCTTTTTTTAATCTCTATTTAAAAATGTAACATCCTGACAAAAAAAGCAACAAAAATATTCTCTCTGCATTTTTTTAAACAGAGCACATTGGATATTCTGTCTTGCCTGTTGGTCAATTATTGTTACAACATTTTCTCCTTGAGTATGTTGAATTTCATTTTTTGTTTGTTTATTGTTTATTTATATTGTCTATTTATTTCACCAGTATTTATACTTGAGTTATTGCCACCTCTCTCTTAGTGATATGGTGCAATTATAGGTTCTTTATATCATGTTGTTAGATTTAAAGTTAGTATTTGAAATTATCTCTCTAGACCTGCTGAATAGCTTTGAGGCTCTGAGATCAAATTTGTCTGACTCTGAAGTCCAAGCTGACGCAGGCTGCTTGCTTTATTGCTTGTGATGGCGCCTGGTGAGTCTGCTAACAGGTCAGAGAGAGCAGATCAACTAGCACAGGATTAGCTCAAAGGCGGGCAGCAGGCTCAGTTGCAACATGCAACATGTTAAGACCTGGGCTACTTAAATCCAGTCATACGCTTTCCCATACGCTGCTCCAGTCCAACTTTCTCTGGGCTCTGCGTTCAAAGAAGTACATTATGGTACAGATGTACAGTTGCTGTTGCTAATAGTCAAAGCCATGATTTCTGATCATCTGTCACAGGCCTCAGATGTGTTTGGCCTTGTCGGGCAGGTGAGCTTTCTCATTTGACATTTTAAACAGCAGCAGAGGAAATCCAGGAGGAATGTCTGATGCTGATCTGGCTGTGGTTCTTAAATGTAGCTCAATTTCCATTTTGATTATATGCCATGCATTTTGTAGAGGTTAGCAAAATATTGGCTGTTTTTTTTATTAGAATAGGAAGTCTTTTATCTATATTAAGAAAATGACATGCTGCAAAAATATCAGATTAAAACAAAAAAGTTGCAGAGCATTTAAAAAAAAATGAGGGTGTGAAGTGATTTCTGCTCTTTGAACTGTCAAATTAAACACAATTGACACAATTTGTTCACAATTAAATCACAACCAACACCTTTACAGACACATTTCTGTGTTATCAGTATAGTTCAAAACAAAGTCAAGAATTTCATGTTGCCAGTGTGTAAAAGAAAAGCAGACAGATAATCTTTATAAGAACTTAGTTCTGTCTCAATACAAAAAGCTCTGAGATGTAAAGGTATAGTAATTTCTGAATACACTCACATTCATATCGATACTCTCTCTTTAAATATCTTAAGTGTCTGTCTCCCATTGGTTTAAAAACTGAAATGTGTGTCTCAAATTACAAATTCAAACAATTATTTTGTAGTTTTTCTTTCACATTTGGGTTTAATCTGATCATAGATGAACAGATGAAACTTGAGTTTTAGTATTTTTTTATCTTGATTCAATATAAGCTTGCTGTAAGGTGCAAGTCTATTTTTGTCATTTCTTTATAACTTTATAAGTTGACCACTGCATAAAGGCACTGAATGTATGAGGGCATAGTAGAGATGTCGCCACACATCTGCAACAGGGCTGCTGTTAAAACTGCTAGCTTGGTTTGTGCTTTGCTTTGACTGTGGTTGTGTGAACTGTGCTGGTGGTGGTGTACTCAGTGGTGGCAGCCTGTGATTGAACAGGCCTGCTTGTGTTTATGAGGTGTGTGAACATTAGAATCAAATCCTACAAAGCTAATTCAATTTTAGTTTAACTTTCTTTTTTGAGAAAGTCTCCAAATGTAACAGAATCTGGTGTGTCTTTGAAGAATGGGTTCTTGTTATTTCTTTCTCTTTTGTTTTTGTTTTCAAAGATGCAGGAGGATGATATTTACGTATTTGACATGTTCTGTCAATGTCTAATGTCATTTTCTACAAATGTTTATGTTTTGAACCTTTTATGACGGATATTAGCATGGTGTTTTTCTTTTTTTTTTTAATAAATGCCATTTTTAAACATTCTCTTATTTGAATTGTTTTTTGTTTTATTGAGTGAAACTCTGAAACTGGATATGGATTCTGTTAACTTTGGTCACTTAAATAGGGCATGATTAACAAAAATGTGTGCATCATTTCCTCTATATATATGATAGTGCACAAATCTGATTAGTGTTTGACAGCATATTTAGCCACTGTATTTGAATTTGTTCTCTGGAATCTCTACAAACCTGCATTAACGCCAGTCTTTAATTGTTCTGATAGAGAGTGAGCTGAAGAATTATCGCCAAAAGCCTAAAATGTTCATTGTATTATACACAGTTTGTTAGAAAGGGCAAGCCTAAAATCATAATCCTCAGGGTGCTATGCAGCTAGATAGAACGTGCCCTCTTTGGCACAGCTCCACCGCTTTCATAGCCTCAAAGGGAACATTCAAACTATATACACATATATGTAATATATAGTCACATTTAAACTGAATCAAACAAGACTTCCTAAACATGATATTTCTAATGGTAATCCGTAGAATACCAAACACATGATGCTGCAGCTAAGCCCAAAGAAGGTGTTGTGGTAACAGAAGCACGGATAGATTAATGTTTAAACTTGCCCTTTATATCTCAGGTCTGTAGGGCACATGCATGAGTGAGGAGTGTCATTTTGTGTCTTTTACAGTGTGTCCTGGGTGGCCATATGGAACGCACCCGCGTAGCCCCAGGGGCAGTGAAGACACAAATCCTTCAGCAGAGAAGCTCCAACTTGTCCAGTTTCCACGCAGAAGAGCATGAGGAGGTTCTTCAGAGCGCACCGGGATGAAGACTACAGTCAGATCCAGTATTTGACGGCAAAATGCACACGCTTGGCACATGACAAAGGTAAGTGCTTGTCACTGATCGTGTGATATGTTCAAAATCACATTTAATTGCATGTGCTGCTTAGCCTTCGACAAAGATGACTCCATGTTTCAGGTTGTGAAATATCAACCAACGCAAATCACATGAGGGCTATAATTCCTTTTAGCTGTATGATTATTCATGTTTTCATTTCATCTCATTACTATGTTTTGTGGAATAATACTGTATCATAGTCAAATAAAAGGGAATGTGGGTGGGGAAAAGTAAAAAAAACAAAAAAAAACAAAACAGTTGATAAACACAGGAAGTAGTGTATATTTATACTGCCTCACACTTGTAATGTGCTTTACAGACTTGTGGAAGCCTCTCAAAGTGCTACACTGTTGTCATTATTCATTCACTCCACACTTGGTGGTGGTAAACTTTGTCTGTAGTGTAGCCATAGCTGTCCTGGGGTGTGGATGGACGTGAGGCTGCAAATCTGCACAAAAAGCCCCTCCACCAAGGCAAGGTGGGTAGTGTCTTGCTAAAGAGCACAAGGTCAGAACTTCCGAGATCCGAGTGAGAATCGATCCTCCGATCTTTGGGTTGGTGGACAAACCACTATATTATTAAGGTGTAGTATCTGTATTTGTGAAGTGATGTTGATTATGTAAACTGACTTGTAAAGGGGTGAAATTCAAGTAGTTTACACCCGTCCCCATTCCCTTTTGGATATATGTTGCAATGTGCTGATTGAAGTATACATTATTTGTTATTTGTCTTCGTCCATTTTTCCTTTATGAACATACGATACTCAAATAAATTCATTCATTCTAATTAAACTTGTGTTCTTGTCTCGTTTGGCAGCGATGCTGGACAGAGAGTGTGTGCTGTCCAGAGAAAGAGATAGAAAGTTACAGACTGATCTGGAGGCCGTGACCACTCGGCTTCTCCAACAAGAGCAGCTCAACATGGAGCTGAGGATGAAGCAGGACCAGCTCATCAGCAGGCTCCAGCAGCAGCAGGTTTGTCCTCTGCACACTATTATGTAACAGCCAAGAGCTTTTCAGGCACTATTTTACAGAATCCCTAGTGCTCCTTTGCTAAACTAGTGGAACAGGGCGGTCAAATAAAAATATAAATACAATATGGGTTGATTAGGTGAACAAAATGTTAATTTCACTGACGGAATATGTATCTGAAGGGAGAAGGGATACACATTTGTCATGGTATCAATAATTGTAAATATTGCTTATGAAATTTCAATTTTTTCCATCATCATACAACTAAAAACCCTGACATCTCTGCTTTGGTCCTTAGTCCTATACACATACACACGTTATAGTAAATGTATTGCACTATACAGCAGACTTTTGAACTATTTCTACTCATTTCATTAGTTTGACTATAATTTAATATTCAACATTAAGACAAAACATTCATAAATACCTTTTAAAAATGTATATTTGCTTTATATAACATGACACGGCTATGAAGTAGTGGTTTTTTGTTTTGTTTTTGTTTTCAAAATTTCAAGATTTTGGATGATTTTCACCAGAGCAATGCAGTGAAAAATATACTTATGTAAATCCAGAATGCATTTGAGAACCAGCTCGATTCATTATTCCACACACTTTTAACAACAGTGTTTTGCTGGTACAGCCCTGCCCTGTCACAAAACAAAAAAGAGGTTAAGAACAACATCGATCAATCAATTCTTATCATGCACTGGTATAGCACAATAGTAGTACTAAATAACTTCCATCCTCTAAGTGATTCCATTACTGTATGTCAATGCAGGACTCAGTGGAACTTCTACAGCAGCGCCTGGTCCTCCTGACAGAGGAAAGCTCTCGGGATGCAGAGTTGCTTCGACAAGTAGGGTCAGAGCTGCTGTTTCTCCAGAGCTCTGAGCTGAAACTGCAGGGCCTGGTGGAGGAGCTGCACGCTGAGGCCCATCACAGAGCGACCCTAATTACAAGCCTGGAGGCAGAACTGCACAATGAGACCAAGCGTAGAGTTTCTTTGGCAAAGAGCCTCCAAGAGGAGCTGTACAGGTACGCTTAAAATGGTCACCTCATTGCATTTTCACTGATCACCAGTCCCTAAACATCTCATGAGAGTTCTTTGTGCATAAAAAGCTTTATCTCCAAACTCCAAAATCAGTACAATAGTAATTTTCAGTGTGTCTTCTACCTTATTCTAGTAAAACATTGCAGTTGGAGAATTTAGAGGAAGCCAACCAGAGTCTGGCGCAGGAGCTGAAGGAGCAGGACAATTCCCATCAGAGAGAGGTCAGAAACTGTACCAAAGACAACACAAACACACAGCTCCTTTATGTGAATACTACTGCTTGGTGCAGATTCTCATTTTTTATATATTTTAATGTGTTTTGAGAGGTAACGTAATTGCTGGCATTTTGGTATTTTTAAGAAAAAATTACATAAATAAAATATGAAGTTGTTGTGTTTTCCTACAGTATATTCACAGTTTTATTATTTATTTATTAAAGCACAATAGGCTGCACCACTAATTTAGTCACTAATTAATAATTGGACTTCCATCTTGTTACGGTTGTTTTGAAGGTGCATGCACTGCGGGTGGAGAACGAGGGAAGCCTAAGAAAACTCCAAGCCACAGCTGAACAGTTTGAATGGCTCTGTCAGCAGCAGAGATACTGGGTGTGCTGTGTCAAAAGGTTGGTTGTTATGCTTTACTTAAGTCCACATTGTCCACGTTGAGTTCATTTCAACACGATTTATTTTGTGATTTTCTGCTGACAAAATAAAAACTGAATGAAAAGTAGCTGAAGGTTATTGTGAACCAACTGACCAAAGATGCTGTGGCCACCGGCAAGTGTGGTCCCGATCTAAACCCATATGAAACAGTGTGAAATTGATTGATTTATTTGCAACATAAAAGACCATGTACTCCACGTCCAAGGAACAGGTCGGGCTGGGTGCTGTGTACATGAAGGAAAGGATCCATGAAGCAGTGCTGGTTAAATATTTGATTATTTGTCTATTGTTGTCAATTGACCTTTTTCATTAATACTCAGTTATTTATTTATATGTTGGCCTCTAGAAACTGTCTGTTCAACTACATTTTGATTAAAACTGAATAGCATTTTAGTCAAGGTCAAGTCTGCCCAAGTCAAGTGCTTTACACATTCACAAATACAAGAAAAAGAAATAAAACATGATCATAAAATGACATTTTATCCAAAACATTAAAGCACTTAAAGTCAATTCAACAATAGAAGAAGAAAAAGGCCTAAAATGGGGAGTGGAGGTAGCTGAACTTGAATTAAAAGCCAATTTTCAAATTAAAATTAGTTGTCAAAACTAATGCTTATCTATATTCTAATCAAACACAGGTTTAAAGATGGTCTGATGGAGGAGAGGGATGCATTGCTGCAACAGGTCAAAAACTTACAGAAGAAGGTTCAAAGGCGCAAGAAGACTTTAAACAATGATATGACAGACCTGCGCTGCCCTCTGCAGGAAACACGCAGCTGTGACAGGTAAACACGTGGAGAACATGGCAGTGGGAATCTTATGCTCAATAAAGGATTGTGTCATACTCATACTTAGAATTTGTGCTGTACATAAATTACAAAGACATCTACAATTAAGCTATCAGTTTCAGAAGACATGCATAGAACAAACTAAATGTAAACCTATACACACAGAAACAGATGTTTGTTTCTTATGGGCACCGGGCAGCATTCTCATAGCCTGGTCTCTGCTAGAGGCCAAGGAGCTTGAAGGATCTGCGCAGTATCTTTGCTGTTCCTAGCACTGCACTCTTCTGGGCCCAGATGTCTGATGTTTTTCCTGGATCTGCTGTAGCTACTCCTCCAGGGGCAGTGACCCCAAGTGCTCTGATTTACACAGACACCACTGTCGCTGA
Source organism: Rhinogobius similis (assembly GCA_019453435.1). Classification (NCBI taxonomy): domain Eukaryota; kingdom Metazoa; phylum Chordata; class Actinopteri; order Gobiiformes; family Gobiidae; genus Rhinogobius; species Rhinogobius similis. The sequence continues at coordinate 26,962,221 of CM033630.1, read as the reverse complement.
CTCGCCCTCACCTTCCAGGCCTTCTCCAGCTCTTCTCTTAGTCCTGGGTATTTCTCGAGTTTCTCATGTTTCTTTTTCCTAATGTTGCCATTACTTGCTATTGCTGAATCATTTACAACGGCCTTCCTGCAGTGTATCTGAACACTGGCAGGGTGTAACTGTTTATTGCTCTGGTATTCTTGACGTTGAGCTGGCTTCTTTGGACTTGCCATACTTCTTGTCTGTCGTTACTTCCTCAAGGTTGCCATTTGCCTGTGGTACCCCGAGGTACTTGTGACTGTCCTCAACGTCTGCTGCTGTTCTTTCTGGGAATTAGACCCCTTCTTTTACACCAACTGACAGTCCTAATACTGTTTCATACTCTGAAGCCACTGTACATATCTAGTTTGTGACTCATAAGTGTGCTCTTATTTTTAACAGTTTAGCAGCATGGGACAAGGACACAATGGCCGACCTGGAGTCCCATATGGAAAAATCAAACATACTCTATGACAAGCTCTTCAACCAGGTATTTTTTAGATTATCATCATCTCAGATCTTAATTGGAAGAATAATTACTTTTATTAATACCCAAATGGAAATTATTTTTTTGTTGCAGACATGTATAGCTGACCAGAAGAAGAAATAAAGTTTTCCATTCAACAAACCCCACAGTAAAAAATCAAATCATTTTGCAATATAATTTATTTTATAAAACCCAATAAAAAATTACCCTCTCAAACATTTTTACATGTTATGTGTTATTTTCAAAAGTGACATAAGAAATTGTGACATGAATCACGCTCTGGTATGTACATCTTGTGTTTGGGTAACATCTCCTTTGCCTGGCTAAGGAAAGTCAGTCTGAATCCTGGGCCAGGATTCTCCTGCCATTTCTAGCAGCTCTCTTTGGTTATTTTAAAGTCTTATGCATATGTGCATCTGAGGGGATTTGGAGCTGTGAATTTTAACAATTTGAGACCAGTCTGGTTATTCCAGACGATATAACCTGATGCAAAATCAGACTTTTGCCAGTCACGTTTGAGAAATACGCTTCAAACTACACATTTTTCTACAGTTTCTAGCTGAAGACTTTTTTTTCAGTACATCATCAGTGCTTTCAGTGCCCATTGGAGGTATAAAAAAAGCGCTAAATTGGACTATTTCTCATATAAATGTGACTAAATATTATTGTAACTAGACAAATACAACATAAAATAATGTTTGGTTCAACCTGAAGCTTTAATCATTTTCAGACTGGAAAAGTAAAGGCAAAACTACAACTGTTTTAAAATATTTGTCAACTACTTTTAAAAAGTAACGACTTATTACTATACAGCTCTGCAGGACACTTGAGATGTAGTATGTACCTGTTACAGTGTTGATGACATTTACAATTCAAGTAGGCCAACAAAAAGAGTCAAAAATGTACACGAGTTTTAGTTGGTGGTTTAATTTTATACATTCAATATGTATCCAATCCACATCATACAAATAATATTAAGGAGAGAAAAACATTTTATTAAATTTCAGGGTTTTGGGTCAGTTTGCTTTCTCATAAAAGCTTTCACCTGGATTCACTTCAAATGCAGTTTTCTCAAAATGTATTTTTCTCACACTCTCACATAGAGATTAGCAGCACCTACAGACATGACACATTTTTGCACTTGTACCTAAAAACATTAGAGGGTTTGTCCAGTAGGATTTGTTGATTTTTGGAGGTTTTAACCTGAAATGATATATGATATATGGGTATATGACTGCCTTTTCACATTTATGGACAAGTTTGTTTAAAGGGAGGGTATGTGTCCTGTCTTTTTACTGGTTTACAAAAGGTGCTAGAATCACAACTGTACCTGTGTTTCCCGATACATTAACCTGCAAACAGCAGACACAGACACTACTCCTCCAGAATTCCAGGCTCACTGAGCTGCGGAGGCTGCTCTAGCGCTGATGCATGCTTGGTGCAGGTGATGGGCTTTAGATAGTAACCAATCAGCTCAGTGAAAGGACGCATAGTCTTAAAACAACTGGATTTATTCATGGAGACTGGCTTTCTGACTGGATAATTGTCTTGAGACCTAAAACACCAAATGACAACACCAACTTGGCCATCACGTCCAATGTTTTTGTAATCAACAATACATTATATCAGTGAAAGCAACATTTGATTTGAACATGTTTACCAAATCTGAGTCACCTATTATGTCATGGTTATGGAATTTGAAAAAAAAACCTTCTACATACCTTCCCTTTAATAGATAAGTAATATCAATATACAGATACTTTGTACAATTAAGGCACCCAATGCTAAATATAACTGAATTAGGCACATTTAGTTTTAGCTTTGGCTTAATACATTCACCAAAATCATTTTAAGTGAGGTTTAAGGACTTGTACCTTTTATGACAAAGTTTGTGAATTTGGTTGGATACTGTACACACAAGTGAGGAACATGTGTCAGGTGAATTGCAAACATGTCTGTGTCAGACTGTGTCAGTGAGGAAGTCAAACCACCTTGTTTATCACCTCTATGTAAAGAGTCTCTTTGAGTGAATATTAAGTCCATGGAAGTAAAGCCGCTTAACAAGGCTCCTCTTTTCGCTCTTCTTTTCTCTCTGTGAAGGAAATGATGGTGTGGCTTTTTTTTTTCTTTTTTGGCAAAAATTGAAGTCCAAAGGCTCCCGCAAGTTGGCACGCACGTTAATATCATGCAAAATACAAAATTCAATGGATTAGGTACTTAAAGATTTATACATACATATAAAATTATATAGTTTAAAGAATGTTAATCTATTAGCAATATACTTTTTATTCTTACAAAATATTGTTTCATACTATGTAACACATAACATAATCAACATTAAAATAACAACTCAGTCCATAATAAAAATAAGTTCTATGTTTTCTCACATATATTTTACAATATATTTCCTCTGCAAAAAACACGCACACATGTCCCATTGTTTTGTTGTGGTTTCTTTTGGCAGCAATTTGGCATTAGTCAATATGAACATGGAGAAGAACAGAAGCGCAGCGTTCAGTGTGGAAAATATAGGGGACAATTCACAAAATGGTAGCGGCAGGTGTAGAAATAAACAGTGCTGTTACAACGGGCACTTAGAGCAGCCACACTCCAGAGCCGTTTCCATCTCCTCTGAGTACGAAGCGCCGTCAGTGCAGCGAAAAACCACCTTTCGCTTCCTGCTCTTTGTCACTCCGCAGCAAACACCAGGGGGTGCGGTGGCCTGGCAGGACCGTGGGCAGTCCATACGGGGGATCTTACTGGTGGATGTGCATGTTCTCAAGGGCTGGTGTCGCTTCAGCTGCTCCCTCACCATCTCCCCCTGACACGTCAACTCTAGGTGGAGAGACAGAGACAAGTTTGACCCAAAATAACACGCAAACATTTTTGACAATTTGTCTGATGATTCTGAATAGAACAGTAGTATGATCTCTGGTTCTTTGATCCTCCATGAAAGTTTTATCAAAAATAAGTTTCAAACCTGTGTCACATGTGGGTCCAGTGTATCCTGGCTGACACTGGCACACTGGTTCTCCCGTCTCAGATACTCTACATTCTCCATGGCCACAGCGACGCCCCCTGCAGGCTGGAGGCTCCTGTTGCCGATCACAGTACTGTCCTTGATAGCCTTCACTGCATTGACAGCTGTACGACTGTCCTTTTGGCACGCACACACCATGAACACATCTGTGAGGGGAACCGAATGAGAGGCTTTGCAAAGCATATCACTTGCTTGTTTCTGCCACTAACTGGTAACCTGTCAGTGAATATACCTGTGATTCTGACAGAGGCTTGGAGTAGTTGTTTGGTCACATAAGGGCCCAGTGCGTCCTGGGGGACAGTCACAAGTCACTCCTGTCTCTCCTCCTTCTCTGCATGCGCCTTGGGCACACACACTGCACAAATGGCAGCCCGGGAGAATTCCGTTGGCCTGAAACAGAACAAACAACAATAAAGATAAGTGAAGGTGGCAATTTGATGGTGGCAGAAGATGCTTCCTTCCTTTTATTGTTTGTACTGAATTTTTATTTTTTTATTGATAAATGTAGTATTTATTAAAATATTCAGATCTCCCTTTATCACTCATTAGAGTTCTTTAAAAAATACGGTGATATGTTTTACATTGTAGGAATATTATAATTTAATGTAGGGAATCATAAGATGAAAGACACATTTCTTAGCCTACATTAGTTAACATGTAAAAAACAGCACCTAACTGTTTAATCATGTTTTTGTGGTATACTTGCTTTGTTTTCAGCTCCTTGCTGTCCTCCACTTGTGCGCCGATAGCTCAAATCTTGCAGCTCCCCGTTGATCTGAATATTATGAATGCAGCCATTGAAAGTCTGGGGTGAACGATCAGGACCAGGTCGCAAACCTGAGGCCACCACCTGTGATGGCACACCTGGAATGAGCAAGAGGGGAAAGCAGAATGACTAAAGGAGAATTCTAAATAATCTGTTCAAGTACTCAGCCATCAGATGATGCATGTCGAACCAGGGGAAAAGTACATACTATTTGCCTGATTAAAGACCTCCAAAAAATACTATTCAAGAAGGCCAAATTAATCTACCAAGTCTACTGTTATGTTTACCTCCAATATATAGCTGAGTGCTATGGTCCACAGAGGGTTGCCAAGCCTGCTTGCCCATGTTCTTGGGGGTGCCTTTATCCACTACCAGGCTTAAGGAGCGCTCCTGAATGAGGAGCTCAACAGTGTGAAAGAGGCCGTCATTCACAGACTCCACACTGCAAATAAAAAAACACATATAAATCTGTAAGAGATCATAACATTAAATAACAAACAAATTTAAATCATTCTCATGAGAATTCAGTATTACCAAACATGTTTATTAAAGTGTTCTAAAATAAATTCAAATGTTATTGTGAGACATACCACATACAAAAAGTATCTGTGACCAAAAATCACACAACCCCTTCTAGAACACAAATGAAACAACATTCCAGGTTAAGAGGGTCATTTTGTTCCATTGTTGATTTGTCTTGTGTCCTCTGAACTCAATATGACCCCATGAAATAAAGAATGTTTATGGACGTGTGGATTGGAGATTCCCTGGTAAGTGGTTTTCACTGGAGTTGAGATAGACAGCTGTAGAGACAGTGGTTTGGCAAAGTTTGAAGAAAAAAAATAGGGAGACAATACAAAGTTAGGTGCCTTAGCACTAACTGTTGATGCTCACCCAAGTTCTTATATTCTCGAAACACACAGAACAAAAGAAGCAAAGAGATCACAAAATGGTTTCTGTTGGTGGTCCAGCTCTCTCTCCCACAATGAAACTTTTGGCAGTTCAGCAGTTACTGTAACCAGGGAGCCTCGGGATAGTTGATAGTTGATTGATGGGGTAGTACTTTTGATTGACAGATGTTTATAAAGTATTCTGATTACAGCAATGTAACATTACCAGTCAACAGAATAACGTTTTGAGCTCTGGAGGCGAACCAGTGTGGTTTCCGTACAAACCACTGACCAAACAAAACAAACTCAGGTCATTTTGTAACAATTAAGCAGAAGATGGACTGAGATGATGGCGATTAATGTAGTTAATGTAGATTGTCGTAGTTAATGTAGATTGTCGTAATGTGTTAAAAAAAAAAAAACATTTGAAAGAGTGAGATGGTGAACAAAACTTTTTATTAGCAACAACATAGGTTTATCTTTCTGAGAATTGCTTCAAAACAGTGATCACTTCATTCAATCCAGCTACAAATCTTAAGTTTGGATAGACTGAGTAAGACAAAGTTCTTTCTACAGACGATGAACATATCTCACAGAGCATTAATCTTGTAATGGCTTTGGTGGTTTCACTATAGACCATCACCATCACACCATCACAGACACATTCATGGTATTCATTTGGAGCCACGCAATTCAATCAAAGGCCCCAAGAAAAGGCACAATTGTCTTGCTACAATATTCTCAGTCTGTACTTTGTTTTTCTTTCCACACAGTTTTTCCATTCCACAATACAGTAATAATAATGTCTATTTTATTGATGATTTGGGTTGGTGCAAGAACTTGAACTTCACCAAAGCTACACTAGGTGGCACTAAATGACTACAGTATGTGTGGATTATTTGACAGCTCAAAAAATCATAATATGCTGCATAGTTGTTCTATACGTACGATATATAAATGTTTTGAATAGACAAATGTTGTGTCCCAAATTGTGTATTCACAGCTTCATCTGATTATAGTGACATGAAGACAGAGGTCCCAGTCCCATATGACTGTGGTCAACCTCCATTAGTCAGTGCTGAGAGAGCAGCTGCTGAACGCTGTTTTCTCTCCCCCCGTTCCTTTAAACCTGGCCAAAAAGCTCACATCAAATAAAAGTTCTGAACTGGAGCGTCCTTTTGCTGGTTTTAGGATTAAGTGTACTGTTGCTTTGGGAGCAAAAAATTTCAGGATAGAAAATATGGAATCTAATTTAAATATTTGAACCCTTACACTACGTTTTCACACAAACTTTTCACACAGCCTTTTCAAACCAAGCATTAGTCTTCTTCTTCTTAGTCTTCAATCTTAGTCATTTAATAGGTAATTGAATCTAGTCTAAGTCAATCATTAGTCATTAGTGTTTAGTTTTAGCATGTTTTCTGATGGAATTTAGGGTAAAGAAAATCAGAACATTACAGATGTAAATTGAATAATGTGGGCCAGTCTCACCATGAAAAAATACTAGTAATTTTCAGTTTTTTCCATTCTCACTTGCATTACTACAATTTCTTGAACTGTAAAATCTCTGTTCCGTTAGTTTCAGTTCATTCATAAGCAGCTTCAGCTGAATGCCTCATGGGAGTTTCTAGTTTGTTCAAAAGATAATCCACCAATTGAAACATTGATTTAGAACCATCCCAGAGCTTAGCAGAAGTCCCAACTCCTCAGGCCTCCATCGCAAACCACTTTAGCAATAAGGACACAACCATGTCCCAATGTTCCAACACTGCTGCGCACACTGTGGCACTGGTATGGACAATGTCAGTCAAGTGGTGACTGCCTTTGGCTGCCCTTGCTCGGGTTGGCTCTGTTTACACTGCGTGTCTTCTTAAGTGCAGATAAGACTAACGATGTTGCTTAATGTACAGCGAGTCATACTGAAGAAGCTTGTGGTAAAATGGGACTTGGAGCCAGGCCCCTTCAGAAAGGCTAATGCTAAACATAACAGAGAAAGAGTGTTTACTTAGGGCTTAGTATTGAACTCCAAAATTATTTCATTTGATGCATTTAGGTTTAGGTTTAGGTTTTTTTGCTTGTCAGAGTTTTGCTCCCCCTTTGTTATTGAGCCCATTATCTTTCACATTGTTTCTACAATTAGCTTCTCAGGATACGTCTGCAGTGCCACTCAACCTTTACGATCCTGACAGTGGCATGGAAAGATAGAAATCAGATTTAAAGAAAATGTGCTTGTTTAAATAAAATATAATTAAATCCCACTATGGCTGTAAAGGTTTTAGAAAGATTTTATGCCATCCACACCTGTATCAACAAATTCAGCTTTTTTGGCATCCAAAATTAAGCAAATACTTGACTAAATATGTGTGAGGTCAGTGAAAGTGTAGGCTACTAGACCTTTAGCAAGTACAATGATTTGAAGGGATGCTAAATAATTGTTCTGGTGGCCAGTCCATGGAGATGTTGTTTTGCCTGAAATTATATTTATTTTATTGCTTTATTTACTTAGTTATTTATTTAAATTTACAAAATACTATAAAACGTAGCAATGTCCATGCAGACAAGCAAGTGTCTCTAGCAAAACAAGTATTTTTGGCACTTAAAAACACCTGTAATTGAATAAATGAAAGATGGACCTTAATACCATACTGTGGAAGCAAAGCATTAATAATAATGATTTGATGTGACAAGCAGGTGATGGACCCCACTAGAAAAGTTGCACGCACATTTAAATAAGAACAGCGTCAGCTACTTAATTTGCATGATAACATGGCTGCTTGCATTTATTGAGGGAATGTGTATCTTTTGAGGTTGAAACTACTTGTCCTGTCTCTTCTTAACTTTTATGTCCACATTATTAAGACTGTTTGTCCATTGGTCTGTCCCTGTGAGGCGTGACCCATGTCACATTAATGAGAGCAGACAAGGATAATTCCCTGAGTCATTCTGTGGTTTACTCTTCCTCTCTTTTTTCTCCATTCTCACTCTCTCTTCCTTTTCCTCGCTCAGCTCTTTTTATTTCCATCCCATCCTGCATGGTTTACAGTTTTTTTTTTTAAATATTTTTTTCCACTATTTTTGATTCATGCTCAGGTCAGTACCTACCTGGTGCTGAGCCTGTCTCTCATATTATCAGTTTTGTGTTGTATACAAGAGGCGTGAGTCATCAGTCCATTCACTCCTCCACATCTGGGCCACGGCTTAATTATGTCCTACCAACATTTCCATTATTCACGTCTGCCCTCCATCTCTCTTTATTCCCTTCACTGAGTTTTAATCATGGCGTGCACTCTTTTTGAGGTCACATACAACACGTTTAAGGTCGCATTGGACTAATACATTTTTAAGGTGCACATGTAACTTCTCTGGTGGAGGGTGAGGTCCGTCACCTGCTTGTCTCCAAGGATATGTTACTGCTTTGCCTGAAATGTTCCACAGTATAACATTAAACCTATCTATCAAGCATTTATTCATGTACAGGTGTTTTTATTGTTCTTTGAAAAAACATGGATTCTTACTGTGATCTGGCTTGTCTCTCCTCTGATTAGGGGCCTCATTTATAAAGCTTGCTTATGTAGTGCGTAGCCCGCCCTCCGTGGTATCTATAAACCTTCCACTAGGCGCAGGATTTTGCTTATCTCTGCGCATACTGAGACCCTCCTGTAAGCTCTACGCAAAGTTTGGAGACATGGGGAAATGGTGACGCACAGTGGCTAAACAGTGAATAACAAATTGCTTCACTTGCGCTCTCCGCCAGTGGGCGGCGCTGTGGCGGAGGGGGCTAAGAAGACATGGGACTTGTGATAACAGATGTCAAAGCACGAGTGTGAGCGGGCGGGGCACGAGAGAGAGACACGCACGGGCCAGAGGAGAACGGGCAGTGCCGCGACTTCATAAACTTAACTATGCTGCGGCAGCAGGTGTGATCTGTCCCTCTGCCCGTCTCCACACCTTTTGGCTGTGTTTTCTGCATCAAAGTCCTGTCTAGTTTGCGCCATAAAGTCTAAAGAAGTGAAAAGAAATGTTTCATCGCGTCTGTGATGTTAGGTTCCTATGTGGTACTTTCAAGATAAAAGTTCATTTTAAAAGTACATTTGCCACCTGCAGTGAGGGCTTTATTGTGAAAAGGTTGGACTGTCAGCCAGTGCACTTCTTTCACAACAACCCTGTTACGGCCCCAGGCCTACTGTTACTGCCTCCTTTTGTGTACTGTATTTTCTTGTGTGAGTCTGCGCTGGAGAGGGAGATGGAGCTACATTATGGATCATGATTGGCTGCAGTTGGCTAGTCCCTGATTGGTGTAACACCTGAGAACACTAATCCTGGCCAATCCTGTGGCTTCATCTCAGCCCCTCCCTAATACTTAAAGACTCACTGCACACCCATTTGGGGTTGGCCTGAGTGTGGCCAGTGTGCCATATTGTGTTCAGGGCTGCAGTGGCAGCGCCTGCATGTATTTGTTTAATGTGTATCAGGGCTGTAGTAGCAGTGCCTGAATCTGTCTCATATTTGTCAGGGCTGCAGTGCCGGTACAAGTGCTGAGACATTCACCTGTTGTTTTGTTCTTTTGTGTTGTTTTATTGGTTTGATTTTGTTTTAGTTCTGTTAATTTACCCTTACTTTTACCCTTAAATTGCATCTTTATTTGAACCTTTTTCCATCTTTAGTTTTTTTGTTACTTCCCCTAACCCTAGCCGAGCTGGGTTGTGACACACACGGCTGAGCAGAGTGATAGCTGATGGAGAAAAAAAATGCTTTGTGTTATTTTTCTATAAATTGAAAGGATTTCAGATGATGTGATGAACTGTTAAAACACTATTTTAATCAAAATTTAGATTTTTCAGCGTGAGAAATGCAGGTGTGGTGTGTGCGTGTGATGGAGCGTGTGTCTCATGGCCGATGCATGAGACTTGAAACCCCTGTTTACAAGCATGAACCTCCTCCAGGAGAGCTTCTATTTCTGCTTCAGTAAAGTTTCTCTTTCTTTGCTGGATTGAAAGGCAGACACGCAAAGTCAGTTCATTTGAATAGTCCTGAATATATAATACGTCTATATATGGGTGCTGAAGGTGTGGTCAGGGCGGGATCAAAGGTAGCGTGATGTTCGCACGTCTTTAGCTTCAGGTGGGCTCTATAAAGCAGATTGCGTGGTGGAGTGCGCACGAAGGGTTTCATAAATCAGGATTTTGCGTGGCGTACGCCTCTAGAGGGCACTTAGGTTATGCACTTGTTCAGCAAAAAATCTACAAGATCTGTCATAAATGAGGCCCCTGATCTGTAACTTGGCCTAGTGGTGCCACCTGCTTGTCTCTACAGAGATAGATATGTTTTGTATAACATCTCCAAACAATCTAGTAGATAGGTTACTAAGTGCATTTTTAATTTATGTAAATGCTTCATAAAAATACTACATTTTAGTAAAACTATATTGGATTAACCCAAACCATGAAACAAAAACAAAAAAATACTTCACTAACTCTTAAAACCTTTTGTTACTATGTAACTAACTTCACATCTACAAAAAGCCTTGACAATGATGTTACAAAATTATATAACATCATGGTAAATCTACCAGCTAAGTCCCAAAAGTTAATTTAGATCACAAGGCCTTTGTCCAGTTGCCCTTTAGCATCTCAGTTAGAAATCTGATCTAGTTTGGCCAAGGCCGTGCATAGAGCTATTCTAATGAAGTTGTTCGTATGCATCAGTTTATCAAAGGTTATAGAGACAGAGTTCACACGCATCAGCACTATGCTACAGCCAGAACATAATTTGCTTTAAGAGCTCATGCAGATTTTAATAAGTCTGCTGATTTAATTTATTTTATAAAATGCAGAATGGTTAAGATGTTAGGCAATAAATAATAATGGGTGTCCAAGAAGGAGTACCATTTTTAACAAATGCAGAGTATGTCATAAATAACAAATTCCACCTATACAGGCAGGAAGAAATTATAAGCAAGTTACCCTCACCATGTTGACATTTGAGGTAATTAGAAAAATATTCAATCCAAGTAATCTGTTATCCACTTAACTACTTTAACATGTACATTATGAGTGATTGTTTGACTTGGGATTCATCTCTTCAGCTCTGATGTAGTAATATATTGTATACTAACCTTGTTAAAAGCTAAAAACCTGTCAAACACCATTAGTTCTGACCCAGCGACTCTTTTGAGTCAATGAACTTTTCCCTTTGCATCAGATCTTTAATAAAGTATGAGCTTAACAAATGTGATTATCCTGATCTGTCTGGTGCAGACTCTTGTCCTTGACAATGTAAACAGAGACCCACAGCTCCTTGTAGAGCCCGATTTCTGATGACATAATATCCTTATCCTTAAATCAGATTTGTTCTGAACCTGCTACACATTAGGACTGGCAGTACTGTACCTCCCTCTCACTGTGACCTTGTGTTGGTCCGACAAATGACTAATTCTCATTCTAGCCAGGACCACATTACATACATCTCTGCATTTTTGTTTTTCCAATTCAATTACACTCTGCCTGACTGTGTCTTTACTTATACATTTGCTGCTTCGACCATACCATACAAATCAAACTAGTGGACTGACATGTACACACAATATTTGCTTTGACACAAAGAGCTTACAAAACAGTAGGCCTACACAGTTCCTGTGGTTCACGTGTGCTTCTTACCTGTACACAGTAGTTGGTGGATAACTGGCGATGTCATATATGAGTCGTATATGTCCCTGGTACAGCTCCAGAGCTAGAGGGTCCTGATCCTCTTTATACAGTAAAACGCCATTGTCCTTTTCAGTGGCCACCTACAGGAACACAATAAAAAAATTAATAATAATAGGAGTATTTTTAGCATGACAGTTTGTGTTTTCATATTTCCACATTTCCATGTTATCAGACACAATAAAAGTAAATAAAAGTGTAAGTGTAATAAACAAAGGAAGTTTTCATTCAAGATAGCTGGTTGGTTTTGTGTCGTGGAACCATCACTCATATTCCTTTTTCTGCTCTGTAAAGCTCAATGACTCAATGTCAGGCTTTTTATTCCATACTGCCATATTTCATAATACTCTGAATGTATGGGTATTATTGACATTCATTTACACACTTAGCAGATATGTATGCCTATTTATGCTTCTTGTTTTGAGATGAGTTTTGTGTGTTCACATATTTTCATTGGCCGTTTAAGTTATCCCACAATGAATTTCAATCACACACATTATGCAGATGCTGATAGCCCTCAGCAAAAGGTAATAAGGATGAAATGTAAATTTCAGTCCATGGCCTTGAATGAGCCACACCTCCCTCTCCCCTACGTGCACACTTGACATGTCACACTCACAGGCATGCGCCGCTAAGCGCTAACTAACTAGTGAGTGGAAGTGAGGCCAAAGGGCCAAGCACTTAACACTCCAGCTTCAGTGGAGCATAGCCAAGTCAACACCTGCTAACAAGCTGCCAGAAAAAGGAGAGAGAGAGAGAGAGAGAGGGCATTGCAGAGGAGAGAACAACAGAAAAAAACTAGGCCAGAAAATCAGAAGAGACAAGAGCCGTGTTAAAGAGAGAGAGAAATAGCGTGGAGTGATTTATGAAGTGCGGTGGCTCTTTTTTCAATTCCTCTCTTTCCTTTGACTTAAACCCTCTTGGTAGAGCTTTAACAGGCTTGGCATTGACACTGAGGGCTCCTGGCAGCACCACCGAATCCCAGGTCACATACATTCACATACGCTAACATCCGGAACAGGTGCTAAATATCAATTAGGGCTGCCTTCTCTTCCTGTGTGCCATTCAGTCACTGGCACACCCTAAAAAGGAGGAGATGGAGCGGGGTTTCAGGTAACATAGGTGTATCTGGTGTCTGAAATATATGCAGTGTGTAATGGTGTGTTTGTGATTGAACATGAATGTCCGCTCTGACGTGGAAATAAAAATACAATACTTCTTTCTTAATTTGAAGCAGGCCCATTCGTTTCCAAGACTGAGAAGTACAAATCAAGCTATTGTGCTTGGTGTCATATTATAAAGTAATGCAAAGTATATTTAAGAATATTCATTTGAAAGAGTCCACATCTTGTGGTGTAAGTTACTTATGTAGCCACAGCTGCCAGGGCCAGACAGCCAATCTCTGCCATCAGCTCTTCCAACCACCAATAGTTCGATTCAATTTATTTTTGTAGTGCCCACAATCACAACAGCAATGGTTCACTCACACACCTCATACTGTGATACTTGCCCAAGAACACAATCGTCAGTTTGTGGACAAGAGCCCCAACTACAGGCCACTGCTGTCTCACATAAGATTGAAAACGAATGATTGAATAATATTATACCGATATACAATGCATCTGTGTGGAGTATGCATGCTCTCCATAAGGTGTGTCAACTGAAACCTCTAATCGAAATAAAGAGATTTGATTTAATAAATACCCTTCTCATACCTGTAAAGAAATATGAACTCTGGAGGGGAGGTTCACACTTGGCAACTCCACATATGCCTCTTTTCCGAGGAAGTGAACGGTGGCCATCTTGTCACATTTATTGCCATAGAAACCCGGCATGCAGCGGCAGACGGGTTCCTCTGCAACCACCAGGCACTGGGCACCGTTTTGGCAATCAGACTGGTCACATGGGCTGGTCTGAAGCAGGATCATTGGTGGAGGGTTCTCGCAGAACAGCCCACTGAGATGAGAGATTCAACAGAACATTAGTTATTCATAGGACTTCAATGAGGCAGTTTGTCATGCTTGTACTACTTCACAAATTGTTGTTACACACTTGCTTCTTTGAATTTGAAGTAAACAAATGTTGTTGTTTTTTGTGAGAGTGTTATTTGTTTTTCAATGTGTTATTTCTGAAAATGTCAATCTTTTCTTTTTGTTTTCACTATCATTGTTTGTCCCTTGTGATGAATTTCACAATTTGTTTCTTTCTTGCCAACAGTCTTGCCTATAATTAACCACATGGAGCTACATCTGCTGGTTGAGCACACACATACACTCACAGTGGGTCTAGACAGTCAAGTGTACGATTATGAAGCGCCATCTGTATGTCCTCCCACTCCAGCCCCAAGTGTATGTGACTGCTCCAGTGATATGCTACGTCAATGACCGTGACTATATGCTCCTTAGTACCTGAAGCCCTCTTTGCAGATACAGGTATAACCATTCACCGCGTCCACACACTCCGCCCCGTGCTGACACTTGTTCTCCAGGCAGTCGTTATAGTCCTGCTCACACTGCTGCCCAATGTAACCAGGCAAACACTCGCACCTGTGAAATCACATGGGAACATTACCACAAAGAGGCAAAGGCTCACCTGCTATTGAGCGAGTTTATATCTCACATTACTTCTTGCCTTGTCCAATCTATGGTTAAAGGCTTACTGTCGTGTCACGGTCAAAGGGTAATCTAAAGGTAATCTCTCACCTGTAACTGCGGCCGACTTGGATGCACTTGGAGTCGTGCTGACAGGGGTCAAATCTTGGCAGGCAATGGTCAACCACTTCTTCACAGAGATCACCTGGTGAAAAATGGGATTGTTGCTTGAATTAGCTGAAAAATGCTGTATAGAGAATGAATAAAAAAGATTGAAAACTAAGCCAAATGACAGGCTATTTTGAGTCAATTTTCCAAAAGAGTTTCTCAAACAGTGGTACGTGTACCACTGGTGGTAAGCAGACTCCTTCAGGTGGTAAGCAGATCTGTAGTTCAATTATTTTTTGAATTTAGGATCAATTTATTCCATATGCTGTCCTCTTTTAGGTTGTTCCTTCTTTAAAGCTAATTAACCATGAGTATAGTCATATTTAGACCTGATTTAGCCCTAATTTAGACCTTAAATAATCCTGTTATAGACCAATAATTTTGGATTTTTTTTTTGAGTTTTTTGTGTGAGAGAAAGGAAAATTTCAATTGCAATCGCAATGTCTTTCCACCAGTTAAGGTTAGACCAGTAGTATTAGTTGCCAACAACGAATGTCTAGTTGGTCTACCAGATGCCAGCGTCTTGTTATTATCTTGACTGGCTGTGCACAGATATACAGAAAGGTTGCGAGTTTATTTATGCAGTTGGTCCTGACCCAGGTCAAAGGTTTCTATTGTTTTGCTTGTGTTAAATCTAATCTCCAGCTACCGCCCTCTAAGCCATCTCCAGCAGTCAAGATGTTTTTGTTAAAAAAAAAAAAAAAAAAATCACTCTATTTGAATTCTGATTCAAGCTTTAGCTCTGGTCTACACTATTTGTATAGTATGTATTACTTATTACACCTATGAATGATGGATATCGTTAGGGACATTAAGAATTAGGAAAAAATTTCATAAGCATAACAACAAAAACTAATTTTCATATATATGAATCACATCCTGAAAAGAGCTGTTTATAAAATGTTTATATAATTAGTAACAAGTCTATTGATAACTCATTCACATTTAGTATGACGTGTAATTGTAAATAGTGGCACTTGACGTTTTGGAAATTATCCCTGGCTACCAGAGTCTGAAATTTGTCAATTATGTTTTGAGGAAAATAACGTATACAGTTGTAGACCAACTGTGGAAGTTGGTCTACATAGAATAACCATCTTCTAATCCTGGGACATGACTCCCTGGTTATAGTGTAGAAAGTCTTAATCAGCTTTTCTAAATGTCTCGTGACCTTAAATTTTGCTGCTGAGTGAGGGAAAGCCAGGTGACTGTTGAAGGACTGTCCTCTTTATGTGACACCTGATGATTATGGTTCACTGGGCCGAGTGGAGCTGGAGGAACCAGCTGGATGTGGTCAGGTACCTGGCAGAGCAAAAGCTTCTCGTTGCCAAATACGATAATGACATGGTGTGCGCATTGACTGAGGTCCAGTGTCGAAGGGGAACAGCTGTGCTATAAAGGGACGCTGACACAGATCAAAAAATAAACTCAGGTCCCATGTCAGCGTTTCAGTCTTCAGGGAATCACGCCAATTTGAATATTTACACATTTTACTAATTCCTTATTAAGGCTTGAACTCACTGTTGGTTAGTCTGCTACTTATTAAAAACAGAGGAATTGTATTTATTTTAAGCATATCCAGAACCTGATGACCAAAATACTAAGAAACTTTAGCCACATCAAATCAGCAAAATAATTATTGGAAGCATAAGATACATTATCTCACTAGGAGACCTCAAAGCTGGCCGTCATGTTTTTACTACTGCAACTTAGAATCAAATGAATGCCCTTTCTCAGAGTTTTCAGTTTAGGTGTTTTATCACCAAATGCCTAATCATTTTAAATTCTATTTTTATAAGATTTAGTTTTTTCTATCCATCCTGTCTACATCTCCATGTTTATTTTTCCCCTCTCTTCCAGAGCACACTCTTTCCCATCTCTCCCTTCTTGTGTGATGCCTCCTTGAGGAGCAGTTTCAGGTCAGTACAGAGAGGCTGTCTTTTACTAACTCACCATCCAGCAAAATGGAAAATATGACCATGTGTGCTGTTGGGACTCTGTGACCTCTTCAGCTGGGCAGATGCAAACGCGTACAATTTTGGGCTCAAATATAAGACGTTTTAACACTACATTTGATCATTCAGAGTGGTCCAGTTGTACCTGTGTAGTTGGGTGGACATAGGCAGGTGTAGTTGTTGACGCCATCAACGCAGGTGGAGTTGTTTTCACAGTCGTTGTCTTCACAGTCGTCTGGGTTTACCTCACATCGCTGGCCTTCGAATCCCGGCAAGCACACGCAGCTACACGCAAAATAATCATTATTAGATGGTTGCAGAACTCTCTCTCTCAGCTACACAAGTGGAAATAAAATCAATCGCTCTATCAATCAGCTGCTTGTGTCTGCTTAGATTTCAACTGTAAGAGCCTCAAATTCAACAGATTGCCCCGTGCTTTCTCCCTCTACTGGAGCCAAAGCACATCTATATTTAGCCGCCCAGCAAAGAGAGACCATTCCATGTAACATTTTATAGCTCAAATAAAATTTGGACATGTCTACTCACAGTTTAAACAACAGTTCCACTTTGACAAAACTGTGACAAAACATGGCACATTATGTTCTTTTATATCTAAATGACCAAGAAATGTATAATACCTTTAATTTAGCATAACACAAACTGTTCAATATGAAAAAAATATTTACTCTCAAGTGCGAATAGGCCGACATTCATTGGAGGTCCTGTCATAAATGAGGTTGACTAGTTACGTAAAATTTGTCACTTTTGATTTAGTCTGAGAAGATCTAAAAATACCAAACTGGTTGTTATTCCTTCAACTACAAACAGAGACAGTGTTACTCTCAACAGTCTTTCTTTAAAATTTAATTAGGTGAAAAAAACAACAACTGCAATCTAACCTAAGCCCTCAAAGATGCTGGCGCAGTTGGACATCGCCCACATGTGGCACTCAGAAGGAATTATTGAAGCGTCCACTTCCTCCCCCTTTCCAACCATCTTGCTCACTTGTTATATTCACTCTCATTTAATCTTTTCTTTCTTGTATACACTTCCATATACACATCGCAACCAGCAGTTTACACTTTTTTGCTGTTTGGTTCACACATTTTTACCACTTTTAATGTGATTATTTTTATAGCAAGGTCACTCCTGCACCTTTGATAATGGAAAACACTTTTATCCAACACGCTATTTGTTACAATTTGTTAAGGTTTTTTGTGTGGAGTATTGATTTTTTTCTGTCTTTTTTATTTTCCCACTCATCTAATCAAGCTTCCCTCACTTATCTCAGCAGTACTGGCTTCCGACGCTGCAAAGCCTACTTTTTGATAACAAGTAGAAACACCAAGTGAAAGCACTGACTTTAAAAAAAAACAAAAAACATTAAATATCCTAAATGGAATATAAACCCTTTTTATATTAACAGTTATTGCAATTCACATAAAAATAGAAACATCAAAAATTACAACATTGCCTTGCATCAAACTTTGAATAAAAGAACTGGGAGGTGGCCAACAGATTCAAATGATTGGGTCAGAGATCACAGGCCACCAATCAAATTCATGTCCTGACATTTAAACATATACTTTGACAAATGGCTCTTCTCTCTGGAGCGGGGCTAATTGGATAGGCCCATCTGATTATGTCCCATGTTAAAATGTCAAAGGAGCATGGTCTGTCTCCTCCTCTGCGTCTCTCTGAGAGCATGGGGATTTACCTGTGTTGGTATTAACATTAAGGGACAATGTGTAAAGGGTAAAAAGAGCCCTAATAGCATTACCACACACAAGTTAAAGGCCAGACACATATCAAGGGATTTCAAAGGGCAAAGGCCTTGTTAAAAGACAAATCTGCTGAATATATTCTGGACAATCGATTCAATCATACTGCTTGTATATCATGAGCTTTAGCAAGGGGGATTGTGAACAGTAGGTGAATGGCAGTGCCAAGCTCATGCATATCAAATGTTCAGACCATGTGGTCATATGCACCCTTAATTCAAAAGAAAGCAGATACTTTTCTAACACATATACAAATAACTGACAATATCTACTATAATTTAATACAGAATGTGTAGGTATCCAGGAGGATGTTAAGTACCATAGTATAGTATAGTATAGTATAGTATAGTATAGTATAGTATAGTATAGTATAGTATAGTATAGTATAGTATAGTATAGTATAGTATAGTACAGTATAGTACAGAATGTTCCTAAAATACCTACACTTTTCACAGATGCGCAAAGTAAAAAGTAACCCAAATTTCAACCAAACAAGAATGTGCAAGTAAAAATGTCTAGGAATTATATCTTGTGATATTTTGTGGCACGCGATCTTTTCCCATCCCAGTTATGCTGTCATTATTGCCTGATTTTTAACACTGTATCTCTGCAGCAAATGTAACACTGCGTGAAGTAAAAGCATTGGACATCTGCAAACAAGTGTTACACAAAGAGCAGAGTTTTTGGTAAATTGGTAAATTTGAAGGGAAAAGGTCAGGTACATTGTGGTAGTTACACCAATTAACCACCTAATTAATTAAATAACTTCAAATGCTAACTAATGTCTGTTCAATACTATTAAATGAAGCTTATTAACAGAGTTGAATTGTCATGTTTTTTTAGTGACTCTCATATTTTCAGATTCATGACCATTTCTGTACACAATATTTGTAAAGTATCCAGAAAGGATAAACGACAATCTGTCCATAAACAGGTAAGTTCAAAGAGGTCACAGTTTTAAAGCCCAGACTAAATGGGGATTCCTTGGCTTCTTCCCGACACACAGAAGAAGGAAAAAGCATCAGTGTGCCAGAGTAAGTTGTTATCTGGTCTAATGCATTGTCCAGTGAAACAGCCTGGGCCAAGCTAAAGGGTTTTCAAAGATTGTGTTCATATTACCATTTCCTTATGTGTCTCTACACTAGGATTAGTACAATGGCTGATGACTGGCAGACCCGACCTTACCTGAAGTGGTCCTCTATTCCTGGCTCGATGTGGCAGGTTCCTCCGTTAGCGCAGGGGAAGCTAACGCATGCGTTGATGGGGATTTCACAGTTTTGACCCTGAAGCAGAGCAAGCAAAACAAGGCAGTTAATTTTAGAATTGATTGAACAGATTATTTTTACATTATCCATTAATTTCAGGTTGGGTCTTGTTTGTCTGAGATGAGATGGTAGATGTAAAAACACTATTATTTTAACAAGGAGTGAGCTCTCCTCATTTTGGCGATCATCATCATCGGTCATTCTTACAATGTCTAATACATACACTAAATGGTCCAATCTGTAGGTAAGTACCTCTACACTTGCACTCCCAAGCATACATATCAAGCTTCAATGCAAATGCAACCCCCCTGGGAAGAAGATTTGCATGTTTCCTAATGCAAGGGTTTGGACAATTATTAAACCCACTGTTGTTTGATGGGTCAATATCCCCAGAGCAGCCAGCTGTGGTCATCATTTCTCTATTGACGAACAGGTAGATACATTATGCATGCGAGCTACGCGACTAAGCCTGATAATACTGCTAATACCACAGGCTTATGCAGCAAGGCTATCCATCTCCCATATCTCTGCACACACAGCCAATTTCATGGGTCCAGGAGCAAAGTTACATCTTTTTGTGGTTACTGGATTCATATCAATTACAATATGTGCATCTGTAGAATAATGGACAACTAAATGGAAAAAACAGCATCTGAACTTCATTACAATTTGATTATGAGCAGGTGATGAGCGCAGTTAACTTTGAATCATGAATTTAACTTAGAAAACTGAGTAAACATGTTCCCATTATTATGGATCTCAATGAGTTTGAATCATAGAATAGTGAGTTAAAGCATCTCCAAAACATCTGGCATACAACCCTAACTGCTTCTTCTGTTTATCGCTTTAGGATTGCATAGATATAACCTGTTGTGAAGATTATACTGTAAAAATAAAAAGTGAAACGCCAAATGCTGTGTTTCCCAGAGGAGACAGAGGTTTTTAGTTTGCTGAGAACGTTCGGTTCCAGAAAGGCTTTCATTATTGCACCTTAAATCCATAAGGACAGGTGCAGTGGTACACTCCAGCGCCATCAGAGACACACGTCCCATTGTTCTGGCAGGGGGCAGCCAGGCAGGGTGCACACTTGGACATCAGGCTAATGTCAGCTGGACCTGGGGCACAAAGAGAAGAAACATGGTGTTATAGCAGCGTGAAGAGAGGAGAAAAACAAAAATATGTGCTCAATCTGGATCTTTTTCAAGGCACTCAAGGATATCGTTGTGTGTTACGAAATCTCACTTTTATGTCAGAACCTAGTCCAAAAGCACATGCTACAAATGACACAGTCAACAAGCACAATGTGGTTATGATTCAAAAATGGGGATTTAAAAAAATAATCTAAATACTGAATATTAGTAGAATCTAATCTACTAATACTTGTGTATTATAAGGAATTACATAACATATAGAACAACAACCGCTTTCCTTGTTTTTTCTACGTTAAGTCACATTGCAAAGTAACAGTAGCATTTTACTAAATGTTTTAATAATAAATCATTCCAATAGGGAGTTTGGTAGCAACCCACTAAAATCATTACCATAAACGTAATACTTCTTGTGGGCGTCCGCTTGATAACTGGCTAAACTACAGAGCCACCTAATTCACTAAAAGGATAGAATTGACAACGCTTTTCAGCCACTTATTCCAGTTTTAAGAACAATGCTATGTGATTGTCTGTCCTAATCCAGGGTTTAATGTTCGCAAAGATAATGGAAAATAGGTTGATGTACTAACAAGAAGAGAGAAGTGGTGAGCTGCATGACAATGAGGCTATTTACCTTTACACTGGAACCTGTTCAGTGGCGTGGTGAGCAGCAACCTGTCAGCCATGTCGGGAGGTCCAGTGCAGCGAGCAATGCCTAGAAACAACATTGAAGAGATAAATAACACAACAGCTATGGGTG
Source organism: Rhinogobius similis (assembly GCA_019453435.1). Lineage (NCBI taxonomy): Eukaryota > Metazoa > Chordata > Actinopteri > Gobiiformes > Gobiidae > Rhinogobius > Rhinogobius similis. The sequence goes on along the minus strand of CM033630.1, from coordinate 26,940,648 downwards.
CATGGACAGTCTTGGAAGAACATTAACATTCTTACCAGGCTCCTTAAAGCCAGCCTTAACCCATTGAGAGAGCCACCGGAGATCACAGTTGCAATACAAGGGATTGGCACCAAGAGCACTTGACAATTGAGAAAAAAAGTGTTAACAGTAAATATGTTGGCAAAATAATTTGGTCATCCAATTAGAAAATTATGAAGAATTGTGAACTTCTTACAGGTGGGACAGGGATGTGAGGTGGTTGAAAGCTCCTTCTGGGATAGTTGAAAGGTCGTTACCATGGAGGGTTCTGGAATCAAACCAAACAAGACAAGTGTAATTTATATGTAACAGTGAGGGAACAGGGCATTGGTGATTTGGTTGTTGTTAATATTAAGATAATGATACATGCTCCTGGCACACAAAATACTCATCAACAGAGAACATAAAAAGACCTGTTATAGTGGACTAGTACAACAGCTTTACAGAGACTTGCTGCATACTAAATTATTCAAATTATTTGTGTTTCCTCAGCCTCAGACATGCCATCATCAGCCTCTTCTATAATGGAAAATGAATAAAATATGTATGAAGGAATAACACAAAATAAACAGAAAGCTTATTCTCATAGTCTCAATAAAGGCCTTTGATGGTCTCTGAGTGGAATATAAAGTGTCTCTTATGGTCATCGGGCGTGTGTGTGTGTGTGTGTGTGTGTGTGTGTGTGTGTGTAACAGTAGTTGTGGTGGTGGGTTTTGAGTTGTGTGCCTTTTGGCTGTTGTGCTCTTTATGAGTTGGTGTGCTCTGTCCCGGAGGACTCTCTGAGACGTGTGCACGTATCCTTTCTGTCTGGCCATTTAAGTGTGTCGCCTGCTGGATATAAGTTCACATTCCATTAGAGTGAAAGGCGGTGGCAGGGGACAGCTATCAAGCCAACCTCGATTGGAAACCTGTTTGCCAGTCTGGGTCAGAGTCCAAGCTGCAATTATTTTTGAGCCTCTTGTTTATGTGCCGTCCTTTTCATCTGCTCCAGACTCTACTATACTCTACATGCATTATTCTGTGTTTGTGCAACTATTTATTTGGTGGTATAACAGCCCCAGCAGCCGCAGCCCAGAGGGGATTGTGGGTAATGAGGAAGTGACAGTGATGGCTGACTGGCAACTGGTTGCTATGAGGGGGCAGAGAAGGACCAGTCCCCATGGAAACATCAAGTAAAATGAAAGTAAGAAAGCAACAAAGTATGAAACTGGCTCGCCAAAGTTCAGCAAGGTTAATGCACCATAAGAGACCAAATCTGATAGTTATTAAGTGTTATGGGGTTTATGTAAAATGCAGACAAGGGAAGGCTATTGATGCTCTTTCTTCAATCAGTGTCATAAATAACACACTTTTAAAAACTTTTTTTACAGTGATAATAATCACATTTCCAAATCTAAAATTATTGAAGTGGACACTGGTCAATTTGCATATTTTTGTGCACTCAGTCATGTGAAAAGCTTCCTGTTATTCTAAAAATAAGTTCATCATATCTGCAAGAGATTAAATGAATTTGGTTACAGCTCTTTAAAGCAATTGTAAATGTAAACTCTATAGCAATGGCTATGTTCACATGTACAACAAATCTGATTATTAACTGATTCTGGATCTTTAGAATTATTTGAGTGACTTGCAATTTAATGTGGGTAATCAGAGGGATCATGGTCAGAAGATGATTACGCTGATTACATTTTATTTAAATAATATTTTAACTTTCAAAAAAATTGGATTTTGAGTGAGAATCTAGAATTCTCCTCCTTGGGAAATAGATAAATGCACATACTGTGCATCTGTGTGTGTGTGTGTGTGTGTGTGCGTGCGTGCGTGCGTGCGTGTGTGCATGTGTGTGTGTGTGTGTGTGTGTGTGTGTGTGTGAACATTTGTGTGTGTGGGTTCGGGAGACAGAGGGTGGACAAGCAGATGGATGACAGAGAGAAACTGAGGCTGAAGGTCGATTCATCAAACACCACATTGGGCCGAGGAGAGAGAGGAGGGGAGCTTGGGGAGACAATGGATCGGAGGAGTGGACAGGAGCGGCCACAGCATGCAGATACAAAAGGCAGGGGTTTGGGACGTATGAGACAACATACTATGCTTAGCATGGTTAGATGTTGACAACTATAAAGGGTGATTCCACTTTGATTTAGCTTACTACTTTAGCTAGCAAAAGACTCTTGAATAGGTTGTGTTCACTTAACGTCACTACAATTCACTAGAATTCCCATTGTTCAAAACTGAACTGGAGACCAGTCAGAATTCTATGAGAGTTAAAATTATTTTAAAACTGGCAAAAAATTTCAGCACAAGTAAACACAAATGACATTATTTTTTTCACAATAACTTCACAAAGTGCAATTTTTGTACTCCAAGTACTCCAAGTCCAATAAATGTTTTCAACATTTATGGATCATCAAGTAGAGGTTCTGGAATCTGGAAATTTTATATTGTGAATGTTGTTTTGAAGATATGCTAAATTTCATTATAGAGTATATCATTCTTATATCGTGTATTACACCTGTTTATAATGCTATAATGCTTTTATGTGAATGTTTTTTATTTACTCTGATGTTATGAGTGACACATTTCAGGATTAGCATGTAATGTTTTCTGCTACCAAGTCAATTGTTAATAAATCTAAATCATGGAACATGTTACAAAATGAGCTGATCTGATTAAAAATAACAATGAAAAAAAGTTATGTTGTAAACTTTCAGAAAGGGCTATAAGTAAAGCAACAAAAGTTAAAATACAGAAAAATAAAACACGCTTACAATAGGCAATCCATAAGGTGATATTTCTGCAGTTTGTGATTAACTTTACAGAGATTTCACACTTTGTCTGATGATTAAGCTTTAACTAATAAATGTAAAGACATGCTTTAACACATTTCTGTTGAACTGACATAATATTATCATCTGACTATTGTTATAAGTATACTCAAAATATATTGAGATATATCGCCCACCCCTAATTGTAAATTTAAATATTTCTTTTAAAGACATACATCTCTCAGTCCCTGCTCTGAATCTGAAATTATAATAATAATCATAATAAAACTCTAGAACATGAACTCAACCTATTGACAACATCGCTTGAAGGTGTTACTCACAGCAGACGTAGTGACTTGAGTCCATCGAATGCATGAACCGGGATGCATCGAATCTGGTTGTAACTCAGGATGCTGTAAGACAGGAAACATACAAGGTCAAAACTGGCAGAGAGTAAATTGTACAGTTATGTATTTATTTATAAACAAAATTTTGTATGGTGTTCTACTTCTGTTTAGTTTCCTACGACCTTCACACCAGCACCACATCTTACACATAAAACATATTCGTGGTACAGGGACAAAGGCAGTGCAAGAAGGATGAGGTGACACTGCAGTTTTCGTTCAGCAGTAACTCTAACAAAATCTGTAGCCACAGGTTAGAGACAGGGGAATTACCAAGCAGGCATATCCGAAATGTCAGGGTAGGAAATGCTAGAGGTGAAAACTGCCTGGAGCAAATCTGAGGCATGTAGAATACTAAAGACATCAGTATAGCATGCAGACTACGTAATCAAATATGACTGGAAAGACACAAATTGATGTATTATTTTTTCTCTGCGCAATTAATTTATATTTAGTACAAACATGTTTTATTAGCACACATACAGTATGAAATATGCAATAAAGTTTGTTGAAGATAAAAAAATATAATTATTAAAAATATTATTTCACAAATCTAAATACCTTATTTAAAAGCCCAACTAATGAAGTCTAGACATTGCACTTCATGTTGAATCTAGGGCTTCATGTTTCAGGTAAATCTCTGATACATGACCAAACTATAGGTTTAATGGATTTAGGGCCCTTCATTAACTCATAGAACTACAGTTACACATAGGTAACTGACATTCATGGTGACAGAAGGAGCTGCTGTTGTTGGTCTGGCATCGACAAGTGCTTTGTAATAGTTTGGTGACATGTTTGGTCCAGTTAACTTGTTTTAGCAGTCACACGCGAGTTTTGTTTTTGGAGTACACGCGGCTCGACACGTGATCTCCGCAGTGTGTTTTGTTTGTTCTGCGTGCAGAGCAAAGCCGAACCGCTCTCCGCTGCTCCGCGCTAGTAAACAACAGCCACTGAGTGATCTGCGCTCATCTACGTGAGGACTGATGGATTATACGGGTAAAATGAACTGTGTGATGACGGCTGCTACTGCTCCTTCATTTTCAGGTAAAGCCTCCTGCGTAATCTAAAAGAGCGTGTTTCGTCAAATCAAGCCATGTGATTAATCCGCGTCAATTTTCTATGATTAATTGCATGAGTTAACACTTTAACTTTGACAGCCCTATATATATATATATATATATATATATATATATATATATATATATATATATATATATATATATATATATTTTTAAAAATATATATATAAAAATCAAACATTAATTAAAAATGTGATACATTTAGTCCACCAATATGTAGATCTAAAATGATAATAGCAGGTGCAATAGTAAGTGTCAGTGTATTGTACTCACAGTGTGGCGAGCTGACTCATGTTGCTGAAGGTGTAAGGGGTTAGCATGCTGATGCTGTTGTTGCTCAGGTCCCTGTCAAAACACAGCTGTGTCAGAAATACGCACACTGTATCGATGTCACATTTTAGTATTATAAAAGTGGCACATACACCAATGACAGCTGTTTTAGAGACGATAACTCCTTGGGCACAGATGTCAGTATATTGCCCTCCAGATAACTGCAAAACAAGATAGAAAAGGATGTGTTAATATAATTCTGCTTGTTCCAATACAAGGCTATGAATATCTCTATCCCTACAAGAGGGGAACACCTGTACAATCGCTACACACTGGGTTCACAGCTTTCACTCACAGGGTCAACCTTTCATCGTGTAAGAATTTACCCTGTCTTCAGTGTTCATTTATGGACATTTTCCCCACATAATTAATCAGTCAACAAATCAAGATGATATATAGTGACAAAGAAAGGATGAACATTTCAATCATTTGTCTTTAATGAAGTGTCTGCTCAAAGTGCTGCTATAACTAAAAAAACTGGCCTACCAATCACTCCACGCCATCATACTTAGAAACACCCATCTTTTCGCTCCCCAGGCTTGGACTTGAGCCCCTTTTCTCTCAGGTCATAAGTAGGTCATGCATCAGTATGATGGAGTGTCTTCTTCAGGCTGATCAATACCTAATCACTGCTATTGACCCTGCTCCGACCTAACTACACAGCGGGCCATTTCACGGCTCCAGGGCTTCAGTGTGAGGAATAATTCACCTTTGCTTCTAACCACACCTCTACACTTGCTTTATCTAAATGATGGCATGCAATCATAGTCAAGTCAATTTTGACATTTACAATAACTTTGCTTGACATATTCTTCAAATTGTCCTCATCTGTTCTTTTATAAAATACAATTACCTTCGAATAAGACCATGCTAACCATTAATTTCCTCCATCTTATTACATGTTGATCTCTATCTATAATGTTCTACTGTACTTTCTTTTGTAAATAAGACATGTTTATGTGTATTTAAAGCGGCATCATTAGTACAAACTAATATCCTATATAAGTGAACTAGATAGTGTACTATTTTATATAAACGGCATGAGCTGTTTTCCCGTAAGTGTTTGCTTTGGTGTAGATTACTTTTACTCTTACATCCAACAAACAGAATAGTTTTCTGTACGACTGAAGCATACACCTACATCGCTTCTCAAACTAAGTTGATGCAACGGAACATGGCAAACTGCTGCATCAGTATTGCAGTGCAGTAATACGCTCCTGTGGTTATGACTTTGCGTATCAGCATTTTTGTAGACAATAAGCATGAACCACATGCATTTTGCTTCCAAATCTCTACTACTGTTGACCATGCATCAACTTAAAGATATGCAATAAGAGCGCCTTGTGCGTGCTTAAAACTCACAGCTCTGTGGTGTCCTTGGGAATGCCCTTGGGTAGAGAGTGCAGCCCTCTGTTGCTACAGCGCACCACGCCATCTGAGCATGTGCAGACATCGGGACAACCAGCGGTGGGGAGGCAGCCATTATCCTCCGTACCTGGGGAGACACAAGAGGCAGCTCAGGATATTAGCGACAAACCGTAGCTAAAAGAAAAGGCAGGGATTAGAGTTAAGGTTTTATATTTTTACCAAAATCGAGTGGAAAGATATGAGCGTAGCCAAGACTGGAGTTAAAGGCACATTAGGAGAGACGGACACCCAGAAAGATGCAATTTAATGATAGATGAGGACTTGACATGTGGCGCTGGGGTAACTGTGACTAACTCTCCACTCAGCGTTTTTGGAGTGCTTTATAATCCATATGAAATGACTAGAGACTGCTAAAATCAGCGACTTTGGTGTGTTCGAACATCTGGCTCTGTGCATGTAAGGGAGGTCACAGAGATATTAAAACCTCAGATGACTTGAGAAATCCCGTACAGATGTGGAAATGAGGATGCTGCAAAAAGTCATGTAACGTAAGGTCAAATACTGTCTGAATCAAAGTTATAAAACAGCCATAATACCAGAGCTATTTCGTGACACGGAACATCCAAGTAATTGTAACTGTTCAGAGATAAGATGATATTGTTTTTGGCTGCTAAAACTGCTCATTTTCATGACACACAAACAATTGAGCGATTTTTATCTAGCACTGCAGTGTGTAAATAGTTGAAATAGTCCCAAATGTAAAACAAGCTGAGTTAAAACCATAATGAAGGATAATGAAGCCCGGGACACTGTGCCAATCACAACAGAACAGCAATTTCTGTGTGTGTGCAGATTTGTGTATCAAAGTAAGTCATATTTGTTTTTATATAATCTATGCTTGGTCAGATAAAGAGGTTTCAGGAAATCAACGTTGTAGTTTTTCTCTGACTAAATTTGCATATATTATCTGATGTCTAGATCAAGGATAATTTGCGATCTGGCTTGAAAATGTTATGGTAGGCAAATCAGACTTTTATCATTTAAAGATCAATAAAACAACAAAAACTACATATAACACAATAATTCCAATCCACAATAAATGTTTGGGTTTAATCTGTTTTAACTGTAATATAGTTTTGTCAATAAAAACATGGACAATGAATTTAGCAGCAGGGTTGGGTCTGGTTAGTACTTGGACGGGAGATCACTGAGAATACCAAGTGCCACAGTGGGGGCGACAGTGATTGGAAGGTGCAGATTAGCAGCCTCTTTTCCCTCAGTCTGACCCAGGGCAGCTGCGGTTGCAATAAAGCTTATCATCACGAATGTTTACAGCATACAATGAGCATACAGTATGCTAAAGTGCTATATAAGAGAAATGTATCATTATATTGCTATTTATCAGTGAATCACAAATCATACTGCTCACAATGTTCAATTGTATAGTACTGTAGACATAGGATCATATTGTATAAATATAGATAAATACTAGATTGAGTGAACAAAATAAAAATTGAGGAAGAACAAATTGTACATTCATAAACAGTAAGGTAGATTATCAAATTTCAAACCAGAATTAACAATTCTATCCCTGAGTACCGGCTCTGATAGAAAAGACAGAACAATTTGCCTGATAGGGATCAAGCTATTTGAATTGTGCTGATTTTAAGAGCAGTTTGTGTGACATTGTGTGTGGAAGATGCATTAGTGAATATTAAGATCTGATACCATCTTTTCTTGCTTGAGCCAACCCCGCTAACTACTTTCCAAACTCATTTTCACTAAATGGTTGCAGCACAGCTACAGGAAATTAGAAAAGTGTAATGAATTCAAAGCGACTCTGAGGGGAGAGGGAACAAGGCTGAGAGCAAAGAGGCTTACAGACGTGAAGAGAAGAAGTGACGGTTGAGATAAAAAGCCACAAAATATTGTAATTTTATAAAAAATTCTCACTTCTATAACAACTACTACAGTCCCGATCAAAAGTTTAATAAATGTAAAAAAGTCACATTTTGCATTGTTGGACCTTAAAAAGTTCCAAGTAGAGCTTCAATAAGCAACAAGAAATTAGTGTGAACATTTTATTAAAAACAACTATTTAACTGAAATAGGCTGTTCTGCAGCTGATTAAAAGTTTAGGACCAAAAAAACAACAACCTGAAACCCCCTCAAAACAGAAAATCCCAAACATGAACTCGGTAATGAGTAGTGCCACCTTTATTGACGATTACTTCAAAATGTGCTACAGGGGGTGAGAGGGAACATTTCTCCAAGTGCTGAAGACGGCCTCATGAAGGACATCTTCTGTCTGGAACTGTTGTCCATTTTTGTAAACTTCCCTTTCCATCCATCCCCAAAGGTTCTCAATTGGATTTAGACCAGGGGAACACACAGGATGATCCAAAAGAGTGACGTTATTCTCCTGAAGAAGTCCTTTGTCCTAGGGTTTTGTGAACTGTAGCATTGTCCTGGTTCCACAGACGAGGGCCTCAGTCATGAGGGATGCAACAAGCAACATGTGCAACATCTGCACAGAGCCAGGGCCCGTTTGACGCCCCTGCACCACCTGGAGTCCTAACCCTATGGTGCCCCCTCCTTGTCGTGAATAGAAAACATCTCAGGTGGGTCTGCCACATGAGTTGTGCCTCCTGAGCCAGTAACGCTGGAAACCATCAGGACCATCAGGGTTACATTTTTTCTCATCAGAGAATAAAACTTTCTTCCAACTTTTAGTGCCCCATGTTTGGTGTCTCTTATAAAGTCCAAGTGACAATTCTGTGGCGTTCAAGGAGACGAGGCCTTTGAAGATGTTTTTTTGTTTGTTTTTGAAGCCCTTCAGTGGCAGGTTATTGGGCTGCAGGCAGCACCAGCCTTAGTTTGGGTCGAGGATTGTCCAATGTTTTGACGGACAGCCAATCAGATCAAAAAGAGAATATTTTTTGCCTTTGTCATCAGAATGTCATGACAGTGTGAATACCTGACAGAAAAAGACACTGAATCTACATCTTTGCACAGATTTGGGCTTTTAAAGTTTTGATCAGCTGCAGAACTGATTATTTCCGTTTAACTGATGTTTACGCAAACTTTTTTCTTTTTTTTCTCACTCCCATTTCTTGCTGTATATTGAAGCTCTACTTGGAATCTTGTTAAGATCCAGCCATGCAAAATTTGACTTTTGCCATTTATTCAACTGGTTGTTAAACTTTTGATCAGGACTGGATTTGTGTCCCTAGATACTGTCTTTACTACAACTTCCAGATGGCAGTAACACAAGGGCATGCAAAAAGTTAAAAGTGTTTACAGCTTTACCATCACATGTGAAGTCTGGCGTGGCCACATCTTGAATGGGGATCTCCTTGAGGAATGCTGGTTTTTGACAGCGAGGATTTCCACTCACTACTCTGGTCTTCTTCAGCCACTGCCCCAGCCATGCCAAATGACAGTCGCACACGTAAGGGTTGGACAGGAGGTTACTGCCAAAGGAATAAAAACAAAAATGAAAAACTTAATGCCGAATGCACAATGATTTTTCCCGAGGCAACCAAGACAAAAATAGGTCACTCAAAAGAACTGCTTTTATATGATAATAGATCAGCTAGTATGAATATTTATTGGGTAAACTGGGGACACTTGGGACTACTTCTATACAATGGTGGATGTGCAGCATTTGAATAAATCAGATTGGAAGACAATGTCAGAAGAGGTCAATGAGAAGAGGAACAAAAAAGGCATAGAAGAAAGGATTTTATTTGGCGTTCCCACAAAAGTGAATGGAAGAAAAGGTTATCAGTTTTATTTGGAACATTTTAAATGTCTGAATGTAAAACAGAGGAGAACAATACACCACTTTCAATCATTTATTTGATTATATATTAATAAATCATCCATTATTGTGATTCAATTGAAAGTTTTGAACTTTCTTTATTCCTAAGCTTTCATTTAAATCATAAAACTTGCAACTGCACTGTATTAGTGTACTTCATATTAAAACAGCTCAGAGATAAGGATGAGTTATTTTCTAATTTCCTTGTAATGAATTGACCTCGCTGCATGGCAACCAGGCTTAAGCCAAATCCTTTCCTTCCTCTTCAACGAGTTTAATCTCTTAATTAAATGACCAAACTCTATTGGGAACCCATGTATTATAGGAGGTAGATATTACAGACAAGAGAAACACAATGTTGAATCTACAGAGGGGATGTTAGATGAATACTAATGTAGCACAATCACAGGGATGAAGGAGCTACATCTTATCGCTCTATTCTTGTATCCATAATCACTGACAGGACCACTGTGCAAAACGCTGTAATGTCACAAAGCACAATGTATCCTATCTCTGTTACTTGTCTCGTCTCCTCCCAAAAAGATTCAACAAAAACTGGAATTGAAAATGACATGTACACAGTGGGGCACAGCGAAACACACAAGGCAGAAGAGAACAAAGACAAACACAGATGTCAAGCTCCAACAGCAAGTGGTGAGTTCAGCAGTTATAGGACAGAAACAAATGTATTAGACAACAGGAATAATGGGCCAGGAAACATTGGCACCAACACTATACAGACAAGCAATGAAACAAGCAAAGTTATATGGAGTTATGTTGTGTATAAGCAAAATAGAACTTATCTTTATTTTTATGGAAAGCTACAAATGGATATGGATCTACTTTATTTAAAAGTTCTAAGACTAGCCTTAAAATCTTGATTTCTTAGTCCTTATTCCTAACTTTTCAGGTGGGATGGTGTCCACCTCTCTATAGGGATGTTACTGCTTTGCCTGGAATGTTCCATGATATGACATTAAAACAATCTTTCTTGCCTTTTTGTCAAGGTGTGTCGTACAAAAGGTGTGTCGTACAAAAAGAAATAAAACTTGAAAAACATTCTTACTGTGGGGGGAGTTGTCTCTCCACAGATCTGACCTATAACTTGGCCTCATAATGCCGCTTGTATCCACAGAGATAGATATGTTTAATCATGGCAAAGCATCTCTATGGAGATAAGCAGGTGGCAGACTTCCCACCAGAAAAGTTACGCAGCAGACCTTTACTCATTGACAAAACTCTCTTGGGGTAATAAATTTGTATTGTGTTAGTGCTTTGTCTGTGCATTTTAAAAGATAAACATTGTTCTATAAGTAATAATTGGAACACCCGAATGAGTTGTTTGTTGAGTTTATATTTTTTATGTTACACTTTTTTGTACAGCACATCATCTGTGTAAACAACTATATCTGTGCAACAAAAACATACTTTAAAGTTCCTGCTCCACAACTAAATAGGCTGTGTACATGTCCTGGTCACAGCAGGTGTGAGCATCAATAGGAAGCTCCAATCAAAGGCTGCTGCAGATGCTACGCCTGCCTGATCTGTGTGTGTGCTTGTGTGGCTTTGCAGATGCTGAGATATATATAGCTCTGATAACAAATGTCCTGGGATCCGGACCAATCTAGTCGATAATGATGGAGAGCATCTGCGAGGAGAACACTATCCACCAAGCAACATGTGAGCAAATGTGTGTCTGTGTGGGTGCGTGCCAGATAACTTCCACAGCAGGACCCGACTTTGAAAAATTAGGGGATGGAGAATGAAGGATGGGGAGGTCTGTTGCTGATATGAATGGGATAAACACAACAAAATAGGTAGAAAAAGTGTCTGCAGGTTGAACTCACATGGTGGAGAGGGAGTGCAGGGTAGAGAAGGCTCCTGGGGCAATGCTGGAGATCCGGTTGTCATACAGAGACAGAAGACGCACAGAGCTCAGTCCAGTGAACGTGCTGTTGTCAATGCAGCTGATTTGATTGCTACGCAGCATCCTGGAAAAAGTGCAATATATACATATATATATATTAGTTGCACGTGTGTAATGAAAATAATTTCTCCTTGGGAATAAATAAAAATAGTTCTGATTCTGAAAATATATATAATTAAAATTAGCACTACATTAACAACAAACAAACAACATTGAACAAAATATATTTGGTGAACTACTGCAGATTGCATGTTTTGTAAAAACATGTATTTTACTCTAATACCAGTATAGTTTATGCGCTGAAAACAATAAGTGAAAATTTGCTTTCTTAAACCTGGGCTGTAATATGTAATGTAATACATTAGCTTCTGACCTACATCATCTGGGAACAGACTAACTATGTTAGCTAGAACTGGAAATCTCTGGGACAAGCTAACCTAGTTAGCAAGGCTATTACTGGAGCAGGGAGCCCTTTAACATAATACAGAGACTGTCCTGATGCCATTACCGAGTCATTAGCTGGCATATATAAACATGATAGCATTTAGCTTGTCATTACTGAGGATAAACAGGCAACATTAGCTGCAGATTTGGTACAATGGTCCAAGCCCTAACTGCATATTAGCCTTTTTATGCTGGTTGGCCTGACCAGAGAGGTAACTATATGTGTCCTCAGTTTAACCTTTAATTGTATAAATGAAATAAAATGTTATTTAGAATGTGCTGTTATGATCATGTTTACAAAGAGACCCACAGTGTTTTGAGGCCAGTGAGTCCTCTAAACATTCGTCCCTGCAGCCCGGTCAGTTTGTTCCCAGTCAACAGCAACTCCAGAACTCCACCTGCACCATCGAACACTCCCTCGCGGATGTCCCGCAGCTTGTTGTTGCTCAAGTTACTAGAAAAAAACCAAACATGGTTGTAAATATGTGATATTAAGATATTCACCACAATCTACAATTATTTAAAACAAAACAGGTCATTTTTGCATTCTGACATGACATGCAAGTAAACTTCACCACACACAAGGAAAATGAAGAGTAACAGATGCAGGGATGTGGCACAGGAAGATAGGAGGGAGGAATTGCAAAGAGGAACAAGGAGAGAGGAAACATTGAAAGGAGCGAAATGGAAATGAGTGCAAGCCAATCTATATCGTCAGTGACACTGCTAGATGGTTAGCAATTTCCTCTCCAATAAATCAAGCGCAACTCTCTGCTGTGTCTTTCTCTATCTGGCACTGACACACACACACACACACGCACACACAGACACTTGCACTCACCTAGAGGAGGCTGCTGATAAGGCCTGACTGTAAATCTCTACTGAAGGCCCATCTTCCATTTACAATGAATATGCACTTCCTCTGTATCCGCTTTGCACCTACCTCCACCCTCATTCCCTATCACCCCATCACTTTATTTCTACATTCTAATAACTTTTCTCCTATTCTTCAATCTCTAACAAATTTTAATTTTCCTTTGAGTCAACTGTGATCAGAGGTCAGATTGTATCTCCATACCAGATAGAAATTGAATAAAATTCAGAAAAGTGTAAGAAAAAAATGTTAAGCAAGGAGCAAATGTTTAGACGTTTCACAAGCTTGAAAACAAAAACTAATCCATTCAATTTAATCTAATGCTGGCCAATAGTGGTGCTGTTAGTGGGGTGTAATGTCTTGGTGAACCCTTTTCAGTCTGATGTTTTTTGACAAGATTTTAACCAGACTGTGTTCTTCTCGCTTTAAAGGGTTTAAGAAATACTTACATCTTTCTCAAGTTTGGCAGCTTCTTGAATGTTCCTGTCGCCTCCAGAACAGCAATCTCATTGTCGTTTAACCGCCTACAGAGAGAGAAATGGAGAAAATCAGAATCACTCCATCACATACACACATTTAGACTGAACTAAAAACATGGTGCCGTTGTGGGTGAAGTAAACCGGCCTTTAGTGGTTGCACTAAAACAAAAAGAGTAAAACACATAAAGAGGAGGGAGAGATATCGAAGACAAGAGAAACAATGAATCTTTTCAATGCACTCATCAATACACAAACTGCCCCGAGCCAAGGGAAAACAGTCTGGGAGATAGGAGCTCGACATCTGCTTTATTGAGGTAATTTGTACTAAAGGGTGCACCTAAAAGAGTGCATTTTGGGTGTTTGTGTGATGGAGATAAAAAGTGAAGGGAGATAGTGAAAGTTTAGCTGTAGGGACACTTTTCTGATGGGATACAGGTGGACAGATCAAGGCAGATTAAGTCAATCAAGGACAATGTTCTATAGAGATAGTTTCACAAATAAGATTCACTAAAAAGGCTTAGGTTAAATATAATTATAATCCAGACATCACAATCAAAACCAGATTACCAATTCATTATTTGGTGGTTAATAGTTATTGAAACCTGCTGATTTGCACTGCACCAGTGTTTTGAGAGAAGTGATAGTGATTTCCAAAAATACATTTCCCTAATCTCAAAGTTGAATTTCCATCTTTGGTGTCCTGTGAGAGACCTGTGGGAAGAATAGCAACGGTTGGTAGAAATACAAAGAATGTCTCGATATATATATATATATATATATATATATATATATAAATTCCCTTCTCTCCATTTATATATATATATATATATATATATATATATATATATATATATATATATATATATATATATATATATATATATGTATGTATACACAAGCCTGTAGCTGAGCCCCGGTTCTTACTGATTTCCCCTGATAAGGCAGGTTACGTAGGGCACGCAGGGATGACTGAGTGTGTGGCCTTGGAAAAACCCCATTGGCTGTTCTTGAAGAAAAATTGTCAACAAAAATGTGCTGCTGAAAATAGTCAAAACTTGATGTGCCCTCTAACCAGGCGTAAAGGACGAAGCTGAGATTTTTGCTTGACACAATGCACCCTGGGAATGGGGGAATGAACGAAGGGAAAATGCAAGGGAGAATTCTGGATGCAAGACCAACAAATCAGGCTTAAAGTGAGGATAAATGATGTATGCAAAACTGACATTAGTACTTAGTCTAATGTGGCAGCCAGGGTTGAACTCACCATTACACTACTAATGCCTGTAAGTAATTCACAGACAACTACTTAGATACTCCATGCTGCAGTGGTCCCACATTGTACAGCTACACATGCCTGTTTACAGACTGGCTTATAGTATACCTTCTAGAAACATTAACAGAACCTAAGCCTTTTTGCATATACATAAGAAATGCTCCAAAATTCCCATAAGAGATATTTATCATCGCCTCAAGCAAAACATAACATTTAATTCATGAACCAGGCAAATTCATCACAAATAAAGATTCAGTATTAATTATCTTGCCAAAAGGGATGCTTAGAGGAATATCATAAGCAGCAAGTAAAACTAGTTTCAGGTCTGCTGAGGTCACTAAATATCAAATTTGTCCAAGGAAGAAACAGTGGTGACCCATGACTCATGGTCTGAACCAAATACAGAAAATAAATCATGTTGACTTTGAGAGAATATTTTCAGAAAACATTTTCATGTCTAATACTGACTGACAATAATACTGAAGCAAGAAGCAAACCTTTTTCACAAACTACAGTAAACATCCTCCTGTAATCCCTTTATCCATCACAACTCTTTACATACTAATGTTGTTTCCTATTCAGCACTCATCCAGATGTACTAACCTATTCACATTAGGAGATAATACTCTTTATTATCTGTAATGCTCTGTCCATATTCAGGTGGTTAAAGGCTTGATGCACTGGACTGTTCAGTATTCTAGTGTGGGAACCTCCTCCAGACAAGATGACGACTCCGTGGGGACTAAACTCAGATAGAAAAGGCTGTTGAGACACATTTAGCTGGAAGAGCTCGGAATAAAAAGTGACACACATGATGCTGCTCTAAAGACCGCAGCATAGACACATTCAGACATGCCAGCAATATGACTAAGGACTCTCACCGCAGAGAAGTGTCCACATGGTGATAAGGGCAGTGCCAGGGATTGTTGTAGAATATGTTTTTTAGAAATGGTGTGTTGGTTTATGTACATTTTGCAATTCATAGTACTTTTTACTTTGCTTTTTCAATAAGTGGTAATCAGTTTTTGATCGGAGCCGTTGCATTTTGATTGTTATGCTCTACAATTAAGATGGTAAAAAAGCAAGAAGTTCATTTCCTTTACATTTTTCTATCACATTACACTGCTTGCGCTAGAATTTAGTCCACATTATTAAACTGATTCATAAAATAACATGCCTTGATAAACAACTGCCTATACCTAACAATACCCTTTTTAACTGAGAGTGTGACTTACAAGTCAGTGGTATGTTCTGGTATATGAGGGGGGATGCGGGTCAGTTTGAGGTTGGAGCAGTCCACCACAGTGCCTTCACAACGACACTTCTCTGGACATACCAAATCCTGGAAGCACTCTCCACTCAGGCGGCTGCGGTAGTCCTCCTGGCCTGCGGAGAGCAAAGGCCCGACAGTAGAATTATCGTATTGGAAGAGTCACAGGAAACACATTTCTATCCAAAATATCTTACTATTTTTGTTGTTGTATTTATGGACAAAGAAAACATGTAATCCATATTGCCTTTATATCACATCTTTATTAAAAGGCCAATAAGTGCCTGTAAAGCAATGCCACATCACTGGACGTTAATTAATGGAGGAAGTATGATGCAACCAGATGTTGAGCTGTGAAAATGTATGTAATGAAGCAAACAGCAAGTACTTGATTTAGTGGCATTGCCCTCATGGTGCTAAAACCAGTATTTGTAATGGTGAAAGCATTGTCCAGCAGACATGTACAAAAATATACAGTTCCACGTGTCCGAGGTCTGTGTTTAGCTAGGAAATGCAGGTGGGCGTGTGCCGGGCGGTCCCTGGCGCTTGACGGAACCATGTGAGGTCACAGTAGGCGGGGCCACATGGTTAGATCAAGCACAAGAGACAGCTGCACAGAGAAGGCAGGTCCACACAGGAAGAAGGCGGGGCAAATCAGTGAGCTGCGCCAATCAGCAGTCAGTCAGGGGGCGGGGCCCATCCATACAGGTGAGCAGAGACAACAGATCCACACAGGAAAAACTGTCCACCAACATATGTCCAGACATGTCCAGAGAGGAAGAGGAGGTGCAAGGCATGGTACGGAAAAGAGGAAGGGTCCAAGCAAAGAAAACAGCCACAATTCGTCTCTATGTCTATGTTTAATCTTATTCATTTATGAGTATCTTTTGCAAGCCACAAATAAATAACATGGAAACTAATTATATATTTTCTCTTTGTTTTCCTCCTGCACATTATTGACCGATTAGCATCAATGATTTCTCTAATTAGGTTAATGTATGTGTGTTATTGAGCAAAACATGTGGCAGGAAGCATTTTTAGTGAGCAATATAAAACCCATTACAAAACAAAAGGTAGGAGAGAAACACTGAGGCTAGGGAGTGTAAGTATTCATATAGATCTATCCACTCACACAAGTGGGTGATCACAGCCTGCACTGCTCCCTGGTGAGGTACTTATTGTGCTGTGTCAGTGAAGTGAATGGGCCTGTAGTGTAATTAGTGAGACTCGCGGTTCGTATCAAAGAAAATAACAGTGATACTATTTCATCACTGAGACTACTTGTAGCCATTGCAATGATATTGCTATCAAGCCAGTCACCCCTTCTTTATAAAATAATCTACAGTTAAAAAGTAGCTTGCTGGTAAATTTACCTGTGCATCTGAACTTTTTGCCTTTGACCTGGCTGATACGCTTGTTGGCTAGTCTACGGGGATGGCTGCAGCGTGCTCCACTTGTCTCTATGGGGTTGTCAAAAAGGTAGTCAGCCAGCCACTTCAGGTGACAGTCACACATGAATGGATTCTGTGCCAGGTGACTGGGAGAGAAGACAAAGGAACAGAACAATTAAAAAACAATTAGGAACACGACGTATTGTCACATCAACTAGTGCTGCAATCTGTTTTAAAATGCCAGTTTTAGTGCTATTTAATGGGTTTTTGTTTTGTTAGTATTCTGATCATGTAAATAGGAATTAGGACAACAGATTTGGATTTTCTCTATAGATTATTTGTTATTCTACAGTATCCATTTATAAAGAAAAAATACACTTTACAGAGGTCAAAACAGGAAATAAAATACTTGCACTAACTAATGTAATTAATAATATGAATAACCTTTTTATATTTTAAAAAAATAATTTAGCTGTGTATTGCTCATTCCTGACTTTAGTAATAGTTATGCAGAATTAAGTGAAATAACCTCAAGGCTTTGACAGGGACTTCTGCAAGAAAACAAAACAAAACAAAACTGAAGTGTCATGAATATACAGTACATACAGAGTCTTGATTGAGCGCAGTGGGGCGAACAGTCCTTTGCTGATGGTTTGCAGCTTGTTGTCATAGAGAGACAGCAGATTGAGGTTCTGGAGGTCTTGGAAGGTGTTGACCCGCAGACAGTTTATTTTGTTTGCATTCAATAACCTGAAACACATCCATATGAATAACTGAATTATTATTCTCTTCTTACACAAGGAAGAAATACAAAATAATGGTGTAACTAAAGGGCTGTCCATTTCAGTGTATTTCCTCCTCTTCATTTATTATCATTTTGGTTGTGACATATTCTGATCTCAGCCCCTATATTACTCTCTTCGAACTGTAAACATCAGCTATTGGCTGAAATTGAAATATCTTGCTTTACTTTGGAAGCAAGATATTTCTTGAGGGAAAAATAGGAATGTAGTAGATGGATGGAATAATAGAGTGAGACACTGAGAGGACAGGTGAAGATTTAATTTGGACTGATACGTTTTAGTGGCAGCCAGAATGGAGGAGGGAAATGAGAAATGTGATCGAGGGATTAGGTAAATGACAGGAAGAGGGCCATGTATCTGCACTTTGTTAGCTGTTGCAAGATTTCATGGCTTTACAGCCAACTGTTCTATATAGACTGAAGAATTTTTAGTCTTTTATTTGTTAGATTGTGTGTGGCGTAAGATGGACTTGCATGGTGAGATGGACTATATATATCTATCTCTCTCTCTCTCTCTCTCTCTCTCTCTCTCTCTCTCTCTCTCTCTCTCTCTCTATATATATATATATATATATATATATATATATATATATATTCTTTTCCCCCATGGTTACTATGGTTGCTATGCTTACTCTATGAGAGATTTTGTGAAGTAATTATTATTATATTTATTATTATATTTTGTGCTATTTTATATATTTATATATTAATTTTATGACTTAAAGTCATTTTAATTGACAACAATCATCAAGTTGAATAATGGGAAACACTGTAAATTTGAAAATAGGTATTCTACAAACCCATAGAAGTCCTTAACAGTGCTTATTGTTTTTTCATCTGAGCTAATACTAACAAGAGCATTACATACACACACACGCGCGCACACACACATGCACACACGCACACACACACACACACACACACACACACACACACACACACACACACACACACATACATACATACATATGCACGTACACACAGGTACGTCAGACAGACACACACCCAGTCCTGCGCCACATTCACGCCTCATTAGTCTGCTCACAGGGGGAACTAATTACTTCAAACTGCATCACTAAAACAAAGCAGTGCAAACAATATAATAAAGAGCGGCCTGGTAGCTATACAAAGCAATAAACACATCTTTGCCCATGACAGCTGATGTCCTGCATGATTTACTGCTCAAAGACAATGGGCTTTTCAATTATTACACAGTGTGGTTGAACACAATTGACTATGAATACCTGACAGCGATTTAGGGGTGGAATATTCATCATCATATTATTAAATGTTTTTTCCAAGAAAGCATGGAGGGAAATACATTCATCATAAATATTTGTCTGAATAAAATAATTTTGACAAGACTAGTATAGTGTGGTGCATGCACTGTGATTCTAAATATCAATGATTAGTGCATTTTACCATTACGGAAAAAGAACTTGTCTTGAAATATTACATTGTACCACCCATCTGAATGCATAAAACAGTCCATGTAAAGTGTGCATACAGTTAAAGGGGGAAAATAATGATGCAATTTCAGATATTAAACCATATTTTACATCTCGCTGCATATGCATGCTGCTTTGACTTTGTTCCTTATCACGCACGAGCTGTCTTTCGCCTCACTATCCATCTATCTGTTTAACCCCCGCCTACACCGCTGCCCCCTCCCTGTGTGGGACTACCCAGCGTGCATCCTAATGACCCGCCTCAGCCTGCTGTAAAAGGTGTTTGGTGTAAGATCCACTCATCCTCATTCTCTTTGCCTCACTTCCCTTTACGATGGAAAAACCTGAGCATTAGCTGTTTCTGTAGCGGACTGCGGTATTTCTCAGGACCATATGCCACATATAGCACTAATGTAGCCATTATAGAAGTCGGAGGCTTCCTCTATGCTGCTATTCTGCTGCACTGTGAGCACTAGTCACAATTAAACAGCTACTCTTCATCACGTTTTACCTTAGTGCATCATTTTGATTCAAATTGATCATTTAGGGAAGACCCCTGCAGACACTCAATGCAGAGCAGATGGAAGGTTAATGCATGAGGAGGGACTATATGAGCTGCTACTGTGCAGTAATGATAATACCAAAAACCTGTGAGTGCCGCGTCTCAAATTACTAACACAGCAATGCACAGCGATATGTAGCAATAAATAGGCCCTTAAGATGTTGATAACATTGCCATTGATAAGGGAATACAGCTTTACAGTAGACATTTTATTTAAGACACGAGGGAAGATAGATGGCTCTAATAAATTCCGTTTTTTGTTTTTTGTTTTTGTTTTTTAATAAAAAGTTGTTCCAAGCTTTTTGCCCTAAGCGGTGCAAGATCAGACATAGATCTATAAAAACCTTTATTACCAAACAGTTGCAGCCAAATATTATACAATAATATAAATTGATCAGTATATTTTGACAACTCAATTGTTCAGCGCTTAACGGATTATGGCAAGACGATAATGTTCTGTCATCTACTCCTCTGTAAAATAGGTGGATTCGAGCTCTGAAAAGGTGCAATGACAGAGATCTGTCTTTAATGCCTTTGCATTAAAGACAGATTTCTAACACCACAGATGAACTCTGGTACACAATACAATGCAGAATAGTTTGTTTTGCTCAACGGTCTCTAAATAATGCATTTTACCATTGTCTCAGGTGCGTCCACATCTGTCCAAAGGTTTAGTGCACAGAGAGTACTTACAACAGCTGCAGGGAGGCCAGTCCATCAAACAGTCCCTTGGGCAGCTCTGTGATCTTGTTGCCATACAGCACCCTACACAGGACAGAGCAAGAACACAAAAACACTATCAATCAGGAGTTTTTTTACCCTTGCCTACACCACCATTCGGTGTGCTTTCAGGTATAGAAGTGATTTACAATAAACCTTTCAAAGAGTGGTTCAAAAGTAGCTACAAGTAATTTCCATTCCTTTAAGTGAGAATGCATTGAAAACTTAAAAAGTTTATAATAAAATGTCTACATTATTTGGTTGCTTGAGGTGACATTGGTCCAGTTGATAAGCATTTATTCCTCAACCAGAGGGATTAAAATCTCTGCCAAAGTACATGCTGTCATTGTGTCCCTGAGCAAAATGAACCACTGTGGTTGATAATGACAGGAAGGGCATCTGGTGTAAATATCTGTGAAATTACTCTAATTTAAAGAAATGTTTGTGCTATGTTTCCATGTATTTGTATAATTCTGTATCAATGTATTATGTTGATCTTTCTTTAGAAGGCAGCCATAATGTTTCCAAACTCCAAAAGGTGTCTGCTGTCATCACTTGTGCCAGATAAATCTAATCAATCAAAAGTTGAGTTGTAAGTGGAGGTGACACCCACGACAGTCCGAATATTAAAACCACTCAGCATAGAAATAAAGATTTTTTCCCACTAACAGCGTTTTAGCCCATTGCTCTTGTGTGATTATGAGATTACAGTCGATCTCCTCATTTCCGTTGCAGGTATTTAATTCAGTCCAGCGGTTTTATGTTTTGCGGCACCGCGCCTGGGCTGGCCTCTGCAGCAGGAGTAAGAGCGCTTGCTGACTTGTGTATGTTCGGCTGAGTTCACCTTGTCTGGCCCTTCTTGTCTGCCTGTCTAATTTCCATGCCCCAAACTGATTTAAATTAAACTGTCCTTCATGTTCTTATCTCATTCGCCCTCTGAGTCGCATGGACACATAAGTTATAATTGTAAACACACGGCCCTGTGTCAACATTGGACAGCTCCAATATTTTATGTGTTAAATGTCCAGAAATGTCATGGCTTCACAGTGAATATTTGTGCTCACACATGGGACATGACAGGTGACACGACCTATCGTACAGTGAAGTGAGGAAGGTGTCTAAATGCATCTGCGATGACAGAAGAATGGCTTATTTTGTGTCTAAAAAACATTACCTTCAGTCTCCAAACTCAAGTTATACTAAAACTATTCCTATACTTAATAACCTTTTTCTTGTATATATATATGATTCTTGGTTGGTACAGCAGCACTGATGTCTGTATTGAAATGGCCCCTTTCTTTGTATAAGTGACAACTATTATTTCAAGACAATTGGGAGAATTAACTAATTTGAAGTAACCCACTGTAGGTGATCGATGCAGGTCTACATTCATACTTTATTACATACTGTACATGGTATTTAATGCATAACCTTATGTCCTGTCAGTGTATATCTTGGCACTGTATTCTGTTACCCCATATTTTGTATGATATATTTTAAATAAAATATTGACTTGCTACATTTTTTATTCCTAATTTTACTATAAATGTATATTGGTCTTTGCTTTTAGGAATTGTTTAATATTGTAGTTTCTTTTGACAATCAATAAAGTTTGACCAATTCTTTGTCTAAGTCTATAGTTAGAATAAAAATGCAGCTTTTATAGACTACATCGTGTGTGTCTGAGTGAGACGTGACAGGCAGCAGGACTTGTCATATACTTACAATGAAGTGAGGGATCGCAGGCCGCTGAACGCATCGGCAGCAATGTCAGAAATCTGGTTCTTACTCAGGTCGCTGTGGGAGAGACACAGAGATGAGCCACGTGCATTACCGTAATACACAATAATGGGGTACATTCACTGTGAACCGGGTGACAAATGATCACGAGAATACATCAGTAGAGGTCAAGGCAGGGGGACAACACTGTAAAAAACTGTCAGAATGTAAAGTAAATGAGGCCGCTAGTGTGATGGACAGAGAGGCGCTGGGGGAGAGGGAGACTGGCAGCAGCTCTATGTTAAGTGCAGTTCATGTCATGGACTTGTGCCTCTGTAAAATATATAATTCAAGGCTTTTGTCTAGGTTAAAAACTCCATCTGTAGCCGAGAGAGGAGTAGAAGGGTGAGTGTAACCTTAAAAGCTCACATAAGTTTGGCATTTCAACATTTGCATGAAATGGACATTTTTCACCAGAGCTCTTTATGATGGGAGGTGTGAAGAGATGAAGTGTGGCAGAAAGTATGTCTTTAGAATAGGCACGCTTCAGTCTATAAAAAAGTCATCATCACACTGGAAGACTTTCACTTTCCATTTCTTACATGCCTTACTTAAGAGAGCTGGATTAAAGTACTACAACTTATCGTGTCAAAATTTAAGATTTTAGTAACTGCATAATGTCTTCTCAAATTACTTTTCACTCCTGGTGACCTAAAAAGCCTTTGCTAACAAATATTGAAAGGGTATTAAAGGTACTCTATGTACTTTACTGATGGAGAGTATACCTGTTTGTATCCATAACAGTGTTATATCACTTTACTTATGTTCTGCAATATAGCATTAAATCTATACATTTGAAATGGTTTCATCTTTTTTTTTTGGTGCTATTTTTGTTATAAAGGTCTTTTAGAGTCTGTATAGCTCATTTAACAGTTTTAACAGTTATGATGATAAAAAAACAAATATCAAAGGTTTTTTCCAATTCATCATTAAAGGTCTATAAACCAGATAGGCATTACACTTGATACATAGATGTCAAAATCATCCACCAATAAACAACAAGTTCATTTTCTTCATCTCCATCTTCTAATGAAAAACAGCATTACTTTGACTATATTGACCTGTGCTCTTTCAATGAAATACTTTTAATAACTCTAAATTAAGGCAGGATTTTAAAATAATGCATTTAATCTACATCAATTTGTCTCTTTCAAATCAAATCAGTGGGGACTAATATTTAATATGGAAATAGTAATTTGTGACTATATATTAACTTATACTCATAACTATGTGGCTCATGGGTACTACTTATTAAATGAAACAGACTTACATTCTCTTGAGCTTCTTGTAGGCAGTGAAGGCTCCTGGTGGGACGCTTTTAATCAGGTTTTGCTCCAAACGGCTGGTGAGAAGGAAAAAGTATAGTGTTTGAAACTATGAATGAGACTAGTCGGTCAACAATAAACCTGTTGTTGAATATTCATTACACTTAATACAAAGTCCTGTTAAGCCAAAAGCCCCAGTTAAGCAAAGGGATCGGAAGGTGCCTGTTGTAAGTAATATCTACAGCGTTTAAGGTGGATTGCTTTTTGCTCTACAGCGGGGGTCACTCCGGGTCATGCTGTGTGAAATATTGAGTGAGATTTTTCAGCACAATAATAATGAGCGTACATGGGACCAGCCTCTTGCAGAAACAGGGAAACTTTACAGACTGTGAGAAAAACTAAAGTCCAGCAAACCAAATCTGGCTCATTGACCACTTCCATTTCCTGCGTGCACCAAATGAATGTGACCGCAGTGTCCAGGAGGTGCTGCAATGTAAATAATGTTTCCAGGCAAAACTAACTGGCGGTATCAGACCTGCTGTCAGTCAAAAATAATGAAATGTTTCGCTGCATAAATTGTACATAAAAAGTGGGTGGAACTGGCAGTGGTCCTTCAATCCCTAAACCGCTTTCATTCTGGATTTGTACTTTTGGATGTATTTTATTTGGTTTACTAAGGCTCTAAACAAAAATGTTGTTTTTGTTTTTGGTCAGCTTGCTCCCTGAACATATGAACTTTCACCAGGAATTATTATTTCATTTAATAAATCCACATGCATCCATAGATTTGTAGGAAACAAAATACATTTTTCTCCCACAGAGACAGAGACAAAAAGCAGCTCTTAAAGTAGCATCTACACACACCAAACTTTACAAACTTGTACTTAACACAATTTTGACGAACAGTATGGAAGGATTTGTGGATAAATCAAAGTCTAATTTATTATGTAAAAAATTGAATTAAAATAAGTGAATTTGTGAATTCTTTTTGCTTATTTTTTGTAAGATGGAGTTTATTTAAATAATACAAATATATAAAAAAAAAAAAAGTGTATCTAATGCCAGCAAAATCACGCAAGAAATTTACACCTGGCTCTTTAAATTTTTCAGATATTCCAAATGTGTGAAATTTTGATCATTTTTACACATATATGAAAACGTTATATGATGAAAAATCTATATTGCATTTTAGTCTTACATTTACTTAATAAGAAATTTCAACATGATACCACTAAAGTGAAGATTTTTTCCTATTCATCTGCAGTGTCTCGCCTGCAGCAAAACATTAAAACCACCTGCTTTTCATTGTTATTATATTATATTATATTACATTATATTATAATGTTAGTGCCAAGTCAGTTTTCAATGTTATAGCGCCAGTGGGAGATAATGACCTACACTGGACATTGCACACTTATTACATTGTCCTGGCTGAATTACTCTATTATATTGCACAGATCCATATTGCCCCTTTAGGGAAATGCCTTAAGCGATGCTCCGGCCCACACATTCCACTTATGCCGCGTATGCATTGTCTCCTTGTTTCTACACAGAAGCAAGGAGACTGTGGCGTACAATGGGGGGAAGACAAAATTGGAGAAGCAGTGGATGTGGTGAGGTCCCAAGGCCAGACACAGGGTCATCTGTCAGAATGATAAATGGGAACTAATCCACCATTCTTGTTCTTTTTGCTCCTCTTTAGTCAACACCATGTCCTGAATCTGTACGTGACCTCTAGTCCTTATCCCATGCATTTTGTTAGAGGTGTCCTTGGTTACACCTATTAGCACTTAAACTACTCCTGCTCACATAAAATTAAAAAAAATCAATATGGTTTGTAAAGTGAAGGGGACTAATGTGTTGATATTATGTGGTAAACAAAGCTGCGATGCGTAAATAAGAGTGTACTTGGAAATAGGTGACCTGCCATGATGACCTCTTGTTTGACAGAAAACTGACACAGAGACAACGACCGTGTGCAGAAATGATTAATATTTAGTTTTTTTTAAATCTGTCTCTGTCTTTTCTACTTGTTAATTAGTTTGTTAGCAAGATACGTGTTAATTATATTTTTTTGAAAATTGAATAGATAATTACTGTTTGTTTAGGTGAGTGAACATTTAAACTCATTTAAGGTAAGATTGGCTAAAAGATGGCCAGTACCCACAAAAGAACCACAGCCTTCAATTTTGTCTGTGTATTGTAGAGAACATTGACAGACACTGCCATAAAGTTTGACAGTCTGTAACATTTCTTCAGGTTTTTATTTTATTTTATTTTTTTTTACTTTTTTAAATTTTAAATAACGTACTGCACAGCTGGAAACTTTTATGTTAGGAAGTTTAGCCAGTGTGTAGTCTCACCGTATAGAAACATCTTTAAAGAACTTTCCATGACAAACAAATAGTTTTAAATGCAATAATAACCAATGAAATAAAATTAAGCATTTTCATGTCATGGAATTACTAATCTCCTTCTACATTCAAAACCGTACCATTTCCATAATCACCATATATCCCTACACATTTGATTATACTGCTTTTATGCAATAGCTCCAATCAGATCTTGTTAAATTTATTGCCTCAATTTGAGTGCAACCACTGTAAGTTGAAATGAAACGCTTACGTAGCCCTGGCATAACACTCCACACTCCAAGGTGCTTTGTACTTTGGCTCAAATCCCTCTTTCAATTCACTTACCTCGCTCTCCTGCAAGATCTTATTTAGAGGAAGAGGTCAAAATAAATAAAGAGCGTGTAGTGTTATTGACTGAGTCAATCTGCACACCCAACAGGTTAGAAATTATATTTAGCTTCTTCTACAAGGTTAGGGCAAAGACACTTAAGGTATGTATTACGGGGAAGACAGTTTTGCAAGTTACAAAAAAAATCTATACGTTCTTGGAGATGATAAAATGACAAGTCGAATGGGAGATAGATTTGACAAGACAAGGTACAATCCTGCACAGGTACATCTTGCTGTCCCCCGGAGCCTTTTGTTATAACACCACATTTGTGCGTTTGACATGGTAGTATCAATCTACATATAGTGTTGTTTGCTAATGTATGGCTGCTTGCACAATCTTGGCAGTGATCCTTGCCACGAGCATGCTGAAAGATGATTTTGTCGACACAGGAGGACTGACAATTCATCATCCTATTATGGCCTATTGTTTCGGGCTGCAGCTGCAACATTTATTAGAGTAGATCCAATGTAAAAGAAAACAAACTACAAATCGGATATGCTTTGGCAAATGCGCATGTGGACTATGTGTTTCGCTGTATTGATTGAGGTAAAAGGTAAATAAAGAAAGTGGTGCACGTCGGGTGGTTGTGTGTGAATCTATTACTTATGCAGAGGCGCAATCTGGGGGTGGTGCAGCATTGCAGGAGAGAATTGCTCCTTTACGCGCAGGGCAATCAAGCAGCTGTCCTCTATCCAAACAAACAGAGGAGCGATCAATATGGATATCAAACACGTCCCGCTGTGCTGTGTGGACCAGATAGTGGCAGAAGCACAGAAATAGTGTCTAAGGAGACGGTAATTAAACTTAAGCAAAACATGTGGAAAATTTTGTTAACATAATGCATTCCTGGACAAAATCTAGTTCGATGCAGAGAATTGGAGCCCCAAACTAGTGTCATACTGTGCTGTTTGTGGTTAAAAGCCTGATTATAACTTACATCTCCACAATGGCCTCTGGCAGGTTGGCAGGGATCTCTGTCAGGCCTTTGCGGCGACAGTCCACGATGTTGTTGTTGCAGCTGCAGCTCGCCGGACACACAGCCACTGGAGGAAGGCATGGTTTGGACTCAGTCTGAGCTGGACCTGCAGAGGTGCACATTGGAAAAGGTAAAGTAAAGCTGCAAGTCATTATGAAGGTCAACCTTTAAGTTTATAGGCAAACACTGGTCTTGTGCTTCAAGACCAGTGTTTGGACAGCTACATAAACCATTCATTAGTTTCTAGTTCGGTATACAAAGGATCCAACAAGAAATCAAGCATAAAATAAAAATAATAGTCTGTCTTGTGAATTGAACTGGATTTCAGTGTAGCAGAATAGACACAAAGGTTCAACCGAGCAGAAAAGAACAGACAGAACCAACACAAAGTAAGTAAACTTAAGCTGAAAGTGCTGTAAATACAGGCTTGTTTATTTATATGTCCAAATTGTTTATTTATATGCCCAACTAGTATGCCAAGACTGGAATAATGTGGAAATTCTCATGACTAAAAACATAATAATTAAATAAATAATACAAATCAACAGCCTCAACTGTATTTTTATGAAGGTATAGTGACACAGAGCATGCAGTACAATCTATTTTCTCAGTACAATCCTTTTCAAATAGTAGTCCACATTTTCATTTTTGTTATGAATACATTTTAGACCAGAAATAGAATTCAAATTCAAATGAAAACTAGTTTTAGAGAAAACCCAGGAGGCTCTAGATACTGCAGGAGACCAGGTAAGACGTAACAAACAGGAAATTAGCTCAGCGAGGAGGTAGGCTGAGATAAAGTGGACAAATAGCTTGAGAACAGGGGCATGAATAGTGCATCAGATAAAGAGCACTGGGGCTGGTGGTGGGGAAAAACAAGACAAGGCGATGCGACCGAGGGAGGAGCAGTCAGAGGAGGTCCAGGGTAGAGCAGAGGAGATGGAGCTAACGGCTAATAAAGAGCGCGTGGGCTGACAGTCTATTAGCACAGAGAGCTGAATCAGACGCCTATAAACACAGCCCGTACTATCTGCTGCTGATAACGCCACCACACTCACACAAGGCTTTTTGGCTGATCAGGCATCCTTACAAGTGTAATTCTGTCTCTAGGAACTCGGTGCTAAGCTCACGATAACAATACTCTTTATAATAATTGCCTTCTGGTTTAATTGTATGGCTACATCATAAGCTGGCATGAAATCCACCATAAATGTTACTAATGTTACTGGAACGACTTATTCAATTGAATACAATCCAGCTATAGAGGGGAAATGTTTAGTGAGCAGTGCTGAACTTAATACCTACACAATATTATATGGTGTTATATTGAAATGAAAAGTCAGTAATGGGCCAATTATAAAAGGATTCATTAGAATTTGGAGGCAAATGACTGTTTAGATCCTATACAGACAATATGAACATTTTTGTACTGTACATGCATTTTTTGCATCCAGACCAGAGGTACTCACAATAAATTATTTGTTTTAATGTGTATCATTATGGAGATACTGCCTTGATTCTCAGAGAATGGAAAAAGTGTATTGACTTTTTTCATGTAACCTTGGAAACCTGAAAATCTTTATACATAGCCATTCAAAATGTCTAAGTGCTTTATTTTATGAGCATTGTTTAAATAAATGTTATGAGAGCCATGTCAGACTGTTTTATTATGACCATAACTTGAAGGCATGACATCATTACTTCCTGTGATAATAACAGACCATAGAACTGCTGGAAATGTATTTTAACATGAACATTAAATAAAATTGTGAGTGCCATCTTGTGAGCTCACCATTGCAGACGAAATCCTTCTTCTGGACGTCCGGGACATTCAGGCCTCTCATGTGGGCGGGGGACATGCACTGGGTGAAGGGGGCCAGCCCCCTCCTGGCTCGTAGCCAATCAGAGAGCCAGGAGAGGTGACAGTCACAGTGGAGGTTGTTGGAGTGCAGACGCCTAGAAGAGCAAATGGAATATATGACTTATGTTAAACTACTTTGAGAGTCGTTCAGTTTAAAAGGATTGCATCAGTTTGTCTGTATGTACACAGCTTAGGGACTCATCCGCCAGTGGTGAGAGAAGGCGCACACACCGCAATATCCTTAGCTCTCATTTCCCCCGAGGTATGTCACAATATGAGAGAGGAAACACTGCCCATTCACACAGAGAGTGGACACAGAGGACAGACAGGAGAAAGGAGGTCAAGAGCAGAAGGAATCGAAAGTGTGACAGGTTTGTTTGAGCTTTGGGTGAAAACTTGAAAAAAGTATGAAACAACTGCAGCATTTCACACTTGTTGCTAACTTAACGGAACACCTATAAATGTCCATCTAAATGTAGGGCGTTTTACGTTACCGACTGCAGTGCTTTAAATAATTTACATTTCCTGTCTGATTGATATCGTCATTAAATGGAAATTTATCATAATCCTCTAAATGAATTTACTGCTACTTTCTTGAACACTGTCTGAATATATTTTGTGGTCCGCAGCACTCTTTACTTCGGAATGGTTGGTTTATTTTCCTTTTTTATGTTGCGCTAAACTTATTATAGTACTGTATAGAATCTATTATGTACAGTCTGGCATTTGTGTGGATGTTTTATTTACTGACAAATGGAGAGTTATAAAGTATTTAGTATTTCATTTAGGGGGTGACACGTTTACTCACAATACGACATTTCCCCTTTGTGACCCTATTAAATGGACTCATCAATTTCCAAAGCATCAGGTGGATTGGACCACTTTAAGAGCCTCAGAATGGCAAGTCCAACACAGAGCGGTGAAGAGAGAGAGGGCAACCAACAGCAGAATGTGTTGTCAGCGTATTATATGCCAGCCGGGATATCTACCCTTTCAGAAGACAGGCCTCCCTTTGTAATAAAGCAGAGGACAAATCCTGTTATGGAACTGAGATGGGCTCATTGATGCTAGCAGCGGGGGCAGTGAGTTTTAATACCACTCTCCCATTATAAATCCAGTTTATAGTCGAGGCCCCGCCTGGAGATAGCCACATCCCAGCCCACCCTCGGCTCAGCTTTAATTACTGACAAGTAGGATTAAAACCCAGGGGAGACTGGTGCAGACAGGGGGTCTACAGGCAGAGCTGGTGCATGTGTGTTAGAGTAAGTCCATTTGTTTGTTGTTGCAGGTGACTTAGAGCATATAATGTTATGGTGAATGACAGATGCTTGTGGCGAGGCCTGAGGGGGACCATGGGGGCATCTTTGATCCACACAGCAGGAGGCATAATCTCATTTTTATATGCTTTTGAATGAAAGACAAAACGGTAATATGATTTCTGGTAAGAGGAAATGGGATTGCAAAAATACAGTGGACTATATTTGGAATAGGAGTGCAGAGTGGCGGAGTGGTTAGAGATTACGTTTCAGCAAAAAGGGTTCAATCCTCAGGCAATCTCTTAACTCTTTATAGATGAAAACTTCATCCTTCCTGTGTTACCTTTGGTTTTCTCAAGGAACTTTGTTCTTCCTCGCACCCACAAAAGACATTGAAGAGTGAATTTACCACAAAAATCGATCATAATCATTCGGGAATTTATGTTTTTGTCCATTGATCTGTTAGTTTGGGTGTTCCTTTAACAAGTAACTCCAAAGACATTATTAATTTGCCCTGGCAATTAATACCAAATAATTGCAAAGCTAATCATTAAATTGAGTGTGTAAAGATTAAATGAAAATGAAATGAAACAAAGGAAATTTCAGAGCTAAGTAAAGTAAATTCAATAGTAACTTCACAGAGCTTCAGAAACCAGCTGGCAAAAAAAGGAGACAATATTGAAAATAGAAAACACTGATATGAAAAATACAATACAAGATGCTGGTGATAAAAACCACAAGTATTGAAAAATAGGACAAAAGAGGCATATTTTAAAAGGGAAACCATAGAAACAGTGAGGGCAAAGGGGAAGGAATCACTGCAGAATCTCAGTCGGTGTTGACAGAAAACAGCAGCAGACAAGAGGCCCTGATTAAAAGATATTGGATATTGGTAACTCTGCTCTCAATCTGCTGGCAACTGTCTGCTAGAAGTGCCTGCTGAATCCAATTTGAAAAGCCCGATTTCTGGCTGCATTGCCACCAGAGTCGCAGCACAAGCAGGAAGTATCACAGACATTGCCCTTTGACTGGCTTCTTATTGCTCTTATGGTTCAACAAAAATCTCACACAATGTGTGCGAATCAGTATAAAAAAACAACAACCCGGTTCTAAAGCATTGAGTGGGGTTACGTGACCACACACAAGTACAATCTGGTGATGTGGTAAGGAAACCCCCATATGCAGATGGTTTGGCACTAGTCAAGTCTATGTGGTCAGAAGGAACGCACCCGCTGCCTTTTTTTAACGCTCCCAGTGGATTATTAGACATATTCCTAAGGGTGTTGTTCCGAAACCTTGGTAACGGTGTGATGCTCGATTAAAGTCACGAGCGAAACCAATCTTTTTCTATTAATGGGACTCGTTGATTGGGTCCGGGGTTTGTATCTGTGTAATGTGCTGACATCAGCAGAAGATGGTTCAAGTGAGTCAAAGCAGGCTGAGCTGTGCAGTCTCACCAGGGCTTTTTTGTGGCATTTTCGAGGTTAGTATTACTCATGCTAAGAGCCTATATGCGCGTGTGTGGTGCATACAAAGCTCTGTCCGTGCAGCCATCTCTCTGCATGTGGCTACGTGTATATCTGAATAATGGCCGCATGATTGTTAGCAGTCATGAGACAATGCCAGAGTGGGTCTTTCATAATGGCATGATTAAGAGATTACATGCAGGGCTGGTGTGAGGGGCAGGCAGCGTGTGACGGTGGCATTTGAAAGGCAGCCGAGCGTTCAGCCGCAGTGGATGTGGGCTGAGGGCTGAGTAAGGGGTTGTACTCACAGGGTCCGCAGCTTGGGCATGTGGTTGAAGCTGGACAGAGGGATGAGGCTGATGTTGTTGTTGTTGAGAGTGCTGTGGAAAAACAGACAGAAAAACATTAAATACAATATCTGTTATAGTTTACAGTAGTTTTACGGTGTTATACTAATCAATAAAGTGTTATGGTTAAGAATATGGCCATGTAAAGGTATGGAAGCTATGTACTGTAAACCTGATGGTAGCATGATGTCCTTTTCCGTTCTTTAAAATAATAAGCATGAATAAGCTTCAAATTAAAAGCGTGTTCAAACAAATGATTATTTAATTAGAAATTATTCCAAGCAATGAAATCATACACTATGTTCAACTGTCAAAAGACCAGATTTCTTTAGTACAAAGGTATGCCTATACTGCAAATGTATATTTAGCCATTCTTATAATGTCTGTAATTCTGAATTTTGATCTGGTTTCGAGTAGCTTTGACCAGATGAGATTTTGCCAAAGGGGAAAGTATTTTTTTTTAACCCACTGACAAATAATTTGGCTTGAAGAAAAAAAGAAAATGTTATGTATTGAAACCAGTTGAAACATTTTGGAACAAGTAGTTTCATCATTTTAAAACATAACACAAATAGAGCCTACCTGGTCGAAACATAAAAAATTAAGACTTTTTAAAAATTAATATACATTTTCTGCTGTGTATTTACTGAGATTAAAAAGCACCTTACAATCATATGTTTCTAACGCATCAAAAAACAGCAAATATTTGTAGTTTGACATGTGTTTTACAGTTGCATAAGATCTACAGATCTTTTTCAGGTAGCGCATCAGCTCAAAGTGCAAGCTCCCAGTCCATTTTGAGCTCCTCTACAGGGAGTCTCCAGAGCGCTGCTCATCACAGACAGTTTTAACTCATTATTTATTGATGCACACACCCACGTGGGCACACGCTGGAGAACTCCTTACATCTCCAGCTCATGCATGGGTCACCACTGTCTCTAGCTATTAGCCCTCTCATAAACTACTCCTGTGTATCATATGTATTATCGACCCCAAGTGGAATGAAAAACAAGGCTGACTGTCATTACAACCAAAGCACAATCATACCCACGCTGAAGAAACACAATGCTTATTGATTCACAGCACTTTCATGTTCAGCAATAGAGGGAGAGTGAGAGAGGGAGAGAGGTGAGATGCAGAAAGCAGTTACACCTCCAAAGCAATGCACAAGGGGTCAGCTTGCATTGACTGATTAGTACAAATCTGGAAAGCTTTAGGTAGAGAGAAGTATATGAGGTGGGCGACATCACAACATCCCACAAGACTAAATAGTTGCACAGAGGCTCATAAAATGTACAATAGAGGTAACATATGATTTACAGTTTGGTTTGTGTGGGTGAACTCAAGCAGAATGTGGTTTTGACTATGATTTGTTTTGTTTTTGTTTAGGATGCCCTCTTTTCCATAACAAGCTAAAGACCTCCATTCCATGTGTCTTTGGTTAATAAAGAAATTCCCTGTATCAAACATCTGCTATTATACTTTAAAACATGAGAGTTAAGCAGAATGTAGACTTAATACATGTAAATGAAAATACAGAGAAACCTCGAAGGAGCAAAAATGTACAAAACATTCTAAAATAGTGTTGATATAAGACTAATTGCGTACTATATTTGGTTGCCAAGCTATTTTTAGAAGAAAATATTTATACTAAACGGCAAGTGTTAATAAGAGAGCCTCGAGTGTGCAAAAAGTCTGACATGGTATCATTTTTCTGTCAAATCACAGAAGCCAACGTACACAAGTCACTGCCACCCCAATGTTTTTGCCCAATTTTCACGGATCATTACTTTAAATGGATAAAACATGGAGCATATTTATTTAACACCAGCCAAAACCTTGTGATTTCAAAGACGGATTGTTTTCGGAAGAATGAAAACAGAGTGAGTAGAGAGACTAGCTCGTTATTCAAATGGCAATTCAATGGGCAATAACAAGGTCAAGGAGGGATGAAAGATGAGAGTAACGTAATAAAAAAAAAAAAAGCTGTATCTGCTGTTTTCTAAGAATGTCTCAAACCCAGATGTCCATTAACGCATTCTTTAAATCTCCACAAAACATATCCATAGATTTTAGACTGATGACAAATTAGGTCAATGCGGTTAATTTGGTCTTCTGCTACTTTCTTTTGTTACTAACCATTAACAAATGTTTAATGACTATCTTAAATATTCACTAACCCTAACTCTGATCTTAGTAAATGATTATTAAACATGCGTTTATAGTTACTTAGTTTAATAAACATTCATAAATGCATTGTATATAATGTTTCTATGTGCATCCCGTCCATAAGATGGTTCTCTCTTTTACAATGATAAGAAATGGCCAAACATGTCCATGGTACTATAAACCGGCACAAAGGGGCTTTTTACTCTCCCACACCTGGGATATTGTCGAACTGCAGATGGCACTGTCGTCTTGCCTCCACTGTGTCAAAACCTGTGTAAATCAGCTGACAAGTAACATGACAGCAACATCACGTGACACTCGTAAGAAATTGTGAGTGAGCAGTCGAAACTGTCAGGTAAACAAACTCTGGTTTGGAAAAGAAACGTTTAAATAATCATGTGACGTCAAATCAACACTTTTGTTAACAATTCCAAATAAAATACTGTATATTTTAAATACAAACATATAAACAGGAAACTGAAACTCATGGTCAGCAATCTGAGTTGTGAGTTTTGGCTCAAGTCTATTTCTTTGATTGGCCTACTCACTCAGCATCGCATTCACAAATCCTCATTACTGGAAGGTTTGCACTGACTCAACGCACACTCCTAAAATAGACCACACTTTGTACTGTTTTCCGTCTTTCTGGACTCTTCCCTCCGGTGTTTCCCTTGCTGTAGCCTCCGTGGCCCTGGCCTTGTCCGACAGATTGAGTTTCACACTCTTCGGGAGTGCCGCCTCGTCCAGCCCTGTCAGAGGTGATTCCACACAGAATCTATAATTTAATAGTGGAATAACAATAATTTTCCTCTACAATTTCTCCGTCAGTTACTCTCCAGCTCAAACTCGCTGCACGTCTCTTTGCTTTAATAAAATGTGGACTGGACAAAGCAAAGCCAAGGCAAATACTACAAGCAACATTTAGAAATCCACAGCTATGTTTTCTACTCCCAGCCATTCTCCTCGGATTCATTTACGCTGCCCCGTGCTCTTAAAAATGAAGTGATTTTATTCAAAGTGGACTTTTTAGCAAAGGGTCCCAAGTTAACCCTTTACTTAACGCAAAATAATTTATTTCAGTTTAAAAAGCAGTTATAAAGAACTGTGTCATTTCTGGTGTTTGCTTGTCTTAGATCCAGTCTTATGTAGTTAGCTGGATATGTGACTGTCACACAGAATTCAGCTTAAAGAGGCACTTTCCACTGGTCTCCCTTGTAATGCTGCAGCCCTGACACAACCCTTAACACTATAATCGACTTCCTTTGTAAAAGCACAAACTGGAATATTGGCAAAGTTTTCAAAACCTCTTCAACAAATGTTTCACCACTGATGTTATATGGTCAGGAAAATACTCTGTGATTAGCTCACTCACAGCAGTTTCCAAAATGACGTTATATATTTTGATAGAAGCTTTTTTTGTGTCAGTTCCTAGTCTTTTTGTCATAGATATGTATTTCCACAAAGCACTGACATGTTTGCCCTTTACATTTATTAAAATTGAGCAAAAAACATGTAAAGGTTGTTGATTTTTCATTATTGAAATCAACTGTACACAATTAAATTGCTAAAATTACACTACCCTGCACAAAACAAAGGTTGGCCTTATGCTTTTAAACCCCATAATGTTCCTATCCTAAAGTGCCTATTCAGCTCTCCTCTTTCTGTTTAATTTGCACTGGTCTGCAGTGACCGCTGCAGTGGCCTGGGCGGTTGTCCCATTACTATGTATGTGTGCATGTGTGTGCCCTGACTCAGCGTGCACCGGCACACGTGTGTATCTATAATGCAGTGGTCCCTCCTGATGCAGTAAAAAGGCCTGTGCAGTCAGTGATGGAGGAGAGTCTTTAGGAACAGCCCACAGGGAGATGCTACCTGTGTGTGCGGCTGCAGTTCATCCACACTGATTTTATCTCCGCACACGTGCACACCACCCCAGCACATTTACTTCTGTGGACAACTTTAATAAGTTTAGAGCCAAACACTTTCATTCATTTTCTACCACTTAACCTTTGCATGTGACATTCAAGAATCTGCAGGTTATTTGGTTTTGCACCGTAGGGCACATCTATATGGCCCTTTTAGAGTATAAAAAACAGTACTGGTTTGAACAAATAAAATATAGTTTAATATTACACTGTACTCTCTAATTCTAGTCAAATGTTAGACATTTAACATAGCTAATCTTTTTAACACAGATGGTCTTCAGCAAAAGTCCGACTAATCAAAGCCATCAAAAGCTGAAGGATAGTAATAAAAAAATAAATAAAATAAAAAGGTGGGTGTATGTCTTACTGTTTATTTGGCCTTTCTGTGATGCTCCTGGGTGTGTTTTGGTGCTTCGGTGATAAAGACAAATAAAGTGATTTTGTATTACGCTCTATTATGCTCAATCAGCCTTATCCAACACAGATCAATACAATGACAGAATTACCTCCGACACTCAAACACAACAAAACAACGTTACTTTATGACTGCGATAACATCCTGTATCGACTTCTGGGTCAATGCAATTATTCTCTCATTATTACCACAAGGAGTTTAGCAATATTTCAACTCATTAAAGACATTTCATGGGTTGATATATTTTGAAATCTTGCTGTGTCCATTTCTCAACTACAACTGTCTCATTATGTCTTAGTTTTCTTCTGGTGATGTCTCAATCTGAGGGAAGTCCTGGCGGCACGCTAAGACCTTTTCTGCTCTCTCAAATCAATAGTCCATTGTGGAAATGAAACCACCAACCAAACACGCCACCAGGGAATTTCACAACCCCACTTACAGCTACAGCTCTTTTAAAGTAGATTTCATCAGTCACACATCGATACCATCTACTATTTACAGTTGTATAAGACATCGTCATCTTGAATGTATTTTGTGCACTTTTAAATGACAGCCTACAATTTAATCTTTAGTAGAAAAAAAAAATAAAGGGCTTGACTTGAAGCTTTTGTTCAGATTGTGGTGTAAAGATGTGTATTATGGGTGTTCTAAACCATAACCTGTCACTGGTATTAGGCTTGATTGCATTATATTTACTGTAGTGGAACATGTTTGAAATAGTCACGCAAAAGGCTGTGGTTGATAAGGTTGTCAGGTTAAGCTGAGTGGCACGCATGTTTTCTAAATTGAATCTATTCAGGAAGCAAATTGAAATTCCACTGAAATGATTGAAATATATTGATTGGAAAGATTAATGTGAAATGTTATTTGGTGGAAAATAAATTGAGTGAATGTTGGTGAGGATTATGGTGTTTAACGTTGATGTGATTTTGAAGTGCATCAGAGAAAAAGCTCATTGTTATTCAAAGCGTTCATGTAGATAAACTGGGGAATCCTTTGAGTTATTACATAGGAATGAAGTATTTTGAGTTTAAAATTGGAGGCTGTTTGTTTTATAACAAATTGCAAGATCTTATGCTTTTGTCTGCCATATAGTTATAATCTATAACACCCGCGGATCATTATTTTATCATTTGGACATTTTAAATCTCAATAATGATGTAAAACAACTTAATAAAACAAATTTCAGTAACAGTCAACACCATCACAGCACAACAAGCTTTTTTTTTTCCATTTGTGCAAAAATCGTACCACCAAATAAGTAAAGAGCAGTGGGCGTGTATCGGAGGTAAGTGAAGAAAACCGTCACGATTCATTATAGTGACTTTCCATTTAAAATCACAAACGTCAAATTTTACCAAGAATAAAATACAGTGTAAAAAATCCAGCATTTTACACATTTTTCTCCTTACCATACAGGTTGGAAGACAAATTTTAGCGTCTGAATTCTTTCCCACACAGACACTGAAAAGAGGGCAACAATGAAAAGCCTAAAGGAGTCTTTGAGTTGAGTGAAGGGCCCTTGGTATCTTCCCTACGGCCTCATTACAGCTTGAAGAGGAGGCAAGTGTGGAGCTATGAGCACTCCAACGCTTCAATCACAGCGTTGGTTTAACCCTTCACACTGTCATTCTGTGCCGCTGATGGGGGTCTCTGAAAGCCAACAATCCCGTCTAGATCATCAGGCTGATAACATCGTTTAGAAGGCTGCATTGGATTGGGCTGTACATATGTAATAGATGCATGGATGTGGGTGTCGTGAGGGGCGGATGGTGTGTGCAGCTGAGTCAGGACTGAGAAGCAGTGATCCAGGTAGTAGACTGTCAGCAGATAGAGGCACGATGCAGTCGGCTCTAGAAAGTATCTGTGTCCTTTCTGGTCAAAAATACACATTCAAATGCATATATGATAGAAGTTGTTGGAAGTTTTTATAGTATTTATACCAAAAAGTGCAAAAAAAACTTCAAGTTATAGCTAAATCAATAATAGTTTATATTAATGGAAACCCATTTGGATAACAGGCTCTCAAGGCATTGTGTTTGAGCAGTGATTGAAAAAGTACCCAATCTTGTTTCTTAAGTGAAAGTACAGATGCAGGAGCAAAAAGTAAATGCAGCACATATAAAAATCAACGTAAGTATTGAAGTACATTGTACTTTTAGACTAAAACTAAAAGTATTTTGCACATACTTGAGTGAAATCAAGTCAATACATTTCTTAATGTTTCTAGACTTTGTGTATGTTTATATTTTGTTTGCTCAAAGCCAAGACTTAAACTCAAAACCTCAAACCTTTATGCAGAATATCACCAAGAATGTGAAAAAAAAAAATAACCCCTCAAACCATGAAAACCACTAATTATTTTTCAGTAAATTTCAGATTCCTGCTCTCAAATGTAGTGACGTAAAAGTAAAAAGTATCCAAGTAAAGTACAAATACCTGACAATTGACTTGCAGTACTTTTACTTTTGCACTTTGTTAAGACTAAACTTGCATGTGCATCTTCAGATTACTGTCAGATAAACAAGGGGCAGTCTCACAGACAGACCAGTGTCCTTAACGTGTCAATGTGCTCTTTTAATGTGCTGATTGCAGCGGTGAAGTGATTCCTGACCTTGTTGACTGAAGCACTAAGCTCTACAGACCTTTAGAGACCTGTGAGAGCCGGAGGTGAAAGGACTTTTACCCTTTCTATCGTCTCATATTTGAACTTTCCCACAGGCTTTCGCTGGCTTCTTCACCGAGCTAACACGCTACGTCACCGCTAAAAACATCAGTGCATTTTGTTTGTCCTCTTTTGTCACTCCATTGGAAAAAGTGTGTGTGTCGATGTATGTGCACGAGGAGCCCAGTTTAATAAACTTTGGTTGTTTGAGCAACCAAAGACTCTCATCCGCAAGAAAATGGACATTTCCACAGTGTTGCCGTTGGAAACCGCCCTGGGAAAACTTGACTGTTTACAAGCAGGGTAAAAAAAAGCACTAAGGGTTGAGATAATTACAAGCTAAGGTATTCCCTGACCAGATCCTGGGCCAAGCAGTGACATAAAGCTAAATATATAAAGCACTATTCGATACATCATAGAAAAGATTGTTGGTAATGAACTGAACTGTTATTTTATTGATTATTTGCTATTTTATTAATTAATATATTTTCTTGAATGGAAGAAGTGAACAATGATGATGAACAAAAAGTAAATCAAACAAAAAAGGACAAATCTGAATAAGTACCTTCAT
Source organism: Rhinogobius similis (assembly GCA_019453435.1). NCBI lineage: Eukaryota > Metazoa > Chordata > Actinopteri > Gobiiformes > Gobiidae > Rhinogobius > Rhinogobius similis. Next base: position 26,900,228 of record CM033630.1, on the reverse strand, counting down.
AAGTAAAACAGTACCTTTTCTAGAAATGAAGTACTAGTACATTTAAAGCTATTCTTAAAAGCATACTCTTACGTTGACCCTCATCTATCACTAAGATTATAGAATCATTTACTAAATTAAGTGGTATTTGAATATTACTACTTGGCTGATAATTGGATTTGGAAAAAGAGGTTTCTCTCCACTCACTATAATTAACTCTAATAATGAGAGTTTGCATTTTTCTTCATCAGGCCAGCAGGAGCTTCTCACATTGCCTCAAGAATTAAAGCCAAAACTTTGTTAAAATTCTTGGCAAAACCTTTCACCAGATGCAAAGTTGAGGTATGTTTGGACGCCTTTGAAGTGGAGTAAGTAATATCCAAACATTACACAAGCTGACCCTATAACCACAATCTGATGATGTTGCTCTTAATCAAATTAGCTGACACTAAGTAAACACAGACACAGGACCATCATCATTGGACACTTCACTGTGGTTTGGCATTGGCCTTTTCTCTAAAGCGTGTTTAATATAGACACATAGGCCTGGTGGAGCGCTGTGCACAAAAATCTACTGATGAGACAATTTGGCCTAAATGAGAACAAACGAGGTTTCAGACTGCTTCACACGCTGGCTCTCGGTGACTCCATTCATCCACCTCATTTCCCAGTGTAGCCCTTCCCCTTCCTGTCCTTTAGTCCACAGCTTTGACCTGTGCCTGCGCTGGCTGCTCTCAGCACTCTGGACTATCTCAGCAGCATCATTAAAGCCTTTGGTAGTTTAAGAATCAAAATGTAGTGTGTGTAAATTGAGCAGTTAGGGTCATTTTGTGGAACAGACTGCAGACAGACACAAAGAGAGCTCTGTCTTTTGGTGTTTAACTCTCACACGCTTGATCAACTAGAATTCACAACTCCCTTTGCTTGTTTTTTTTACATTTTCATATGCAACATCATTTTTAAAAACGTAATTTGTTCACATCCCAACAGAATCTATGAACACTAATATTGAAACCAACTTAACACATTACATTATGTCTTTGTGTGCAGGACAAACCTTAATCATTTCAAGAGCATGCATATTTAACAATGACCTATTCAATATTTCTGCTCGTGCAATGAAATATTACACAGTTTACTCCTCTATATACTGTATTAGTTTCAAAATTCAAACGCAGAGTTGTCAAAAGTATTGAAAATCAGATACTAATGATATTAAAACTAGAATCAAAACTAGATACTGATTGACTGAAAAAAAAAGATCAAGAACAACAAGACCAATTCGGAACAGTTTTAGAATTCTCTTGCCCTTCCACAGAACTAATGTAAGACCACATGATAACATAAACTACTAAGAATTTATGTTGAAAATGACAAAAAATTACATTTTTATATTGTCACTGTGGTATCAAAACCAGTATTGAGAATCAAGTCAGCTCCTTAGCATCAACATCGAGTTTGAAATGTTAGGATCGTGTCGACACTAGTCAAAAGTTCGAACCTCTCTCTGAAGTGTGGTCAGAGTTCACCTTCACTTGCATCACCTCTACACCGCAACAGTACTACTCTTCACTTCTGACAGGCCATCTTGTCTCTCAGTAAATTTCAACAGGCCTTCTCCTCATGCCGACCCTCTCTGACCCCCTGCGCTCTCCTGGTCGTTCCCACATATCTGCCTCTTCGCTGGAGCCAGAGTACAGCTTGTTGCCAGGATGCGAACTACAGAGGGCAGCCAAACCAAAATCACAAATCTTCTCTGCCCTGGACTGATCTTCCACATGCAACAAGTAACACTCGCTCCCATTCAATCACTGCACAATAGACTTTTAATGCTAGACTTTCTGTTCAAAAAGTTTGTGATAGGTTCAGCATACTGTTTTTGAAATAAAGGCCCAATAACAACTGATGACCAAGTAAAGCTGTGATTTCTGCTTTGGAGTGGATACGGGCAAGAAATATATGAAATTCTGTTCAAAATGCTAAAATGGAGGTAAAAGAAGTAACAGGTAGTGGAATACTGTCCAAAAACTTTCTGTGCTCGCCATCTTCCCAACTATTGTCAAGTTTGTATAGCTTTTGAACGTCTGTGTGTCTGCCACAAAATGCATTGAGTGTGCTTTTGAATGAAGATTGAAGAAGAAAGTCTGAAGTCAACAGCTCAGCAGGAGGAAATACAATTCATTCATTGCCCGCAGCTTACAAGATTTAGACTCACCACTTCAAGGTTGCAGTTTTTTCTGATGCAAAAAGAGTAGGTGGAAGTTCACCTTTAGAGGCAGATTATTATATTTTGTAACATAGTGATTTAAATTAAGAATGAAATGAAAAGAATTATGATGAGAAACGATAGTGTGAGAATTAAAGACATACCTATAAGTTCTTTAGTCTAACCTTTATTAAATTGATATAAGGAAAATAAATAGGTCATGAACATCTCCAACAGCAAATTAAAGAAGATTATTATAAGGTACTTATTATGTTTTTTAGCGTAATTTTATGTTTTGGACATTGTAGGAACAAGTTTCTCCATGATCTGACCATGTATCTGACCCAAACTGCACTGACGGGACAACAACTGCACACGAGGGCAAAAACAACTATTTATACAGTTCTAGAAAACAATTTATTTATTTGTAAAAAGGCTAATTAAACACATGATTCACTCCCAAATCTTCGGCTAACCTTCTCCTTTCGGCTGTTGTGCATGAAAATCCTTATCCTCTAAAAAAGTTATACGTTGACTAAAACTAATTTTGGTCAATAACAGCATCATCAACCGATTATTCGACGGAACGACTAAAGACCGACAGCCCTAAGCCTTACAGATCGAAAAAGAAAGGCCAAAACAATGAAGAAAATGAGTGCCAAATGTGTTTCAGAGGTTTAAGGCAGAGGCAAAGTCACCTTGCAGCTCAAGCCAGTGCACTGAGCAACTGTCTTTCTTCCCTTATGAATTATGACAGTCACTGGTTTGGCCGGCACCACGCAACACACTCACGCTCACACACACACTCACACACAGAAACACACACACACACACACACACACACACACACAAAAACACACACACACACACCCTCTCTCTCTCTCCACCTCTCATGTCTCCCTGTGGCACACCCTCCTCAGAAAGCACTCATAAAATATGCAGCTGTTCCTCTGCTCTTTAGAGTGCTTTCCAGCCCTCCACGTGCACTTGTGAGCGTGCACGTGCCTCTCATGTCTCTATGGCCGCCTCGTCACCATAATGCTACTTTTCTGTCTTACTTTTCTCCATCTGTCTTCTCAGGTCACACCCTTCGTTTTCATCCCGAGACAGTTTTTTTTCTTCTCCCCACCGAAATGCAATTCATTTCAATTCAGAGGCCCTCCATCGCCATGACATCTGACCTGCTTTTCATTCACTCGCGCTATCTTTCAAACTCAATTCATCCTCGCTCCCCCCTGTGTGAGACTATTTTGTGTCCCATCAGCAGAAAGGTAAGAGATTCAAGACTACACCTGCCGGACCGCTCCGACACTTTTGCTTTGATTTGCAACACATAAGCATTTCTGTGGATCACAACTTGAATCTATTCACAATATTTAGCCAGTTTATTTTCAGTGCTTACAACAGGAATTGAACAGCCATTTAAATTAAAAGATTTTGCTTTCTTCCGGGATGGACACGTATTGGTAATTTGCAGAGCTTTGTTATCTGACTGCTGATGATACTGATTGTATTGAGTCAGAACACAACATACAAGTAAAAATCTATAATGGTAATGTCCAATTACTATAGCCTCAAGTCACGCTACAGGAAAGAAAAAGAAATAAGAAAGAATGATGCTCTGCTTAAAATGTCTACAAGTGTCATGATACTTAAATTTCAGTCCTGATTTCGATACTAAGGAATATGTTTGATTCTCAATGCTGATTTTGATACCATATTGATAAGTAAAAATGTGACCATAGACTAGCATTTTCAACACTAAATAATAATACTTTCTCTATTAAGCATTGTGGTCTTATACAAGTTCAAGATTATTATAAAACTGTTTAGGAAAGGTCAAATTTTGTCCTATTAAAGTTTTTTTTTAGAATGATACTTGCGCAAATAAGTATCTAGTTTCTATACTAGTTTTAGTATTGATTAGGATATGATTTTCTATACTTTTGACAACCCTAATGTCTACAATGACTTAATCCGTGCCCAATTTCTTGCAATGCATGCAAGTCTTGTACAGTATATTTCTATAAAATGTTACAAGTTTGCTTCAAAATAAGGCCTAAAGCTGCCAACAGTACTATGCAATGCAGATTTAATTTTCGTTTTTAGATTTAAGGACTTTGCCTGAGTAAGTCCTTATTAAAAAAAAAAATGATTCCACCTATTTTACCCCCAAATGATGAAGCACTCATCATCTATTTTTATTAATCTTAACTGTCAAGGGGCGGAGTGCTGGATGGGAAAAAAAAAATGGATGAGAGAGCACGAGCGAAAACTGCATCTAATTCACCTCTCTGAAAACTACCCTCTGAATAATTATCTATTAATCAGCTTCATATTCTCTAGTCCTTGTGAAGTCATTAGAGGAGCGCCTAACACACCGGGTCTGACTGTGGGTGTGCTCCAACCTGTTCCAAACTGGTTGATAATTTCATGATTGTGTTTGCCCGCATTTATTAGAGCACTTGTCCATGTTTTGCGAGGGTGTCCTTTCCCCAGCTCATTTGGATGCAAGGCGGCGGGCCCATCGAGCCGGAGCTGTCCAGGCTAGCTTTGCAGTCATTAGCGCGCTCGTTAGTCCAGTTATGTTAAATCTAAATTACCATTCATCATCACATGGGGATCCATCATTTAGCGTGATGTGGCCTGGCAGACCGGCGCTGACTGGATTAACTCATTCAAAGACACGCGGAGAGGTAGCGGGCGAATCCCAAATCGGTTGTTAGTGATTTGGTAAGTGTTTTAATATAGATTATGTGTTATTGATTGAGATGCTGGAGGGCATTAGCTGTGATTGGTGTGCCCTTGTGATTTGCCAGATTTGTTCCTGGTCACAAATGAGTGAAATAGAACAAAAGACAAGGAGGACAAGATCTAACAGGAATTCAATCTAGCAACATTAGTGAGAGGTGAGGATTTTAGCACCTGTCGTAATGTGAAGGGAATGGCTCAGTAGATATGAAAAGGAATTTGAAATAGCTTTTGGGGCTTATTGTGTATGGCCATTTCTAATCAAGCAAGAAATTTAAGGATTCCAAAGATGCTTTATGTAGAGCGGATGAACAGGAAAATCTGGGAAATCTTATCAATCTTCTGCCAATATAACTGCCCTTAAAAACAAAATTTGGTTTGGAAAAACATGAGAAGGAATGTCAAATTTTAGTACAATTATTATAAGAAGAAACATCACGATTTCACGGTCCAATAGATCACCATTTCTCTATGACACCAGCAATTTGAAATCTAACTTCCTGAGTTTAAGTTTATATTGTGACCTAAATAATGTTGATTATCGTTTAACTTAATAATCTTGAGATCCCTAAACGTGAGGTATGATTTTGGCTACTAGCAACCAGTTAAGTTTGCATCTCACACTTTTTCTTATGAGACTTGCAACCTTGAGAATAAAATTATAAGATCAAATAATGTAGTCTGTGACGGTAATGCTGAGTAAGGAGGGATATAAAGGTTGTTAAAGGACATCAACTGGACTGATCTCCAGATAGATTTTGAGCCAGATATAAGTGCTGACCATCAATACAAATAATCACATGCTTAAAGTTTATAATGTAAATAAAATGAAGATAATTCTGTGTTGCTCTCCATCATTAAGGCCTAAGTGAGTCCTCACAGGTACACACACTCTGACTTACACTGTCGCCGGGCTCTGCAGGAGAAATGTCGTCCATCTGCCTGACTTAATTACACTGGAGCTGGAATACTAAGGAACCAAACAAAAGAGGTCTTCTGTCACACATAAAAACACTTTTTATCACATAATTACTTTTCCACTCACCCCTTGTGCACTAGACTTACAAGTTTGAACCCAAAAAGCAACAACTGTCAAATATATTTTGCAGTCAGGTTATGTTCAGTGCTATATAAATATCAACCTTGGAACAAAAGAGGAGACACACTTAGAAACAACCTCTGCCAAGGCACTGGCCCTATCCGGCAATGATCATATAGATACGATGTATAGCGTTCAGACTTGTACGCTGAAGTTCAAGGTTAATTGCTCTTACATTATGACACAACAAGAATGTTCGTTTCCAACAAGAACAACAAATACATAGTCCTCGTGCTCTCTTCGTTTGAGCAATGCACATTTGGTCAAAGAGCAATATACGTTTTCATATCAGGGAAAATATACTTTATCAAAATTTGCATAAATAGTATGTTAGGTGATGTTTTGGACCACCCATGAAAGTTTAGCAACAAAATAAATAATAAAATAAAAATCTAGATGGGGTCAAATGTACCCGAAGATAGCGGGAGGGTTAAAAAAAAAGAATTTCATCTCTGTTTGTTTCTCAAAATTCATAACTTCAAAGCTATCTCACAAACCCTGACAATTTTCTGTAAATTTTGATCCTTGTCACAGAGAAACCGATGTACTTGTTTGATTTGAGCATCTTAATTCCAGTTGTTGGTGACAAATTGTGCTTATAAGGCTTTGTGAAGTCTGGGCTTGTCGCTTAATTACAACTAATCTTTTTGTTTAGTGTTACAATGAGCACTTGGAGGCTCGCACTCACACTTCAATCGCTCCCTCCATTAGCAGAATTACTTGTTTAGGATTATTGTGCAGCCTTAATTGAGTCTGATAGGTGTTTAATGATGAAAATGATAAGGCCATCTCAGCAGTTTGTTTGCATTTCACATGAGGAAAGTATGCATACAGCCGCATATCTGTGGTCCTGATTAAAAGTTGTTTTGAATCATGTGTGGTCGCATTCTTGTCATTTTATTGAATTATACGTGTTATGGTTGATCACAGTGGTTAACAGTGATCAGTGTTTGGAAGCAATTCAAACCATTTTAAACTGACTAACTCTTGGATGCTTTCATGTGTTTTTTATCTGTGGCATGAGTGCATTGTGCAACAGCTATGACCACCGGGGTAAATTTATTTTTAAAATTTCCTCACGGTGTGTCACTCGGTGGCTGAGTGGATAGCACAAAAACCTGGGCGTGGACAGTATATATCATTTTTAATAATATTGCGAATGTTGTTTTGAAGACATGAAAAATTTGAATATTGAGTATACCGTTATAGTAGAAAATGCTACAAAAAGACCTGATGAAAATAAAAATTAAAACTTTCAAATACAAGTGATTTTAGCTGACATTTCACATTTGTCTGATAAAAAAAAAATCAACTGATACATTTAAAGACATGTTTTGACACAATTCAGTTGAATTGACATAATATCATCTGAATGACGTTATCGGGATGATACTAAACAAACTATTGCCATATTCACTTTTGTCTGTATCGCCCACCCCTCTATACCAGGCTCCATGTGAAGCCGGCCGCAGCGTTGTAAGTTTGATCTCTTCTCTGACGATTTGCTGAATGTCCTTCCTTCTCTCATCCCTTTTCCATGCTACATTGTCCTGTCCAATAAAGCCAACGGGCCAAAAAAATATTACTGTTTAACACATTATGAGGCAAAACATACTGGCAACTACACCTTTAATTTTTTGGTATGAGGATAGTTTCCCAATAGCGATAAGATACTATTTTGGCAACAGAAATCTGATAAACATGTGTTGAAACATTTTAATAGATGTGTAAGCATCAGACAAATGTGAGAGAACTGTAAAAAACAAAATTTGCCTTCAAAACAGCATTTACAGTCTTATCAACAATTAAATATATTGCCAATCTCATCATCTATTTTTATTTTATTTATTTATTTATTACAATCAATTTTGTTTCATGAATTGATTACTTTACATTTAGTTTCATTTTCCCAGATACATTATTACATTAATAAAATAAATGAGTCTACTTAACATAACAAGTGTGTATTTTAAAATGACCCAATAGACCACTATAAGGCGACTTTGTGAGGGTCCCTGCCCCCTCGTCTCTCTGTCTGACAGCTGAGGCGGTCTGGAAACAACAGAGGCTCAAATTGAGTAAGTCAGGGAGACATTTGTTCCATCAATAATTAATGCCTCCCTGCTCTCCCCACTCTGATCTTTTCAATCCATTTTCTATCACTGCACTTTTTCTACAACCCACCGCCGTCACATCATCATGTCTTTTATCCATATATCTTTATCTTTGCATGTCTTTCTTGTGAATTTGACGTTTTCCCTGCTACTCTTCTTGCTTATCCTCTGTATCTTTTACTTCTCCTTGCGTCCAGCTCCAGATAAATAAATAATATCCAGGAAATATTCCCCACCAAACAATCTTTCACCCTCTCCATTTTGCCGACAGCCCACCACCCACCATATCTGCCTTGTATCGCTCCTCTTTGAACAAAAAAGAGGTGCGCATGGTAAGTGTGAGGCATTTCAGGTCTAAATAAATCATAGAAAGAGGTGGTGCACTTTTACAATGGCGATATGCTACTTTCATCGTGGTGTACATGAAAAGGAGAGGGGGGAGGGAGAGGGACTATCAGGGGACGCACGCGAGGGGAGCCGTATCAAAGCGAACGGAGAGGACTTTTAAGTTGTTCATCTGGAATCTTAAAAGACACTGAGCTTGAATTGGTGCAGGAGTTAATAAGCATTGAATGTAAAGGAGAGGCCAAAAAAAATGGTTGAGTGGTTCTACAACTGGTGCAAATTATCACAGTCAGATTTGGAATTAACATCATTTTTTTCCCTCAAGGCAAATTCTAAAAATAGTATAATATTCAATTTATACTCAACTTATAAATGAATCAATTACAAGTGTCTTTATTGCTCAAAAATATCTAGAAAAACATGCATCCTTACTGTGAGCGCCTTTTCATAAATCTGACCTATAACTTGGTCTGGTGGGACACAGATGAGTTTAATGCCATATTGTGGAACATTCTAGGCAGAAACAGCATCTTCATGGATACAAGCAGTTGACGGACCATCCACCAGAAAAGTTACAGAGTACATCTTTAAAATATGCTATTATTTTACACTGTGTTGGATACTAATTCAGTTTGTTGACTTTCAGTTGGCTGACCTGTCGATACTTGTACATATAATACATTTTTTAGCTTGATTCTTATAATATAATGCTGCATCTTTAAAACTATGTACATTTCGCCCTGACGGTTTATTCTTAATTTGAGTGTAATTGACTGTTGTAAAATGACATTACGCTGAAGTAAATCTACATGACAGGACAAAGAAACCATTCAACAGGAAATATGTTGTCACTTCTCGTTATGACAGAAGCAAAATACAATTAATAAAACCAACAAACGCGAATCAATTGATGGAAACGAACTCTGTAGCCCAATATTCGGATGGTTCCTTCGCTCCTGTGTCGCTCCCACCAAACGCATTAACCAGCTCAGATAAAGCCTAGCCTGGCACCAAACAGTAGCTAATTAAAAATGACTAGATTCATTAATGTGGAGATTCATTAGTGGCACGCACGGAGCACTGCACTTCTTTCAATTAGCATGATACACACACGCACCAATTCCACAGGGAAGCAGAGAGGCTGTTGGGATGCCAAAGATGCCTACAGCCTGGACAATGGGACGTGTTATAGAGAATGACGTGCATGAATAAATGTATTAATTGTTTAAAACTGTGACGAACTACACCTACAAAATAAATGCTGGCAGTGTATATAATCAAACTTTCTAAACACGCCTGCCTCCCTCTGTCTATATTTGTCAGATTGTCAAATTAAAATATTTTTTTAAATGAAAGAAGAAAATTCAAGGAATAGGTTGTAAGATTGTCAAACAATTATCATTTCATTCATGTGCCAGACAACCACCAAGTTCACGCTTCTCAAATTGACAAAACATTAAGGATTTTGAGATGATATTAATATTTTTTGTACTTGTTGCTCTCTACCAAATTTGACTAAGTGCTTAAAACACAGATATGACACCTTACTAAATGTTCTCCATTGAAGGAGCCAAACTTTCAAGGTCATATTAAAGAAGCACATTCTCCTCTCTCCACATATGGCCACACTGCAACCTGCTGGTGCAGTCACGTGACCAGGACTCACTGTATTGTCCCGTTTGGCAACACGGTCACGAAATCAACCCCCGAAATGAACAGATGGGGCCGCCTCGATCTTAATGTGAGCGTGTGTGTGTAAGATAGTCCAAATGAAGATGAGCTCAGCGGCAGAATGGCCTAACACACACACACCTGGCTTTATTAAAACGTCTTCTCCACTGGATATACTGTGCGCTGTCACTGTCTGTGTGAATGGGAATGGCTCCGTATTTACAGTGAATTGTAAATCGGGCCAAGCACTCAGCTGTCAGACTCTTATGAATTGCTAATATGTTGTATCTCGCACCGCTGATCCCCCGCTATCTGCCCCCTATCACTTCTATTGTGCACTGAGTGAAAGCAAGGCAGGGGAATAGAAAAGCCAACTTCGCCAAAAGGAATTGGAAGGTGAAAAGAAAGAGGGGCTGATTGTAAATGGTCTTTTGAAGTTAAATTACTATAAATGCAGGCATATACAATAAGGCCTCTTACCATGGGATATCCTGGAGCACTTATTGTAAGGTGATAAAAACTACTGTAGAATTAGATCTTCTTTGTCGTGTTCACAGCTCTGTGCTGACGCCTTTCCTCCAGGATTCTCTGCTCTTTAATCATTCATGTGGACACATTAAACAGGGCAACACTGCACCAGCCGTGTGCCAATGGGATTCCCATTTACATACTGTATACTATTTGTGGAGATTCAACATGTACTGTATAACGTCATCCATAATAATGTTTGTTGAAAATTATGAAACAAATGTTTGTTTCCAATATTTGTAATGAAGAGTGTGCTGTTCAAATCATTTAAATTGTCATAATAGAGGTGCTTTTTCCAAAATAAGCAATTAACAGTTTAATCTTCATTTGCGCCAGAGAATAAAACAAGCCTCCTCACTATAACAGAACAATAGCCTATAAGTGTTCAGATAGAGCTTGAGGCAGTGCAAGTGGCTACATTAACTGTTACACAATCATTCTAAAGCAGGATAAGACGTTTTTATAGATACTCATCTCATCTTTTAGTATATTGTGATGAATATCATTCACATCCCATCTCTTAGCAACATAGAGTGAAAAATGACTGCAGCTTGTAGCAGCCTGATAATAGATGCTCCGGTGTAGTTTTGTCAGGTGCTGCAAACTGCGAGTGTTTCTGTGCAACAGGAAGTGTCCCCCGCGGACACATTAATCCACATGTGCCAGACGCTGCGCCGGCAGCATACACAACAAGTGGAGAGCAGCAGCGGCTCCAATAGGACTGTGTGACAAATGAGAGACTTGAGCTCAGACCTGTGTCCTCGTGTGTGCACATCTGGAGCAGGCAACCTCGCAGCCTCACAAACCCAGCTCAGCAGGTGACACACACGCCTACCACACTTTTCTGATTGTGTCTGAATCAGTGCGTTTAATGTCAAGGACAACACATTCGCTGGTCTACTTCATACAACCACTATAATGAGCTACAACAAACTGTGAGAGTATATGTGTGAAAATGACATTATAAAATGTAAGCAATCAACTTTTTTGAATTGCATTCACAAAATAAATGTGACGTAGAAAGATACAAACTGAACATGAAGAGTAATGAGTGACATAAGAGGAAGAGATAAGAATAAAACGTACTAGAAGAATCAAAAAGTAAGCGCAGAGGAGGAGAAGCCCAGGACAGCCCTGGATCAGAGATGCAACAAGAGAAAAAAGAGCCAGAGGAGAGAGAGGAGAGCTTTCTTTACTTACAGAATCTCCAGATCGCGCAGCGCTCGGAAAGCTCCATCTTCAATGCAGCTGATGTGGTTGCTGTCCAGTTGCCTGCAGCGCACACACAGACACACAAACGAGAGAAGAGAGAGATAGTCAGGTCCGCGGAGGCGCTCAGGGGAGGGACTAACTGTAAGACTGCACAGTGAATGAGAGAGGCAGCCGGGCTGAGCAGGTATGGGACTCCTAACTCCCACTATCACACTGGGGGAACCTTTAGCTCCACAAGCTAAGTGGCTAAGGGTGATCTCACCTGAGCGTCTGCCCGAGGACAGGACGGGGGAGAGGGCAGTGGGGAGAGCTGAGCTGAAATGTTCCTGCTTCAGCCTATCACCTCGCTCCCCTGCCGCATGCCTAGCCAGCACTGGCCAGCTCAGAGCGCACACAGCAGCAGCCCACCCCGCTTGTCTCTTCTGTAAATATTAATTGCATTTTCTCCTCCTCTCCTCCCCCTTCCTATGTCCTCTGGTTTTATTCTTTTTCCCCCTCTGTCTGTAGTGAAAGAGGGAGTAATTTCATTACATTAGGCCAGCCAATCCATTAAGGGCCTTTTACCGGCTCTGTCACTGAAACAATTTCATTAAAAGGAAAGCCTCAGTAAATCAAGCCTCCAGTCACGATGCTCTTCCCGTCCCCTACCTTCCTCTCCTTCCTCTCTTTCCTTCCTTCCTCCTCTCTCCTCGTTCCCTCGCTGGGGTCCCACATGCACTCACACTCCTGTCCCATCCATCGTGGGCTTTTACTTTAATTTGCTCTGCCTATCCCATCGCTCCATCCTCTGATGAACCCAACAACCCCAAACCTCAAGTCCTCCTATGCCACTCTTCATCTCGTCCCAGTGGACAGATTGCACACAGAGCTCCACAAAGGGCACAAGTTAACCATGTTGAGATGCAGCGAGTGGCATTTAGGCCGCTCCACACAGAGACAGGTGCAGCACACACACATCATAAAGGTCCTGCGTGACGCTGCTGCATGTCGAGTTAGTGTCTCCTCACAGACAGTGGTGGATAAAAGCAGATCACTCCAGAATAATCCGTGTCCTATTCCATCTCATCTGTCTTCCCTCTGTCCTAATCCTTCCTTCCTTGACTCCTTGTCTTTAGTTCCTCCTCTTTTTGTCTCAGCCCATCGATCAGACCCATTTTTCATGTTCCTAACATCTGCCCATTCATAATCCATTTCTCCCTCCACACTGTTGCTCTTTTGTCTTGCATTCGCTTCACCTTTGGACTCTCCTCACCCTATCCATTGCTAATACATTTTAGTTAAGGTTTTTTTTTTTAAGTTCTCTGTGGCTGCTTAGAGTATATCAATCGTGTCAGCTTTTTTTTTTCTTTTTTTTTTTAGAAAAAGAAGTTTTGCCTCTGCAAATGCTCACAATAGGATGCTAATTCAGCATTGAGAACACACATTTCCTTGCCATTGTTGGACAAGATCACTTGTATAGAGTGTATAGAGACATTTCAATGAGAAAGGGAATAAGGGAAAATGTTCATTTATGATTTCCCAAACAAGATTTTTTTTACACACCAGCTTTACCAGAATTGTTAAAAGCTTGTTACTGACCAGCTGCATGTGCTCACAGGTTGGCATGTATTCATTCTGAGATTGTAAATAACAATTCTATTCCCAGAGGCCAGCTCCACTTGGAAACATCATTATTTTGGGCTTGTAAAGGCTGAGAAAGACTGATGAGATGTTTTGATCTTCTTTGATGCAGTGCAATCATATATTTGAGTTAAGGGCAGTATAACTTGTTTACTAGCTGTCCATGTTGCACTTGATTAATTGAGCGTGGCTTGTAAAGATGGACCAATGATCATTAAAGTAGTACTAAAGCTGGCAGTGCAGTCTGACGTGAGCTGTTGTGAGCACAGCATCAGTGAAATGACCCAAAATACAAGCCCATTATACCAAGTTGTAGTGCAAGTTAACATTAAGTAAGTTACAACTTTTATTTGCACAAATGGGTGATTGGTGAAGTATCTTAAACTTTTTCGTCCTGACTTTATGGAGTTTTCAAGGGTATGAGTTCCCTCAGTAAGCTCACATTTGTCATTTAGCTCAATCGGGAGTAAGTGGTGAATTGGTATTGGCGATCATGTTCTTCATCTCGAGCCTCCTCCACAGTAAATGATTCTATCAGGTGAGCTGTGATTGGCTCCTCTGACAGCTCTGTTCACCAACAAGCTGATTAGCAGCAACATGATTGTATCACTCTGGACCACCACTGTCCTGATCTCCGGTCGCAGTCCTGCGGAGGCTCAGGGTGTTGGTACGGCAGATAACAGAAGACTTCCAAATGAGATCTTCTTATAATTAGTGAGTTAGTTTAATCCTGTCTATCATAGGGTCTGTTGGAGGAGTGAGTCAATGCTTCTGTGCGCTGCCATCTGGAGCTGAACACACACACACAATCGGACAGTGTGAGGCTGTGCAGTGTACCAGTCCATTAGTGGGCATCCACCACTGACTGAGGAATTAATGAAGGGACAAGATGAATGCACTGGCCCTGTTTGTATTCACTATACTTCAATAAATTATTCTTTATCTGCTGGAAATTGAGTTCAAACTTAAATATTCAGATGAAATGATCAGATCCGTTTGTCTGAGAGGCCTTGTGATATAAAAGCTGAATACATAATGAGGAATAAATGGAACTGGCCTGGCATATTCTGCATTGTTACCAAATATGCACAAACCATGCAAAACTCAATAAAATACATGAAATACAATTAGTCATGGATTACAATAGCTTTTTTTTTTTTTTTTTAAACAGTGTGTCAATTTTAAAAATGATGCTTAGCTCCTAAAGCTTTAGCAAAACATGGACACCAAGCTGAAAAGAAGTCCTTTTAGAAACATGACGGCTCATTCTGACGGATCCCAGCCTGCTCAGACGCGGAGCACTAGGTTATTTGTATGATAACCCACTTTTCCCACTTGAAGGTAATACTTCCAGGGCTCTAGTGCTCTGTGCATTTGGTTGGATGTTTGTCCAGAAGAGGAGCGTGTCCGTGTGCAGCTGCTTCTGGTGCCAATGGAGTGTGCTGTTTTCACTTTTCTTTATTTAATTCTGGATGCGGCGAGTGTTTGTATTGTCGAGAGTGCAAAGAACTAATTTCTTTTCTCTTTCTCTTCTGTCCAATACAATTCTAGATACTGTCTTTCAAAAACCTCCCTGTCACGCACTTCCGTGTTTCTTCTTCTGTGTGTTTGTGAAGGAACACTTGGTGAAAATAAATGGCACTCAAGCTCAACTTCATTTCAAGACTTCTCAAATAAAATGTGCATTTTTAATCAGTGTTTTCCTGTTGCCTGTGATGTATACCTGTCTTTAACAGTCTGATGTTATAAACTGGTTGTGAGGGACATTTGCAGTGTGGCTCAGACGACACAATGTTCTCACCTCTCTCTAAGGCGCGGCGGCCATAACTCAAACAAACGGCCCAGGCTGCACTGCATTGTGGGTAGGCGAGCGTGAAGCATGGAGGCGTTTTATGAGGAAGAGGAGACAATGAAAGTAAGGAGGGCTCTGAAGAGGTAAAAGCCATGGGGTGGATTCCATTTCATTCTCTGGAACTCGATACACACTTGTAATATTGGTACAAATCACATATTGCATTTGCTCAACGTACAATTTTTACAAACACCTAAAGCTACAATGAGAACGTTGAGCATGGTTGGACACAGGAGGGGGAAAATGAACTTTTAGCACAATAGAAACGTACAGGGGAGTCAGACAGATTGAGATCTAAGGATGATATGAGGATGCAAAATAAAAAAAAGTTGAATTGTTTTGAAACGATAGATGGTAAGGTGTACAAATATGATGCAATCGGGCATCTATGGTTAAATTAAAAGCAATTATGAAATCTCTAAATGTATATGTTACAGGGTTTGGGAGTTTGATTCATAATAAATATGAATACATAAATAAAGCCCAAACTCAAGAGATCACAACAATCGCATGTTTTCTAAAAGTCGGCGGCCCTGATTGACACAATATAAAAAAATGACAAAACACAATTTTATTTTACACGTTGGAATATTTCTTCATTCTTCATTACTGTTTATAAAATGACACTTTTGACAGCGCCGAGCATGAAGTGTATGCAGAGGTGTGTTGTTGGAAGTAAAGGTGCGATTAGCATAGCGTCGGTTTCAGAAGACGTGACATGAACAGACAAGACCAATGACACAAGATTAGCTTTTATAAGATAACATGCAATTTGACAAAGATAAAAACATGGAACTACGAGAGCTTTATGCTGTGCTCCTTGTATTGTCACAGTACATTCACCTCCATCCGGAATAATTGACAGACGGGCCGGTTTGGGGTAGCCGACAGGAGCAGAAGTCAGCAAAACGTATAGAGGGGGCTCTGGGGTACACACAACCAGACACGAAGAGATGTATGGCAGAACTGTCGACTTAGGTTAGCATAGCGCTCGGGTAATTGTATATGCCAGCTTCTTGGCAGATTGAGCTAAGCATTCAATCTGATAGTGATCCATGTGCAAGCAGGTGTGTGTGTGAGAGGATGGAAACAGCAGTCACTGAAGGTGGGGTGTGCTACAGGTTCACTCTGGATTTATACCTTTCATCATAAGTCTGGGTGTAAGGCGATCAAATAGCACTAATGTGATGGTCAGTTAAATAGTAACAAATTGTATACATTAGGGATGGGACGATTCTCAAAAAATAAATACAGTGTTTGTTATATGTTTGATACATGTGTTTCGGTCCAGCTGGCGTTTTGGGCTCGTGTGTCCCTCTGTACTCACTGTAGCAGAATATGTGTCCATTAAAGGACACATTCTGCTTCATTGACTTTTTTGATCTTTCAACCATGTTCTAAAAATGTGCCGCCATCAAAACCATACCTGCAGTAGCATTCACGTTGTTTTGAGGACTGTTCATTAAAAAATCCTCCCCCCTTTAGCATCAAACACACTTCCAGCTGATCCGCCTGGATTTTCGGATGTATTTTCTACATCTACATCTCTTATCTAAGAATCTTCTGCTATTTTAAGTCCTTAAATCATCGGCAGACTCTTTCTGAGCATTTCTTTCGTCTAAATAGCCTTTAATTGCTTTTAGTACATTTGCTTATAGAGATAATATAGCTAAGCGCTTGGCGCCATCTACTGGCTAAGTAAGTGGCTTTCCACACTCCTGAGGAAAACATGAATTATTTAATCATAAACCTTTTTTGTTTGTTTCATAACATGAGATCGCAAATTAAAGGGCATGTTTAAAGGCTTAAAGCAATACTAAAATGCATAATATTTTTCCTTTAACAAAAAACAAAACAAAACAAAGCCCAACCAAATTTAGCAAACATATCAAAATCGTGATTCATGTATTGAGATGTGAATAAAATCATGACAAAACAGTATTGTCCCACCCCTGCTATATATGATATCCAAAAGTACCTTGCATTTTTATCATCATCTGCTTTAAATGTGACATATTTGCTATGCCAGTAAATATGTAAATTAAGTTTTATTATTACATTATTATTACAAATCAGTATCATATACTGGTGAAACAAGTGTTAAGAAGGTAAAAATATAGTGTACTTATAAACAGCTTCACATTTCACATCTCATCAACTCACATCTCCGGTTCAATACCTGCACATCTACTGTAAAATTAGAATGTGTTAAAAGTAAGGTTAAGCCAAGCCTTTAGCATGGCTAAATAATTGTTGTTTTTTTTACAGTAAATGTTTTCAGCTTTGTTTGCATGGACATATTAAGCCTTTACAGCATATCTAAAGCCACGGATGTATCCAAAAACCAGTGCATCTACAGAAGTACAGGTAGATCCACACTCTGAACGCAAACAATTAGTTAAATTGGGTTATTACAAATAACCACACATATTTCTAACTATGAAATTGTGCTGTTTTATATATATGGTATTGCCTGATCATGATTTTAAAAACCCTCTGTTATTTTTAAAGCATCGATGCATCAACTCAACTCAATGACACACTCCAAATGTGTCAACCATATAACACTGTGAGTTATATGATATTAAATAATGGAAGTAAAACTGACTGGTGGAACTAAATTGAGTAATGTTTTTTGTTTTTCTTACTGTATCTTAACCCTCTTGTTTTGCAGAATCATAAAGTGGAAGCAAGGATGAAAAATATAAAGAGTTTGTGCAAATCATCCATATATAAAATGAAAAAGTGTGATCAATAGTGTCTTGCTCTTGATACTGGTTGTGGAGAAGTGGAGTTTTTTTGGATGGAGCAGTGAGTTGAAGGGATGGAGGCAGGGTGAGGCAGGCACGGAGACATATGAGAAAATCAATGCTGTGTCCACTTGGGACAGAATGTCATGAAGGCTTTTTTCACTGGCTGCTATAATGGAGGGTGAGCCTTTTACTGCAGGAGTCACCTTGTCTAATGGGGGGAAGGATGGAGCGATGGAGGAGACCGGAAGAAGGGGAAGTGAACGAGGAAATCCACGGGGCATGTAGGGTGCAGAAAACGGGAAGTGCATTGTAGTGGTTAGTTACAGGGATAAATCGTCAAGTGTAAATATGAGGTACAGTTTAGAGTAACTGTAACATTACAGAGATGGAAAGTCATCTGCATGATTCCATGGAAATAGCAAGTTAAAACCACTTCTTAACATTATCCATGGAAATAGATATGTTTTATGCCATACTGTGGAATATTATAGCCAAAGGAACAACATTTCCATGCAAACAAGCAGGTGGAGGCCGTCAGCCAAGCCACACAGTATAACGGTCAATTTTGTGGAGATGCGAGCAGCTAAGGCTTCTTGTTTTTCTACATTTTAAGTACAATAAAAATCAAAAAACAAAAAATTAAGGAAGCTTTTATTTGAGTCCTTTTTTGTGTAGAGGGGGAACTTACAGTAGGCACTCATCAAATGTTTAGACTACTTAAATTGTGTCTTTTTTGTTCCAGCACCACCCGAGTGAGATATCTCCTTAAATATAACAACTAAAAAAATCAACTGCTGTTTTTAACTCTCAGTATTACCTTTGATTACTATCATTTTAGACATTAAAACACAATGACATTTGAAAAATATCTGCAATGACACAAAAAAATGTATTTATTCTATTTGGTTAAGACTTTCATCTTATACAGAAAGTGATTGTTAAAGGAGGACGCAAATAAAATACAGTAAGTTAATGCAATGTGCAATTTAAAAATGGAGAAATAACAAAAGAAGAGGAAAACTGCTGACACCAGAGAAAGCAAAGGCATGGAGGAGAAGGAATAGGTGCTTTTAAACACTAATGGTCCTAAGAAGAATTGAATGATTTTATATGCTTGAGTCACTCCTAATTTCAGCCCCTCCCCTGAGCCAAATGTAAGATGTCTCACTTTGTAGGTCAAAGCAATCTAGCAGAAAACATTTTAACTGAAGACACAGACTATTTTACTGTCAGCTTTGATTGATAAGACTTTGGCAGGAAGTGGGAGAGCATTAAAGAGAGGTGTTAAAAAGTGAAGGGCAGGAGAAATGTGGTAATAAACCTCCAGAGAAGTTTGTAAACTTTTGTCAGTTTGCAGGTTGAAACAAACTGTACCCAAATTGTACATTTTACATTTTGTAAATTTTTGGACATATATTTATGTGTGGACTATTGTCTCTTTGAAAAGACTTTGTGAAGGCATGTGAAAAACTAAAATATTCTATCCAATGTCACTGCTATTCTTGTCCAATACTTTTTTGTGATTAAAATGCTTACCCACAGTGTCAAATAGTTATACTAAACAAATAAATTGGTATTAAAAGTCAGAAGAATGTCTCTATGTACTCCCCTATATCCCAATAATATAGCTATTTAGAAGCGCTTAGGGGGCTCTAAGGGGCTCTTAGTGTATAATTTTAAAACTGGAATCAAATTTAAAGGTTTACTTAAGTTTGGAAATAGAAGATGTGGTCCACTCCAGTGAGGAATCATAAAAGATTTAAAGAATTTCCCCTCTGGGATGAATAAACGTCATTCTAATTCTGATTCTGGAGACATTGACCATTCTATTTTACCAAAATGTGTCCATCATTTTGCAGAGCTTTAAAAGCAATATTCAGCAGGTGAGAATGCTACTGTCAGTTCAAATATAGTCCAGTTGCCGTCAGTGATGGACATGCAGTGAGACGGAGCAGGTAGAGTTTAGTTTGGGTTGTGTCCACTGTGATGGGGCCAAGTTAGCAAGACATTCACAATATGACCTGAGCTAAAGATTTGGACCTGATCCATGAGCACCTGCTCACTTCTTCTACACCACACTCAGTATAACCCCTTTCAACTCCATTTAACCTAAGAGGAATAATCTTCTTTGCAGTTTGGCGGCCATATTGAGAGAACCACCCAGAAAACACTACATGACGGATAATCTCCAGCAGCCCACTTACTTATTTACAGAAATGTGTGCACCCTCCCTCAAAAACACTGTATTGCTGAATTTTGCTGTCTTTTGTCCACTTGCATCGACTTGTTTGGCAAAGTGCGTGTTGCTCATTCCCAGGAGTCTGCCAGGATTCCTCTCTGCAGCATCAGGGGGCATTGATTGTGTGATATTGACGAGGGACATTGATCAGCCAGCCCATCGATCACATTATTGGTGATTAGGATGTCATGAATAAATGACAGGAAGCTATTGAGCGCTTGATGCTGGGACAAACCCTCTCCGGACAGAGAGAGCGGTGTAAAGTGAGAAGTTTGTGTTGTAAGACAATAGAAAGACCGATGTGTAATTAACATTGTGTTTTGTGTAAGTTTCTTTTTTAATGTAATGACATTAGATTGTTGTTTATTGGATAAAAAATTAACTACAATCTGAAAATTGTGAAATGTGCCTATAAACTCAACATGGAAAGCATAATGAAAGTGAAGAATGACGGTTTAAAACTATTTAGTTTTTAACTCAATAAATAAATAATTTGTTGAGAAGAACTAATTTATTGTTACTACTACTACTACGACAACGTCTAAGCAAAGATTTCAAAACTTTTCCTGATCGTTTATATTACCGTGATAAACTGACACTGAATTCAAACCATATACGGTATTAATCAATATGCTAGGAATCGCAGGGCAATAGTCGGTCAATTCAGAAGCAAAAATGTGGTAAAATGTCTCAATGTATGACAAATACAAAAAGTCCTAGTTTACAGTATGTGTCAGGTCTAAGAAGCATTGTCCTAGTACCATTGTATTATGGGAGTAAGCGGTGAACGAGAACAGGAAGCACATGAGATAAACCTGGATAAAGTGCAGGTATCGGTACTTACAGGTTCTTGACATTGGTGATCCCACGGAATGCCTTTCTGGGAACAGCCTGGATCTGGTTCTCACTCAGGTCTCTGCACAGACACATGGAGATATACAGACATACATTACTGATGGTATTCCAAGAAGCTGGAGGATGTAGGGAGTCAAACAGGGAGCGCCCAGAAAACATTTGATCTATGGCACACACACACACAAGCACACGGTAAACACACACAGACAATTACTGAACAAAGGCAGCGAATAAAAGGAGATGGAGAGAGGCAGAGGATGAAGTGACATTTATGATCAGGGAAACAATTTGGACTGAAGAGCTTCAAAGACACAAAGATCTGTCAGGAATATAGCTGGCACAAGCCCGTACACCCGCTGCAGTGCATGTGTGTGTGCATGTGATGAAGAGAAAACCACTGGCACAGAAAGAAAGCTAGAGATAATGTTCAGATATACCATGTTCACTGAAGGTAACGGGCTTCATTCAGATTCAAGAACATGCACATACAGACCTGCATTTTTTTACATTTTGAATAGTGTTTTATAGAAATGAGAGAAAGGCCTCCATTGTATCAAATATGCAGAAGAGAATTTTACTTTCAGTCCAATTCATTTATATTTATGGAAACCAAATGAATGACAGAAATCATTTCCATGTGCGCGCAAGCATAAAAGCATTTGAGGATAAGGTTATAAGTCAAACATGAGCGTATGTGCAATATGTTGTACAACACTGTGAAAGGAGAGTACAATGTATGCATGTATTTGTCCAGGGGAAAACATCTCCCTTTGAGGCAGTTTGATGGTGAAGAAGAGGAAGCTCAGGTGGCTGACAGTAATGCTGCTGCAGGGGGCAGAGAAGGGATGCACATATATGTATATAAATCTTCCCGATTAAAATTACACATACTGGACAAATGCTAATACAGCCATGCAATTGTAATTCTGATAAATGCGATATTTTAGGGCAGGGGTGGCCAACCCGCGGCTCGCGAGCCGCATGCGGCTCTTGGCCTGGTTTCATGCGGCTCTTACGTCCATGTTTCCTCTACCATTGAATATAGCTACTCTGGCCCCCCCTACAGCTCTCTCTCCACGCTCCAACCCACTCCAACCCGAGCCGCAATTAAATGATGATTTGCTTTCCCCGAACAAGCCCGTGGATCAAAAGACACCCCGCGCATCCAGCAGCGGCAAACATGACATGAACCACGTGACAAAAACTGTCCCAGCTCAAACTCAAATGTGTGAATGGTAAAAATATGTATGTTTATTCCTGCTTGTTGGCATTTGAAGTAGACAAAAGGCAAATGAACCATGCCAGTTGTTAGTATTTGTTTTTTCACTGGTACATTGAGTTATGCATGAGTTATAAGTAGCCGACTTACCAAAGCCCAGATCCTATGTGTTTATAAGGCTTTTTAAAGACATTTAATCACTTTAAATAGCATTAAATAACATGGACATTTAACAAAGCAGTGCATTTATGATTACTAAGAAATATAAACTTAGAGGCCTATATTACTCCATACAGCGCACATGAGCGTATAATCGACCATGTCCGCGTGCACATGGTCAACACCCATCCCCTCAAACAGGGGGGGAAACACTGTTCGTGCACACAAGACGTGCAGCCTGTGTGTGCGTGTGTGGAAGGGATGCGGTGATGTTCTTGTGTGCCCGTATGATGTGGCTCTTTGCGGTAACACAATAAAAAATGTGGCTCTTAGTCTCTGACTGGTTGGCCACCCCTGTTTTAGGGACTTAAAAACAGCATAGAACTCAGAGCTCAACCTACGGCATCACAAATCAGGGAAATACAGAATCAAGTATTTTTGGTGCTTGAAGTGGAGAGGGCTTACAAATCAGGATCCATCAAAGAAGAGTGAATGAAGTTAAATACAACTACAGGCATGCTTTGGATGAGGGAACAATGTTATAACATGGCTAGAAGCTCACAAAAAAGTTATTTTTGCATTTGCGTAAGATGTGTCCTTTAAGTGTTAAATAGAGAATACAAAGAAACTGTGACATCGTCCTCGACAGTCTCTTCTCCCTGAACACAACAACTGCAAAATACTTATCCACTGAACTTAACCCTCACTGGCTACAATATTGATGTAGCTCTTTGTCACAATATCATCCTTGTTTGTTTCTCCACAATGGCAGAGCATGCATCAACCCCAACCGTTCCCTATGAGCCAAACTCTTTCTGACACTACACAAGCGCCCAGCCTTAACTCTATTAGTGTTGTTTGTGAAAAGCAGGGCTGGCAGGCACACAGGGTTCACCAAGCACAATGTAATTACAGAGAAAGGAGGACATGTATGAAATATCAGAGCAGCTAATCACGGCCGAGCGCTGCTAGTCAGGTTCGATGTGGACACACTTCCCACTGCAGAGTAAATGTATACGGCTAATCAACAGCAGTGCAAGCACATGTCCAAACACTAATTACAAAACATTAAGGCTCTGCAGAGGGGAAACATACACCTATTTTTACCCATGCACTGTTTGAACTGAGCA
This sequence comes from Rhinogobius similis, assembly GCA_019453435.1. Classification (NCBI taxonomy): domain Eukaryota; kingdom Metazoa; phylum Chordata; class Actinopteri; order Gobiiformes; family Gobiidae; genus Rhinogobius; species Rhinogobius similis. The sequence goes on along the minus strand of CM033630.1, from coordinate 26,876,496 downwards.
GAATAGACTTGGAATTTAGTGAGAAATACTTTACTTTTGCCTCTTTTCCGTTTCCATTTCCAAGTATTTGTTTGTAACTGCAAGCCTCTAAACAGAAATGACAGTGTGTTAAGTCCTAATTTTGAGGGATGTCAATATCAGTAGGTTAAATGTAACTAAACCACAAAACTAAAAAATAATAATTGTGAGAATCGTTGGTAGCAGCATTGAGTAATATCAGTTTAATTTTTTTTTTTTTTTTAAAGAGAAAAACTATGCAGAAAGTACTTTTTATCAAGCCGTTTATGTGACAGTATCATAAAGTTTTCACTGAGGATGTTTTATTTTATAAAACTAGTGCGCAATCCTGATAAATGAAAATGTGTGAATGAAAGAAAATTAAGGATTTTACTGTTGTTTGGTGCCAATAATTTTGAATTATCATAACATTGTGATGTTTCTTCTCACAATAATCGTAACAAATTTGATTATGTGACATTCCTAGTGTGAGTGTACCCATATCGTTTTATATTCCTGAAATTATAGTTTTGTATTCTAGAAATATTTGAGAAATTATTGAAAAGACTGGATGGTATGGAGTCCAAAAGTTGTTTTTCCCTTTCGTGTAAGATTTAAATGAGGTTTTGAAGCAGTATGTGTGCCTTAGGGAAGCAATATTGAACAAAACACGTAAAATAAGAGGAACACTAATATTATTTTAATTGGAACAAGAAGAAATTAAAAGAAATTCTGGCATTTCACTTGACAACTTTCTGAATATTTGTCAACACACATGATGTTAGGATTAGGAAATCTATGTCCATCCATCCAATGATTAGTCACACATAAGCAAGTCCACACAGTGATGTCATCAAATCCTTTCTCAATCAAACATGAGGAAGCGTTCCCTCTGCATTGTTCTACACTGTTATTATGCTGAATGTTAATTGGAGAGTCGTGTTTGGAAAACAAACAGCACACAGTCTCATTTTCTCAGACTAACAAGGTTTCATCATTTTGTGCGCGCCTCATTCAGAGCTGTGTTTTCTGGCTGCTTCCTTTTGTTTGACAAGAGATGAGAGCGTTTCCCCGTCTCGTCTCCGTGGGCCCTGATGGGAGAAGTATGTGCTTGGCATTGTGTAGGCTTAAGGATAGAAAATAAGAACACACAACATGAGCCCTTATGCGGTTTTGCCCAGTGCTTGTGGTGACACAGAACAAAAGGGCTTTCAAAATGGTTTTCATAGAACTGAATGTGCAAAAATTATTAAAAAAAAGAAAACGTCACATACTCTATACACATTTTTTTTGTTTTCTGTACTTATTTATTATTCACACTAGTATAAGACACAGTTTCCTTAGGGGACAATGAGTTAATTCCATTCTAGTCGTACAGTTATGTGTGACAAACTCGACAGAACAATTCATGTAAAGAAAAGCATCTGTTGATTTTTAATCTTTAAGCTTGCTGGGACATAGAGCGATATGGTAAAAAACGTATATTACAATTTTCTTGGAACCAAGATTGCGATTCCAATTTTATCACAATCCTTGTATCAATTTTTGTTTTTCTATAATAAAGTAATGCTGTCACTCACTCAAAGGCTGACCAACATGCATGGGGAAAATGTCTGACGATTTCAGTTAAATATAGATTGCCACAATGAGATCAAGATTCGATTTTTCTCACCATCTCGCTCACCAATCAGAATGCAAAAAAAACAACAACAAACTTCCACTTAAGTCATGATTGACACTGAATCCTAAATTGAGCGATCACCAGCAGAAGATTGGCTGCCATCTCTTAAAGGACACTGGCTCATAAACCATAGTAACAGGTGGACATTATATTCATTTGTTTAGTGAAATGGCTTGCACACCAATGCACCCCCATTCCTCCATATTTCAATGATTAGATTTAGCCTTTTTGGTTGCTCTCTATTGCCACAACATTTCATGCAGCGGGCAATTAATCTCCCCAAAATTCTATTAAAACGACGGATGGCTGTTTGAATAATACATCAGCTCTATTAGAATGACAAATTCTGTAAATTATAGTGATTTTGCAAACACTGGCTGGGAATAAATGCGCTTTTGACAATGAAAGTGATAAGAACAACTGAGAAAGACAACAAGAACTAGAGGTCAAAGTAAAAACAGCAGCAGCAGATGAAAATGTTGTTCTGCCATGGCTTCTAAGTGCTGTATAATTGATTAAATTTTGACCAAATCTCTTCCAGACCTTGCCATTTCGACACACACGGACCCCCCACTCCTGCTTCTAGTTTTCCCCAGCGAAGGCCTCTGTTCTCTGGGCACAGTGTCTCCCTGAGAGTCTGAGAGTCTGGAGGGATTGGCGATGACGGTTACATTCACCTCGGGGGCGTGTGTGTGTGTTTTTGAGGTTATACCAGTTTAGTGTGGATGCTTGCAGCTATCACCTACTCCATATTGGGTTCCATTATTCATGTGAGGAGAATAATACCAGCAGCAGGGTCAGTCTGCACGGATATTAATGTTAACCCTTTCACACAAGCCGTATTACACAATGAAGCATGTTTCAGAGGAGATAGGCTAAGTTTGATGTAGTGTGGAGAGGCCTTATATGCTAATCAACCGTTCTCTTTTATTTGTTGGCCTCTAGCTTTTTAGTAATAATAGATTCTTTGTAGCTAATACTTTTTTAAAATAAGAGTTTTTTTCTAGCCCAAAGGCTTTTTTATAGGCGTAGCATGAAGAGAGGAGAAAGAAAGTAGAGACATTCAGCAAATGGTCAAGGCAGGGATTTAACTAATGACGCTGAGGTGGTAAAAACTACGTATGTTCAACACCGTTATTCCTCATGTCAGAAAAATGTGTCAGTTGCGTTTAAACTGTCTCTGCATTTTGGATAGAATGTCACTTATGAATGGTACAGACAGAGGGATTTTGTTTTAGAACTGAGCACAAATTTTCTTTACAAACTGAGCGTTGACTGATGTAAAACTATGGAAAATGTTTCCCTCAGTTTCTGTCCCACCAAACAAAGTAATAATTAGAAAATAACATGAGAACCTGTCACTTTAAACCACAACACCACCTTCAAGCACGTAACCTTTCACTTTGCAAACTTTTAAATCACGTTGTTAATCATGTCTTTAGTACGGTTTACTGCATTTGAAACGTGAATTACACAAATACCTGTAAAATTCTTGCCCTTTCTCTTGTCCTTTTGTCCGATTTTACCAACACTTCTTCTATTGTACTTTCTCCCTTGTCCATTTCTCAAGAGGGCTGTTGCAGCATTTAATATCGTTCCATAAAGAGAGTAATAAATATCGACTCCTGGCAGGCTCATATCACTCGTGTTTTTTAAAGCTACACACTGAGCTAAGAACAAAGTCAAGCAACTGCATTTCATGTACTAAACTGAACGTATATGTAAATACAAGACTAACTGCAGCATGTTCCAGTCATGGTCCAGCCCTCTTCTTGCTGTGTCTGTAATTCTGTGTTTTCTCTTTTGATTCTGTGCCCTTGCTCCGTCTCGTAACCCCTCCTCACCATCGTCTGTCCTCCGTGCCCCCCGCGCCCTCACCCCTCCCTCTGCTCCTCTCGCATGATTTAATTAAGAGGGCGCGTTATGAATAAAAATCTTGCCCCTCACTATTGATCACAGCGAACGGGACGCGGGCTGTCAGACTGCAGCCAGCCTGGGACGGGACAAGCTAGCATTCTCTGTAGCTCTTCTGACTGTGGCTTTGAGGCGCTGGGGTGACATTGGATGAGGTGGACGTGGTGCAAGGGTCTCATGGTGCAGGGTCAGAGGTGGAAGAAGTACTCAGTGTTGTGGCTTGAGTAAAAGTATAGATACAGGAGCATAACAGTACTTGAGGAAAGGTAAAATACATGAAAAAATCTTGTAAGTAAAAGTATTGAAGTACTTTAAAATGTATCTTTAGAATAAAAAAGTAAAAGTACTTCAGACAGACTTTGAGACCCAATAACGTGTCAAAAGTAGTGATCTGTTGTTGTTTTTTTAAATACTGATTTTTGTTCAACAGAGGCAACTGAATCAATTTCCAAATAGTTCTAGCTATTTTAATTTGTAGTATTGTTTACTCAAAGTTGTGATTATTCTAACTCTAAATATACTAAAATAACTTGTCAGCCATTTCAGACAGTAAAGAAAAGTACCTTTTTTATTTTTTAGACTTATTAAAAATGTATTTCAGTAGAACGTACAGATACCCGCTCTCAAACATACGGAAGTAAAAAGTATCCACTATAAAATTAACTTTAGTAAAGTACATATACCTAAAAATGTAGTTGAGTACAGTACTTCTGTACTTTCCACCAGTGTGCGCGATGATATTTTATTGCCATCAGATTATAAAATGGTTACAAAATGCATACTGCTTAGCCACATCTGAACAGTGCACTTATAGTCCAAGGCCATGGAAAATGGTTCTGGCATTTATAGTCATTACCGCAAACGAGAATGTAATTGAAAACTAAAAAAAAAAAAAAAAAAGTCCAAAAATATTGCCATTTTTAAAAAGTGTAACCAAAACGATTATTCCTATTTAGAGAAATGCATGAAGTTAGAGTGTGTGCTTTAAGAATGCTTTTGGACAGCATACTTCTGTAGCAGTGGCGGCCAGACAATATAGTGTGTTTTTACATAGTATGTGTTTAAAAATGTTAAACATCATCTTAGTGCATTATTTAGTTCATTTGTTGCCCGTTGCAGGCGCTGGATCCCTGCACACAGAATGGGTGAGAATGTGAAAGCCTCAAGTTTTGATCAACTCCAGAGCTTCTTTTCATTACTTTACATCAAAGACGTAAAGTCCCTCCCATGTGTGCAGACTGAAGTGCACCTGAGGACAGGGATTGGGATTTGCGTATTTCTGTCATATTTCTGACCTGTTGTGATTCAGCGGCAGCTCTGACCTGCCTTTAGTCACAGACTCTGCTTTGGTGCATTTTTCTACTGTCTGTGGTAACTATTTCAGCTTCAAATCTAATCTTCAACCTTGTGCATAAAAATGTATCATACAGGAATCCTTTACTCATATAAAGCTTGTTTGTGGAAGATGAACAATATTAACAATGATTTTAACAGCAAAAATAAATAATTTCAGTTTAGTCTACACTACCAAAAAGTAAACCTAAATGTAAAGTGTTTTGTTTTGTGTTTTTCTAGATGTTTATGTCACAAAGTTTAATTTCATAAAGTTAAGGTTTGAGTTTAAATTTACTTAAGGATTAAGTCAAGATATTACAATGTTTTTTCTCATGATAACCTTAACACTAAAAGTTTATTCTGTGACATCCCTAATCCAGCACAAAGCACATTTATGGATGCTGAAAGAGGTTGCCATTCAGAAGCTACAGAATCAAACCAAACTTAGCGCTCTCAAACGCTCCCTTGGGTCCTCACACATCCTGGTTACATACACACACGTCTGTACTCCTCCTCGTACATCCCCTGCATCAGCATTATAAATGGACATTGTCTGCACTTTTCCTCTCCAGGCTTCTGCCATGCTCTTCCCCCTTTCTCCCCATCCTTCCTTCTGCGCACGCCTGTAAGTATCTATTATGTTTTGTCGATACTGTAATTAAATTGGACAGCTTAATGCAATTCTCTGTGATCCATAGGCCTTTATGGATATAAAAGCTTTTCTGGCTCCACGCCCGAAAGACGTCCAGCAAATTTAGATGAGTTACTATCAGAGACAGAAAAAAAATCAGTCATTGAGGTTAGGGCAGGCATGGTCATTTGTTATTGGCTAATTTAGTTTAATGTCCCCGACGCCATTTTGTTTCTCTTATTTGAATGGTCTGTAGAGATGGGGACTAAGCAGTATCACGACTAGAGTTCTTGTTAGTTCTTCCTTTGCTTCCAGTGCTTTGGCTAAGCGATATCGCAGGCTCTTAGGGACATTTATGGAGCTAATAAAACTTCAGCAGCAGAGGATCAAGAGGAGGCATTATAGCGGACACACGGAGAGGAGATAGATGGAGGCGGAGGAAGCAGGATTAACCAGTGCACAACAAAAGACACATCCAGGCATTACTGGGATAGATGGAGGGGCCGCAGACTTGATAAAATGGGCCGACAGCTAAAGTAGTTTAGTGGAGCGTTTAGGGACCTTGAGTTAGCACAATCTTGTTTGCCCATGTCACATGACAACAGACTGAATCTATCATAGAAGAACTGTTAGAAAAGGGTTCCGATAACATCCAAACATCCATTTTTGTAGCAGTTTTCTCACAAAAAAGAAGATCAGATCCATTAAGCATCCTTTATAAATCCATATAAATTCAAATTAGTTCAACGCTTAACGTGCTTACAGGTGCACTATGCCATGTGCTTGTCTCCATGGACATGTCCTTTCTTTGTGGAATGCTCCACAGTATGGCATTAAATGTTCTTCAATTACAGATGTATTATTTTATTTTAAAAACTAAACGCATTACAGTGAGCAGTGTCACTTCTCCACAAATCTGACCTATTTGACCTGGTGGTCATAGATCAGTTAAATGCTGTACTGGGGAACATTTCAGGCAAAGCAAGACTATCCCCATGGAGAAAGCAGGTCGTGTCCCCCGCAATCAAAAAAGTTACATGGTGCACCTTTAAATATGAGTAACTGTTTTAGACTTTAGAAAGGTCAAATCAACACAAATGCACAGACACAAAATGTTTAATGGTGGTTTAATTGTGGTGGAAAAACAGGAAGAGAACGTTGGTTCCAACTGTCTCTGATGTTTTATTAAAAACACTCATAAGCCTTTGGGTCTGTGAGGACATACGATTATAAATATGAGAGAAAGAAAGCAGAGCTACCTATCTGGCAGATATATCCAATCACTTTACAGCAAGTCAAAGTACTTAGGGGTTCTTCTCAACAAGATCATGTTGTAGTCACCTTTTGATCTTTAGAACTTCTGGAAAAAACTGCTGGATTCATGTTGGGGCACAAAGTTTTCTTTATCATCACTTTTGTAAGAGAGTGCTGCAAATGTTAGTCACTTACAAAGTGACTACACCCACGTGACCTCTGTTTAAAAATCCTAAATGTGAAAGGGTTCTTGGGACAAAAATGGATTTGAGGCATTTAGTGCTACAGAGGATTTGGACTCAATTTAATAATGCTTAAGCTCCTCCACTAAAAGGATCTGTTCTTCAGAATCCTCTAAATTGGTGCACTGCTATGTGATCAGCCTTAAGCACTGTTATCCACTGTTCAAATCAATAAAGATTCTGTATGAAAACAAAAGTCAATTTGGGAGGTTATTCTGAGCAAGGGATTACTTTAACTGAGAATAAAAGTGCTCTCACAGTAAGGCGTAACTGCATGCACTAAATGACTGAACAACCTTTAAAAGAACAGCTAGATGTGGGAGAGTAAAAAATAGGAACAATGAGGATGAACCTGGCAACCCACATCTGACTGGAACATATGAACCTGCAGCAACAGCCCTTGAAAGAGAGGTAAACGAGCAAAAGATATACAGTGTTTTACAAGGAACTGTTTCATGGAGGTAAATAAAACAATGTCCTTTTTTGGGGTTTTTTCTCTGCATCTAGAACCACTGGAGCAATTGATATGCATTTTAGTGCACACAATGATTGTATTTGCATCTGAGTAAGGAACCATCACAAGAACTTTACTGGTTTAAATTGGCGTCTGGATCACCATAGTACCATAATAGACAAGGGATAGATTGCCGTCATAGTTGGATTTAAGCCAGATATGTAGAAGTTTCTTCTTGGGAGTAAACAGTTGTAGGGGTTGTGCTTGAGAGAGGGAGCAAAGTTGCTGACTGTGTAGTTTATGTTTTATTATCATCTGGGGAGCACATCGGCACCCATAAATAACACGCCACAAATTAGCAGATTGGATAGAAGAGGCAACTAGTTGATATATGCGAGCGTGCCAACTCTGCCCCGTTGTGTGTCTCAGGTAAATCTGTCGGAGTTCGGATCCTGGTCTCGCAGCGGGTCAGCGTTGCCATAGTTACCGAGTGGCCATTTTGCCGCGGGGCCAATTAACTCCGGAGCTGTGGAAAGGCAACAGAACAACATAGGTGTCTCCACTGGCCCGTGTGGCTAAAAGGAAGAGGGATGATGTGCATAGTTGTAAGCGCAGACAGGAACAAAGAAGAGAACATGTACAGGGAGTCTGCAAGGCCAGAGCAACAGACTTTGTAGTGTGTGTTGGTAAATAACAGTGTGGCCCAGGAGCAAGCGAAGGTAACAAACACCTGAGGGATTATGCCATACCAATGACATAATGTGCTCGCTGGTACAAACAGGGCAGACAGCACTATATTTTTACAAAGGGAGTTTCAGGAGGAGTTCCCTTCCCCAATGCAACTAAAGAAAGAAAGAAATGTGATATAAAAATTGCCTGACACAAAATTCCCAATGATTGTGGGTATTTTCTGTAAATGTAAAGAATGACACAATGCGGCTTATGACTGTTGGTTTTGGAATGCTATTGTTGATCAGGGGAATACGGAATTCCTTTTAGAGTGATTCAGACTAAAGTGACGAAAAAGGAAACACACAACCTATTTCACAACAGTCATTAATCAACATGATTGTATTATCTTAAAGGGGCGATACCTGATTTCTTTTCTTGTAATAAGTAAAATCTGTTTTGTCCCAGTGCAGATACTGTAAAAGCATCTATATGGGTGAAAATGAGATCACGGTGCACTTTCTGCATCTGATTATAGAGCATTTTATTCTCAGAGAAACAGGAAATGCATTGTCAGTAGTTGTTGTTAGCTTTACCGGGATGCAAAACTCACTCTGGGCTCTGAAAGTTGTAAAAAGCTCTCAGAAACTGTTCATGGTAAATATTTAGGATGCATAGAATGCATGAGGACTGCTGCAAACTGTTTAACAGTTGTTTTTTATGCTTTTAAGACAGTACAGTACTTTTAAAGCCAAAAGGGTCTTCTTGAACCTTGTTTTAAAATACTCCATGCACATCTGATTTGTATTACAATCCAGTAATTATTTAAGAAATGACTTTTACAGATAATTTTACTTCTTCAGCATTTGTCTTTGCTCTTTTCAAAACCAGCCTTGAAAATGTCGACATGATCAGAATGGGTCTTTTGCATGTGTCCAAAAGAAGTTGGTGAACTAAAGTGATTGTGAAGGCTAACAGAGCCGACTGTCATCCTGCCTCTCTATAGCGCTGAGCTAATTCCTCTGACACACTGTGTTCTACAATAGCTACTGGCTCCTGCCTCTTAGCCGCGGGCACTGTCTCCTCCACTCAGCCCATGTGTGTGGAAGGAAGAGAGAGGGAAAGCCAGGCTGCTGCAGACCAAAGAAATATAAAAGGCATTTGTGTGCATGGTTGCTACGTCGTCTCCAGGCCATAATCAGTTTAGTGCAGCCGTGATCTGGTTAGTAGCAGCGAGTGGCTAATGTCATGGCGAACAGCAGGGCAGACGGTGTGTTTGTAAGCGTGTGCCTGCATTTGAATGCTAGCATAAACTCGTTAGCAGTGCAAAGGTCCTCCTCCCAAATCACTTATGTTATTGGATAAGTGGGATTGCACCTGCAGCTATGGAGCAGTTTTGCTTGTTTTCTATTCAGCGTGTGTAGTAGAAGGGTGTGTCAGAACAGCAGCGTGCCCATTAAGGCGCAGAGATTAGAGTGAGTGGATCCAGATTCAGGGCTATTGTGGGTCTCCTGCAGGCTTTTGGCTGGGCTCCGAGGGGAATGGGGCAGACAGGTGCAGGAAATGGATTTGTGGCTAATTTGTGTGGTCAAATGTGGGTTAAAAAGCAAATAGGGCTTAACATCAAGACCTGGCAGGGGGTAACAAATAGACCTCCTCTGACATTAAGGATTAGAGTTCATGAAGATACCAATTAAAACTATTGCATCCTGATTGTTCCAGATGTTTGTTGTAAGTTAGAGAACGAGCAAGATATTTTTAAGCTAGAGGTTGGAGATATTGACTAAAATCTTTTCTTTTCTTTCTTTTTTTTTTTCCTGAGCCCCTCGATAATGAAATTCAGAGGATATTATGTCAGTCCAACAAAAATATGTTAAAACATGTCATTAAAACGTATTAGTTAACATTTAATCAACAGACACAACAGAATGAATAACCAATTATCAGAAATATCGCCTTTTACACTTACTGCTTTTTTTTTTTCTTTCATTTTTAATCAGCTCTTTTTATAGCATTTTTTAAAATTATAAACAATATACTTGATATTCACATTTTGCAGAGCTTCATAACGGTAATGATTATCTAAAATTGGAATATATTCCAATATATTCCATGTTTTTCTTTCATCTTTCTTTATTATCGTAGAAAGGGGTTCAGAGGTTGTCATCCGGACGCCGTTTAAAGATCGAGACGTTTCGACTTTTATCCAAAAGTCATTGTCAATCAGAGAGCTGGTATGGGAACCTGGGCCTGATATGCTACTCTAAGTAGTGGGAGTCCAGCCCCCAGGGAGGAGTCACTGCACTCCTGTCTTTGTTATAAGATTGTTTGTTTGTCACCTGGGATTTAATTAATTGGTCTATCTTGTTGATTAATGGTTGGCCTCACCTAGTTTCACCTGTGTCTAAAGGTCTATTGTTATCTTGATAGCTGGCTGTTGCTCCCTCCTCACTACTGATTGCCTCATTAGCATTTGACTGGTCTATTGATCTGGACCAAGGTGTTAGAATGCTGTCATAAATTTTGGCTAAATTAAATCTTAAGCCCCCATTCCTGTTCAGGGAAGGATTTTCTCTTTTTACAAAAATGGCCTCCTTTACTCCTCTTTCAAACCAGTTCTTCTCTCTGCTCAAAATCTTCACCTCACTGTCCTCAAACGAGTGATTTGTAGCTTTTAGGTGCAGATGGACTGCACTCTGCGGTCCGGTGGAGGAACATCTTCTGTGTTGGTACAGCCTTTTGTGCAATGGCTGTTTTGTTTCTCCTATGTAACGTTCTTTACAACTGTCCTCACTGCACTCTATCGAATAAACTACATTGCTCTGTTTCTCTGTCGGCCTCTTGTCTTTCGGGTGGACCAGTTTCTGTTTAAGCGTGTTGCCAGGTTTGTAATAGACAGGGATGTCTATTTCTTTCTTTATTATCTTATTTTTTTGTTATTATGCTGTTTAGATTGCATTTTGTTTATTCTATTTTAGGTTTATATAGATTTTAAAAATGTCTAAAGTATTTGAATCATTTGTCTTCTGCTCTTGTTCTTGTACATTTCACATACAACACTTTCCATATTGTGGGACAAATAATGGTTGTATATGATATTCATTTGGCAAAGCACATGTTGCGTCAATCAATATAATAACAGGCCTTAAACTTTTTCACGCCAAATTCCACCTACGAAAATTTCGGAGTACCACCAGATCTAAATGACAGGATTCATGTTTGTTTAAACTAGAGTTAAATCAAATAAAATAGGACTAGACTATTTTCAAAACAAGAATCTACTTTTTAAATTGACTATAAATTACGCAAATAGAGCTGGAGAGGAACGCACACACCACCCAAAGGAGCTTGTGTACCACGAGTTGTACACGTACCACAGTTTAAGAACCTCTGCTATAGACAATATACAACTCTCCCTCTTTTATTCCATATGTTTTTTTTTTTTGGTCGGTGGTATTTCATGTGCTCTGGTCGGTTTTGTATGCAGATGAATGTTGTAAATGTGCTCGAAGCTGTCGCGGTGTGATTAAAATGGACATGGTGATCAGCAGTTTTGTCACACGGGCCAAAGTACATCTAACTCACCGGCTGCCATAGTAAACGATGAGACGCTGACACTACAGGAATGATGAGCACTCACGACTCGCTCACACACATGCATCATACACAGGCAAAATTCACTTTCTTTTTCTCCCTTGTCTGCTTCTAGATCATAGTCATCTGTGCAATCGCCGGTCCTGTTATTAGGAACGCCTGGGCCAACCAATACACGCAAATTAATCTTAAAATACTGAAGTCTCTTGGAGCGAGGCAGTTTTCTGATGATTCTTGATGTTTTTGTACGTTTTTTGTTTTCTAAAAGAATGCAAAAGAGACACAGATCATAACAGAGACCACTTTAAAACCTACAGGAATGTCACAATATAATATTTTAGTTACAATTTGACAATTATTCATGACTACTGACACCATAATGAAACAGTGAAACATAATGAAACACTGAATCAGTGAAATCCTAAATTCACTTTCATACGCATTGCCTGATAGATCACCAGTCCTTGCATGTGTGATCAGTTTTATGAAATCAAACTTTCTGAATGAAAAGTTGATAAGACATAAATAGACAGATAAAAAAAAAAAACAGTTATATTACTTAAGATCCATTTCCACTAGCTTTTTACCCACGTTATAACCGTGTTCACTCATTATTAACTTAGTCAGACTTGTATTTTGATTGATTCATGTATGCTTGAGTAATCCTGTATTGTAATGTTTGTTTTAACCTGTTGTAGTTTAAATCGAAAAATAAAAAGCATATGTATCTTTAAATTAAGGTTAACATTTTCTGGATTGAATTGAAATGACTCATGTTCTCTTTTTCTTAAAAAAAGAGGTCATAATAGAATTATATTAAATACAATTATATTGTGACCGTCATAATATCTATTATCAATTAACACCTACCAACCTATAACACAGTGGTTCTCAAAGCGGTTCACAAGTTGATTTCAAGATATAATTGACAAATGATGACATTGTATTACTATATTATTTTTAAAATTGAAAACAGTAACTTTTAATAAAATGGGTTAAAATAACACAATAGACTATTACCGCTGTTGGGATCCCGACTCTGTTACATGGCTGTCATTGGGTGTCCCGGTCTGAAAAGTTTGAGAACCCCTGCTTAACAGACAGTGTACACATTGCACCACCCATAACCCATAACATATACAGTATAATTCCAATATCTCTATGACGTATAGTAGTGGAATATACCGTCTTTCATATAAATTCAATCTGCGCGCTCCTTGAGTCCCCATCATTCCTGCAGAATTCTCCTCCAAAACACGCCTTGTCTAACAGTGTGTAGCCTGCCTCAAACATTGTGATATAAAAATCATTCATGCCCGGGGGAATATATGGGAGACGAATAAAGAATGGATGTGGACGGAGCGGAATTGAACCAAATTTACCCCTCCCATCTAATCACAGCGCATCGCAAATCACAGGCCCGCCACTAATTCAGAGGTGTCCAGACGTATGGCATATGGTTAGTGTGTGTGTGAGGAAGTGTGTGCATGCATAACGCTGTGTGAGAGGGAAGAAGTGAAAGATGATTTAGGAGTAATGAGAGCCGGTAAAATCATAGTGCCCAGTGGCATTATGGGACTAAATCTAATCTGCTAATGGAGAGGGGGGCGTGGGCGGGATGGGAGGAAGGGAGTGGGAGGAGGGGAAAGAGGAAGAGGGCATTGGAGGTAGAGGACACAGAGGGAAGCGGAAGGCAAGCAAATGTGAAGATGTTTAAGATTGGAAATGAAGATTTAAAATGAAGATTAGCGTGCAACTCTGGGGTCTTGTGTGTCTATTTCAGTAAACGATTGCAATCAAATGTTGTCATTGGCATTGTTCAATCAATATTCAAGCATCAACTACTAACTAACTCACGTCACAAAACTATACAATGTAATTTAAAAGATAAAACATTATTTAACTTAAAGTACCTGCATGATGGATGAAGGAGCGACAAAACAGGCCATATGAGAGTCAGGTTTGTGGAGAAGCAAGCCCACTCACAGTAGGAGCATATGTTTTTTCATGTTTTTCAAGGCAATAAAAAATAAGCTAAATGGTTATGTACTGAAGCTTTAAACAGATGCAAAAGGTTCATAACTTCTCACTTCACTGGAAAAAACAAAAACAAAATGTATTTATCTGGAGGTATCTGGTTTTATGTTTGTGTTGGAAACGATCTGAATCTGAATCAGATAGATGTTTAAAAAGACTGATTTGACATCTGATGCGCTGAGGACAAACAGGGAATGACACAAAGACTAGGGCAGAGTACAAAAATATTGGTGCTAAATATCACATATGTTTTCAATTTCCAATATCTGGAAAACCCTCCAATGCCCTCGATGCCACTATCGTATTTTTACATAATCAAAACTACAATTAATAAACAAGCCACAATTTCACGTCAAGTTTTTCTCACAGACACATCAACCATCGTACATAGAAACACAAAAAAGCGTCTGCTGAACAAAAGAAAAGCAGGAGAAAAAGGCCCATCATGCAGCGGGAAAGTGGTCAAGGACATGGTGTGGATGAGAGGTGAGTTTAGAGAAACAACCTGGGGAGGAGGCACGCAGAGGGCAGCACCCAGGAGAGCACAATCAGCACATATTGCTGCTATCACATGCGCCACGCTAAACTCTCTCATTCACACACAGGCTGTATACACATGACGTATGTCCGCCACACAGACACAAGAACAGCACGTTCAGGCACGCACACACACACACACACACACACACGCACACACACACACACACACACACACACACACACGCACGCACGCACGCACACGCACACAACACGCACACACACATGCACACGACACACACGCACGCACGCACGCACGCACGCACACACACACACACACACACACACACACACACACACACACACACACACACACACACACATACGCACGCACACACACACACTCCAGCAGAAGGCAGTCATTGAGGGGTAATTGGGCCAGACTGTTAATGTTTTCCAGAATAAAACTACATCAGTCTTTACAAGGCCAGGCTAATTTCACAACTTTATGTCTTTACCTCAGCAACATGGGTGACAACCACATTAGATGTTCCCAACAGGATGCAGCTCTGCAGGTCAAGCGATTTATTTAGTTTATGGTTATGGTCATTGGTGGAGAGGAACAAAAGTAAAAGTACATTACTTAAGTGCATTTTACAGTAGATACTTTTTACTTCTGAGAGCAGGCATCTGTACTTTCTAATCCACTACATTTTTTAACTGGCTCATTTTTAGCGCCTCCATGTTGACATTCTGTATAAAGGTTTTGAGTTCATGTCCCGTCTTTGAGCTAACAAATAAAATTACTTGATAACTAACCCAAATCAGTACAATTCTCAATCAAAATCACTACATTTGACTCTTTTTTTTTATCTGTATGAAATACTTTTAATGCTCCAAAAGTATACAGGAGCTTCAATATATGTACTTACGTAAAAAAAAAAAAAAAATGGTGATACTATCTATACTAACTAAATGAGTACTTCTTACATCTCGTGAATATCAAATACATTTGCACTCTTATTCAGTGGTTTCCATATATGTATAGCTATTTTTTAATTGAATGATTTTACAATTGAATGAAATGCAAATGAAACGAGCATCAAAACCTGGCTCAGCACTTTCTCTCCAGAAACGCAAGAACCTATTGTTTAGCTTTGAGATTTTTATTCTCTAAAATGAAATATTGTCTTAATTTAGTCCAGGCACTGGTGAAATTTTCCAATCACAACACACTGCATTCACCTTGTTCTGACTGGGTGGCCTCCCCGCGCATGAAGAAACAAGGCACTCTGTCAGATTGTATGAAATGTTCCTGTATCATATTATTCTTAATCGTTTTTTATGACTCACATGCCTCTGACCATTATAGTTTATACAGTTGAAAAATCAACCCTGGGTCATGGTGGTATCAACTCTGTTCCAAAAAGTGCACCAAAAAACCTCAACAATCCCCTATGAGTTACACAAACAGAGCAGAGCCGCATGGCAACTGCATTATCTTGATAGTAAACAGGACCCCAGCAAATTACCGTATCTAAGAAACAGCATCAACACAACACCGAGCCAAGGGTCCAAAACATACAGCGCTCGCTAACTGCTATTGGCACATTACCGAAACTTGTAGGAGGAATACGCATATACACCAATGACTTGTGCCCGAAAGGTTTCAAGCCACATCCGTTCCAGTGAATAAATGACTCCAAGCCTCTCCATGAATCAAACAATGGTCGAAGTAGAATTATTTTGGCCCCGATCTGAAACAGCAGCAGCAAAGATTGACAACAAAAACACAACGTTACACCATGGCTTACACACAATTACGGAAAATTATAGCGAGGGTCTGGAGCGGCTCATGTGCTCTGTGAAGTAATGTACAGTTAAAATAAGTGAAATCATAAGCGCGTTTAGTCATTCGGAGGCAGAGGCACGGAGCGGTAATCAAGAAGCCATTATGGTTCTCGACGCTGCGGATGAGGGAACGCAGATGACGAGGGAGAAGGCGAGGAGGTCAATGAAAAATATAAGCAGTGTGTTTTGTATATTTAGACCAAGCGTATTAGAGGAAGACTCCACCCGGTAGGTAGAAAGATTGGCACGTATAGTTTCAAGGCCGACCTGTGCTGTTTTTAAGCTAATTACCAATAACCATAGCATTTTATCAAATTACACCATGTCTTCTCTATTTGAATAAAGAAGATTTGGGACTTCATGAAGCTGTTTTCTTCCTGTAGAATGTCAGGATTAATGTGCAATAGTGACAAGCATGTATTGAACCACACACATATATACATAACAATTCAATATTCAGTACTGTTGCATCCTTACAATATAAACCTTTTCCTGGACATAATACAATGGCCTGGTATTTACCCAATGTTCCTGGATTTCAGCAGCTGTCAGTGCACAAACCAAAAGAAAGAGGGTTAGAAAGGGTCTATAGTGCTAACAATATCTGCAGTTTATTCTCATCTTGACTGATCACACAGAAAAGGTCAACAATTTATTTAGTGCACAAACCTCCTTTTTCTCCATTTGCATTTCTACATTTTCCTTTAGATATTTCATGCTCTGAGGCAGGCTAAGCGAATTCAGATAGATTAAGGCATAATTTCCCAGTTCTCCACTAAATGTCCTCCAAATTTGTCACCGCTGGACATGAATCAAAGTGGCACTTGGGTCGTTAGGCAGACTGATGAGCGGCAGAGCTGGCACCATCGCTGCTACCACACACCCAAAAAGCCCAAACGGTGCGGACATCTCTCGCATTTTCCGCCCAGCGCACCTGTTGTGTGTCTTTTAGCTCTACTTCTTCCACACCGTCTGTAACGCCTCCATATCCGTGCTTTTTCATCCCACCGAAGAGATGAAAGACAGACAGCGCTAAGATCTGTAAACCATTATGCAGCGCCCGCTCTATGACACGCAGGGGTTAATCTAGGCTCCCTGTGGGGAATACATGTGCACGTTGTCCAGAGTGTGAAGGAGAACGTAAAAAGGAACATGCACCTTTAATGTACAATGCTGTAAAGACCTATGCAGCGGTTTAGCATTGGCTATGGATCTACTGTTTGTTCACACAAGTCCTCGAGAGGTTGTGACGCCGTGTTTGTCATTTCCTCCATGTAGAGATTAGGGCCAGAAGAAGAGCAGCATTATCAGAAAGCTGGAAATGAGATCTCGGTAGGGGACCTCCTCTCCTCTGTCTGCTCCTTTCATCTCGCCCTCGACTCCCTCGTCTCCTCTGTCCTTTTCACCTCATCCTCCACTCAACCCCGGTTTAATCTCTCCTTTTAACACACAATACCTTCTTGAGACTACACTGTACGGACATCATATTTTTTGACACGGTCACCTGGCCATCCCTTTAAACTGTGAATTTAGGCCACGAGTTGCACGGAGCACCATTTCTCACCTGACAACGCTTAGTCTAATCACACATTCAGTCATTAATCTAATCCATCTTGTCTAGAATGTCTAATTACAATCAATAAGTGATGTATGGACAACCAAGTTATATCTGACGTGTGCTCTTTAAAGTTTTCGAAATGAAATTAAAGTTAATTTATTGACTGGATGTAATGGTCCGTTTTGAAGAATACGCTATAGATATCATTATACTGTATATGCTATGCAAGAGTCATGAGGCACAATTTGAAATGTATGACTTTTACCTTGAATTTTGCTTGGCAGCAAATGGCACAAACAATTTCATTGAATTAAGTAAGAATATAAGTTGTTTATCAGTAAATTAAGTTAATGTATCGTATAAAAGCCATGATAAGTGTATGTTCATGGTACGGAATGGATGATGTGCCCTGCTTGTTCCCTCATTCATTACAACAAACTCAGCACAGCACATCAGTTTCTCTGACATGTTCAGATGACAAACTTAAGATGCACAAATGTCTCACTCTCTCCTTCTACATAAGTGTAATTATTGAAAACCCCTTATATATCATGACTGACATGGTTGATGTCATGGAAGAACTGCTTGTAACTATGTCAAACTCAAATTAGGGTAATCTTAATTGTGATTATTCAGGTTACAAAATCATTGTAAAAAATAATAATAATTCTATAGTGCTCAATTGAAAAGTGTTTTATGCCATATTCATTTTGCTTTATCATTCAGAAAGTTTGATTTCAAAACGCTGGTCACATATTTGAGGAATATTTGAGGAAATTTGAGGATTTCTTTGCAAAATAATCATGACACTAGAGTTGGAAATTGTGACCTTCCTATTTTGATATGACAAAATTATAAAAAATACAAAGAACACTATCAGTTCAGCCCAGTTTAAAAAGCAACCACCTATCAGTGTGTTTACATACGCTCATGGGCCAGTCGTCTATTGGGTATTTCCAGGAAGTGGTAGCCAGACTAAGTTTATTATCGCTTTTCCTCAATCAAATCAGTGAGAGTGAACCGTGCCGAACAGGACACCGTTTCCTGTCAGTTCACACATAAACACATTCTGTTATCTGGAGCCCGACATCTACCGAATGCGACTGTTATGCCAAAGAGAGGAAATCCCTTTGCACCCCACACCTCCAAGCACCAAGTCTCAACCAGTTTATGTGTCAGTGCGGGGGTGTGTGCGTGTTTGTTTGTCCAGCCCGCCGATACCATCTGTCCTCTCGCCCAAACACAAGAGGAGGAAATAAACGGTCACTCACACTGACAGCTACACCGCGGCTACCGGATGCAACTAATACTCCTGCTATATATAATACATGACAATAGTTGTGGGTAGTTAAGGCTATTCGATCTTGTCGAGTTTTACAAAAGAGAGAATTGTTTTTTTATACAACGATTGCACAACGATTGCAATAACCCTATAAACTCGGCTTAAGAATATCCACGTATGAATCAGAACATCTGAATCAATGCATTTGACCTGGTTCATTGATTGGTTGAAATTGGTGTGGTACAATTAAGCATTCACAGTTTACACAGATTATTAGACAATGAGGCTGTCAAAAACAATTATTTAGTTGTCGACTAGGCAGCAACTATTTTTTTGGATTAGTCAACTAGTCAAATGATTATTTCTATTGAATATTTAGACTTCCAAATAACCAAATAAAGATCGAAATATGAGACTAAAGGCTTCTAGATAGACAATATTTATGAATAAAGTGTATTATTGAGGAAAATCAGAAGTAAACTATACTTTTTTGACATTTTGATGTAATAATGTCATTGTCTTTGTTATAAAAAAGTATTCTTACATGTGTTAAAGAGTCTGTTTCGTCCAGTTAACCATTACTATTATCAATTATTATAGTCGATTTTATAGTCGACTAGTCATGATTAGATCAAGCTAATTTCCATCAGAGTTTAGTGCTAATTGACATGGTAATCATAGCTCTATAAAACAGAGATTCAAAAACGCATAATAATCGAGCCATTTAGCCTTCTTGTTTTTAATAGTTTACTATCTAATACAAAAACTACAGCGAATGGGATAATATTCTGTGAGATGAAAATGACTCTAAACAGGAGCATACGCTGGCTGTTGAATTGAAAAGTTTGTTAATATTTTATCTTCCACCAAAAGTAATGTGCTGCTGGCATATGGGCGCTAAATACCACAACCAATTATTGTGTCCAGTGCAGTCTGACCTAAGATCAACAATGTAATTATGACTAATTCTTTTTTAAATTGTGTTGTGGCTGCTCCTGTCTCTATTTGCAAACATTACATCTGTGAGAACATGTAGACTTTTTCCCTTCTGCGTGAATTTATGCTAAAACTAAATGTTCCAAGTCCGTAAAATTACATATTATTTTGCCAACTGTAACAAACTCCTCCACAGCGAAAAGCCATAGAGGTCAGTATTCAGTTAGCGGAGGTGGCTAGTGTCTGTTTGACCTGCTGGAAAAGCTGCAGCAGTGGAGTGGTGGATGCACACACGGCGCTTCCATATATCAGGCTGTGTAAATGTTAATTGGAGCTAAATGGCAAGTTGGAATAGGTTAAGTGAATGCTGGATTTGTGTACATTATGTGGGCGGTTCAATAAGGCCGCCTTCTGAACCCATAACTCCCAAAATATCATCTGTGTCAAACAGCTAACTGCAGGATTGTTTACCTGGAGACAGATGGAGCCATTTGGGCCAAACCACATGTAATCTCATTTAGTAAAGGATTGGTCGTTTACCGAGATGGGAAAAGTACACACGATTTGTCCAGTAACAACAAAGTTTAAATAATATGACTCAAAGAACAAAACAATTATCCAAAAATAAAGAACATTCTCATCTTTAGAATACCTTTAAAAGTTACTATAAGTCCAGCTAAATTTGAATCTAACCGTAAAATATATATTATATAAAAAATACATTTTAAGTATAGAAATCTTTCGAACTTCAGAACTATAATGTTGTTACTAATTTACCACAGATTAGAACTCAGATATAATTAGAAATGGATAATATCACAATTGTAGTTTTAAAGATATGTGAGATTTTAGTAATCTATAAAAGATATAATTAAAGCAATTTTAAATGGCTGCAATAAATAAAAATAAATATCTATAACTTTCGTGGGAATAAAGTGATATTTACAGGTACCTTTACAACCTTTCAGATGGATTACCATGATATCGTCTGAATTTTGACATTGGGATAATCCATAAACTGTATATAATATATATTTTATTTTATTATTATTATTATTTTTTTACCTCATTAATTTCATGACTAAAAAGCAGTAGTGCAAAGTCATACATATCCTGTTTATGAGTTCTGCATGAAACCTAAATGCTAATCACTATCAGGGGAAACCAGTCCGAAGCACGGCACCATTACGGCAAGTGGAAAATTAATTTCCCTGCACTAAAGATATACAGTGGTGTTTTTGAGAGAGAGCGTGGCCCTCTGTGCATCCTCTGGGGCTGATTAAACACTTAGAGTCACTTACAGAGAGGTGGGGGGTAAGTGAAACAGCCAGGCTTCAGAACGACACGGGCTGAGGGCTACAATGACAAACTACTACAACCTACTACAAGTCCCACTGCGCCCCGTGACACCAGCCAGCGACGGGTGCAGTAATCCAGCTAGACTTTAAACACAAACAGTCCGAACGACATGAGGGTCAGACCACCAGCAGAACACAAGCGTGACCCCGGTAGCCATGACGACACGAGGTACACGCTTGATTTATATGTTGGGAGCAAAATCAAACAAACGCACACAGAGCAGAAGCCAAAGGGAGCCCCTCGGTGGAGAAGAGAAGTCAAGGCACAGAGAGCAGGGAGGTAAAGACAATAGCGGTGTATAGGAGAGATAAAGAAGCCTCTGTGGAAGATAATGAGGACGTGAGGATGAAAAGGAACTCAGAGGTAATAGTGTGTGTTTATAGAAAATGAATGGACGACCTCCGCGTGTCCCGTACGGCTGACACACACTTGCCTCGCGTCGGCTGAGTGTATGATTAAGTGTAAGGCTATATATGATCCATTTACATCATAACCAGCTGCATTGTCCCGGGACATCAGTAGAGGTCACTCCGCCGCTCCGCTAAACCTGGATGTACTGTTTTAAATATACGAACAGTGCAGAATGGTTATAAAAAAAAACAAAAAAAACAAATAGTACAGTCATAAAATAAGAAGAAATCTATCTATCTATTCAGATGGGATTAGTTTTAGCTACAGAACCTCGGGTATATTGTAATAATTAAAAACTCCATATGGGTTTCTACTCTCGTGCAAGTCATCCATGTCTGTAAAAATGTCTGTAAAAATTCCCACAAATTTTAGCTGCTGTGTTTCAGCAAACTCAGTGCTCTTCGGGTCATTCTAGTCCTGTCTGAATGCTCATATCTGTGTTTTTAGTCAGTGAAATTAATGTAAATCGATTCAAACCGTCTCTATGGTCCATTTTATGTTCAAATTTGAACTCAATTATTGCGACTAAATCACTATGGACCATTCTCAAATCGAATTATTGTTTTTTCAACTATTAAAAGGTAGAAAACACAAAACAAACTGCGATAAAAACATGACCCGGAACAAGAACCTCGTTGACGTGGCAGCAGAGGACCAAACAGCATGGAGGCTCTGGATCAAGGGGTTGTGTCAGCGTGAACAGATGAAAAGAGACACATTTAACTCCTATAATTAAAACACACATCGCAAATCGAACAGCAGCACTTGTTGGAAAAATTGCAATTTGCTATTTTCCCCAAATCACGCAGCCCTAGTCAGTACAATGTGGTTGAATGTGTACACCATATGGCTACAGTAGTTTGACCCACAGGGGAGACAGAAACAATAGTCCGATGCTTTAGCAAAAACTCCACCGACAGCATAATTGCATTAACAAGGATTGAACATCAGCGCACCAAGAGGAGCTTTAATACTGTAGGGTTTTAATAAAGTCATAACATATTAATTCATCACCTTTCCATGTCTCTGGAGGCCATTTTCATTTTTCTGCTACACGCGTGAATCAAGCCTTCCTGAAGCTTTAACTATCCCCCACGGAACTGTAAACATGTCCACTTGAGAGCGTGCTAGTGAAGGCAAGCCACTTCTTCATCCCAGCTAAATCACTTTGTATTAATGCAACTGCCATCCAGTGTTCATGTGTCTATTTTTGTCAATTTGTTTTTCCAGGTGCCCCAAATTGTAATACGAATAGTAATGAAATATACCTTATTGTAGATCCAAACAGAGCAATTCATTTTGGTTCAGGCACTGTTTCCTTGCCCTTTTAACTTCTAACAGTTGGACACAAATGCTCCTCTGGCACTTCTCAATATACAACATTGATTTAGTTTTGAAATTTGGCCGTGCTTCGCTCTTACCAAACTTTTTATAGTGTTTGATATAATTAGACTTCCCTTTGGTCGCGGTTCAATTTCGAAGTTATTGGTGAAAACCCCCTTCCACGCCAGCTCTCTTGGCCACTCTCACTACAACAACCCAAGTTTAGAGAAAAGTGGAAAAATATCGCCGGCCGTATAAATTCTCCTATATTGAGTTTTGTAAACGTTCATTACACTTAGGCCATAATTTTACAAGTTCAGAGCTTGCCAAACTATGAGCCAGTAATAGCAATCAAAGCAGGATCGTGGTCGGAGAGATCTTGTAAATTCACAAACTGGACAGCTTTTGACAACTTGTATGTGTGGACATGCAGGGATAAATGACTACTCGAACAAAGTGTGAGTTTAGGACATAGTTGCGGAAACAAACTCGATCAAACGACACATTACTCTTTGACTCCAGCCAACACTCACCGCCTCACTGCGGCTCTCCAGGATCTATACACATGTGGACTGACGCTCTGGGCAGAATGTAGACCCAAAGTAGAATCAGTGTCTATCATGAAGGTCATTAAGCCTCCAAACAATCAAAAAGTCTTGTAAAATAAACTTTACATTTCCAATCCATTGTCCTTATACGTCTAATATACACCAATATACATTTATTAAGGATGTCCTTTAGTGAACCGACTGGCAGGCTTTAACATTCAACATTGCTGCAGTGTGTTAGTGATTTGTTGAGGTAAAATAAGGTATGGTTGAGTTTATTGTCCTGCCACTTGACTGATCTAAGCCAGGATCCTGGTTGGTGGTTTAGCCTGTGATTTTGTTGATGTGGAAAATAAGAAACATGTCACATTTAGAAGATGTCATCTCCTCACAGTTAGATTTAAGGTATACTTCAATGTGTTTGGTTGGAGAGTTGCCAAGAACTAGACATTGAAATCACAACCTTTTCAGGACAAGTAGACAAATAACATAACAGCAGCTTGTTTCTGTAGAAGCTATAAGAGCAAATGAACAGAGCAGGAAAACAAAAGGACAGCGCTGTGCAGAGAGGCCCATAGAGTGGGTCAGAACCTCACATCAGGCTGGAAAAGTCTTTCTGTCTCCTACTGTTCCCCTTTAACCACAAAAGAGGGGCCCTCGAGCTTCACTAAACTCATCACAAAGTCACAGAACAGACGAGACAAATCCCCCAGTTCCACAAGTGTCAATGATTTCTGCGTCCTTGCTTTTACACCCATTTATAACACTAAAGGAAAATACGATGTTGTGCCTTGGAGCTATCTCAACATCAAGCCGTGCATGTTTATTGAACTTTGGCAATAAAGTAATTTAGCCTTTAAAAATATTATCTTTGCTACAGTAGTTGATCTCACCCACAGATTGAAGAGTGAGACTCTAAAGCTTGCTTGCTGTCACTCAACCTCCAAGACATTTTTTCATCTAAAAAACCCCAAAAACCATGAAATCTCCGCCTTCTTGATCCAATCTTTCCTTTAGGACCCTGAAAATATCCTACACCTCGTCGCTTTCCAGAAATCTGGTTTGCGTTTGGGGCAACACACAATCTGACAGCAGGCGTGACTATGAGGCAGCTGACGCTTATAAATAAATAACATGAAAGTATGCAACAAATCCACAATTTCTCCACAGCTTTATGATTTTTTAATGTGGCTGTGTTTCCTGTATTTTTTTATGACTTAAGTGATGTGTTTTCTCTACCGTGTTCCATTGTACGCTATTACACATTTAAAATACAAGCCCTCATGCAGTTGTTTTTCCTCTAACTATTTATTTTCAGATGGAAATGGCAGGTAATTTGGATGATGAGCTTTTAAAAAGGGATTGATTGAAAGAATCCAAGTGTTTTTCCATGTCAAAGCCAAACATTCAACAGATAAATTACTCTTATGTAAAGTGTTGGCTAGTCCGAGGTTGGAGCTTGAACATATCACCTGAAGTCATCTCTGTCCAATCCAGTGGATAAAAGGTTTTCTGAGAGATGATATAAAGACTCCACAGCGGGACGTCCCATCGTAGATTACCCCATGCTGCCCCAGTCTGACACCTTTATGGGATGCATATGGTTAGACAGGAATACCAAAGCAGGGCCCTGCAGGTTCAGCACTGAACTACATTCTATTGTATCTTTAGAATGACAATACAGCAGCGTTTTATGGTGCTCAAGCTGCCACACACATCCATGCACAGTTTACTTTATTTCTTGCCATGATTCTTCTTTTCAATAACTCTTCTAAGTAAATGTGCTGTTTAAACTCACGGAGTGGATTAGATGCACAAACACCACACCACTAACAAAATGTGACCACAAAAAGTCTATGTTTGATGACTGCATTATACTTACTATTCAAAGTTGGCAATCTGAGCTAGCTTTAATTAATTAGACACATGAGAAGTAAGAACGAAACAATGTTTCAATTCAGTTTATTTTATTTTTGTAGCCTACTTGAATTTAAACAAGAATTTAGCAAATAGCAGGATACCCCCAGAGCACCCCCTGTCCTTGACCCTCCTTCTCGGCAAAGAAAAAACTACAGAAACCCTGTGGGAAAAAGTAGAAACCTCAGGAAGAACCACAGTGAAGGAGAGATCCTACTCCCACGGACAGACAGGCTGCAGATGAACCAGGACTGATCCACATCCATTTGTACTGTGGACCCAGGACCACTCAGGGGGAAGGAAGATGTAGAGAGAGTTCCTCCAGGCAGATGAGGAACAGTTCACCTAGTGCAGAGAGAGTTCCTCCACCATTCGTCTAGATGATTATTTATACGGAGAGATGAGCAGTATATCAAAACATGGATAATATTGCGATTGTTGTTGTGACATTGTCTATAATTAAAAGTGTCAAATGAACTCAAAAAGAGACAAAAACGTTAAGTGTAATCTCCCAAACAACAGTGTTAACTTTATGGTCCATTTACATTTTGTGTAGTACTACAAAAGACTTGAGCACATTCCTGATACATAGATAAAATATTGTCATCCTGATATTGTCATTATCAGGATAATGACTGAATAAATGAATAAATATATTTTTGGTCATTTTACCCCACTCCTATTTATATGCAGTGGATATTATTATTGACTAATTGAAGTAACATGACTGTACATTTCAAGGTGACGCTCATTCCATTCCAATGCACCGACACCACCTTTCCTTTGGACCATGTGCACTACCTCTGTGTCTCCCAGTGACACCAGCTAGAGGAACTCTAAGCTGGTCTTGATAGTTAGACCAACACAGAGCTTGGACAGATCCACGCACACTGAAGCCAAAGCCCAGTAGTTTGGCAAGTCTTCATCTGGAAGTCATGAGCCCATGTATGTATATATGTGTGAAAATGGTGCTTGGTGATGGAGCGAGTGTGTCTTAATGTTTCTGTATGACAGGACCAGGCTACAACTCTTTCATCTCCACACAAGAGGCTAACAACTAAGGCAGGGAGATGACATGCTCAGCGCTTTCTTCAGCTAACATTAGTCTTTTCTGGTACATCCATCGATCTTCCTATCTTTTCATGTTGCCCTCTCCACTTCCACTTCCAACATCCTTGTCTCACTTTCTCTTCCTCTCTTGCCACGTCTCTTCATCGCCGGCTACCCTCTTTGATCTGAGTTGTTCAACTACAAGCGAGCAGTAGAAAAGTTGGTGTGTGAGATTGTGGTTCCCCCCCTAGTTTACTACTGCGGTCTACAAAATCGCAGCCAGCCAATAGGTCCAAGATGTCCGCTCTCGATCAAGAACATCTCTCAATGCGCAGCTGAAAATTCTTTGGACAGACGCGGCTGATCTCACCCAGACCACCATGTGTGCAAGTTTATCTATTCACGCAGATAAAGAGGACATGTGGCTGTGTGCGGATCCCCCAGGAAGGCAGCGACGAAGGGGGATACAGCAGTCGTCTTGTTGTGCTTGTGGTCCAGATTTGATAATGGTTTTGAATGCTGGTTAAGTTTGGCTGATTCAAGTATGAACATTTGACAGTGATTCAAAAACACTGTACAACTATACTAGCTTGTGATGTCCTTTAGGTTCTCTTTGGGAACTTAAAATACAACATTTTTTATGTGCAGGTGAAAACTGCCTATAAACGGCTCTGTGTGAAAGAAGGTTAGATTGAATTGTTTGGATCTGCACAAGCTTTTCAACAACAAAATGTCCTGTGTGTGCCCCGTGAAAGGCCTTTAGTCGTCTCTCCATGCACCTGACGCTGAATGATGAATACAATGTAAATGCATTATTTCAAAGAAGAGAAGGGAAAATACTGTTGTATTAAAGAATGTGGGGCAGTTGTCCTACAAAATGACGTACAGGAAAAAAAAATCTCACAATGTTTTGATTGTACAGAAAGCTCAAACCAAACTCTCTCAGTGTTGTCTATAATGGGCCTAAACCGTTAGATGAAATTACTGGCCCAGCAAAACTAAAGCTCCTCCTCATATGTTCTGTGTTGGATGAGTGGTAACATATGTTCCATACTTAAAGTGTTCTGTACAAAGATTGTTTTTATTGGCTGCAGAGGAAACTTGGTAATACAGAGCCCTAGGTGTTCCATATTTTTCACATACACACCAAGATACAAGTCAGGTTCTGCTCTTTTGTCATGTTACAAGTTGGCTATTTGACCTCCCGGGCAGCAGCTGTTGGTTTTTCAAATATTCATGTGAAATTCTACATTTGTGAGGCAGGGCAGTACCCAAACCAAAGTGGTTTCATTTTAAAATTAAACATTTTGTTGCGATCAAACCCAGTCTCAGAAGATCACAGCAGGTCAGAATGCAGTATGTCAAACAGCCATGTGTAATATGCTGTGGCTACATCCAGGCTTGGGACTGGCATTATAGTTTGGTTAAACATTGTGGAATACAAACCTCAGACCTCCCATTCCAAACTAAGCATCAAGACTAACCATACAATTTAGAAAGAACATTTCTTTGAATTCTTGTATATTAACAGCACAGTTAACTATAATAAAAAATATAAGGCATGTTAAGTCTTCAAAGGATTTTTATTTTTTTTTGTCACATTGTGTTATCTCATCATTGATCAGCACTGTATCAGTCCAATCAGTCGAGGCATATACACAAACACATCCACATGAAAGAGACCTTTATTTGAACATATTCTCTTGTAATGACCACATAACTTTGTTATATCCAGCCTGAATATGGTATGATGGTGACAGTGTGTCAAACAAAGATCTAAGCACTGTGATTGGGCTGCTAACCCACTCATTTCCAGATGTGGTCATATTATTGTCAGAAAGGGGATTTTGATTCTTATCTTTCTATAAAACTGAATTTAGAAAACACGTAAAATGGGAGAGGCCTTCAACTTGCATTAAAAGCATCCATATGGTACTGTTTCCAGATCTGTTTTTGTTATTTTTGGTCCAAACCATGTTCATTTGCTGGGCTTCTGCTCACTGTCTTCATTACACCTCAATGTAATTTTGATTGGATAACACATAAAACACACTTGCATGCACAAACATTTACTCTGTTGATAAAACTGCACAGTATCTTGGTAAGTCTTTCCAGTTGGTCAAATAGTTGCCCTTAATGTCTTTTTCATGTCTGAATGCTAAACACACAAGCGTGACATGTTGCCGACGCCATGCTGAGACAACACATTCCACCTTTAATAACTTTCATCTTTGAATGGGAAAGGTGTTGTGCTGCTGATATGCACGTGTTATCACAGCCAGACCATGGCAAACTCACAAACGCACACAAGAATATGGATTCAATATTTCAAGGTGTGATATTAGTACAAAACCAGATCAAGGGTTGCCCTGAAGCTTTCTGTCGCAAAACGTTACATTATGTCTGTATCTGTAATGCAAAAAGGATGTGTAATCTCCACTAAAGCATGAAATCTGTACTGTTCCTTGCTGCTAGAATCTGGAAGCTGTCAAAAGTGTGAAGAGACATTATCATGATTTGTTTGAAGATTATGTCACGTTCAGACAAACCCAGGATATCACAATTTGCTGACTTCTTCTCGCAATGGTACTGAACTGAGTGAAAATAATTTGCATCCCATAACCCTAAAACTCACCAGACGTCCATTTTAACACTTCGTGCATGTGTAGAAGAACAAACAGAGAGTGAGCAGCAGCTGACGTTGGTGACGAGTGATAGTTGGACGCCATTTTAGCTTCCTGGAGCTTTGAGCCTGCCTCTGTTTTGTGTCCAGCACCGCAGCGCTGCTATGGAAACATATTTGAGGAAGAAATCTATGACACACATATGGCCATCTCATCTTTTAAAGCCACAGCCCCATAGACTCAAGTGTCTATCAGTCAGCAGGTGTCCCCTTCACGCTATCGGACCAAGCCTTACCGGTCCCCCACTGTCCGCATTCTGAGATACATCCATCTTCTTCAGCTGTCACTCTGCTGTCAAAGGGCTTTAAAAGCATTTAGAGCAAGCCACACTCTTTAAGCAAATACGCAGTCTAAATAATGCACTAGTATTTCGTAATTCTTTTTGCTTTCTCAGCACTACAATGCAATCTTGTCCAAAGATGAACTCAAATAGTAGTGAGCGTGGATATTTTGGAAAAGTTTATATGTAAATAGAATGAAATGACTTGAAAGTCAAATCACTCAGCTTTGTGCTTGTGTTGGATGAGTGGATTCTATTATTTTCATTCAGTGAGATGCTGTGGGAAAGTGCTTTGTTTTATTGAATGGGTTTAATCTTTCCACCAGTGCAATAGCTTCACAATCCAACTTCACAACTTAAACATACAAAGCCACTATAAAACAACATACATGCGCTAAAGGCCATAAAAGTAGATGGGAGCACACAGAACAATGCACATATGCTATAGCTCAGCACTTGTAGAGTGACTGAAGCCGTGCCATACAAGGCATGCTGCTCACAACGCCAGTAATGACTGCATGGTACACAAGCATCAAATGGCAAGCAAAAAGTAACCAGGCAGCCATTCTCCATCGCCATTCCTGCTTCCAAATGGGCTCGCTTTGTCTCGTATTGCTAACCAGGTGTTGAAAAGGAACATAAAACATCTCTGTTCCTCCATGCCACAGCTTTTAAGTGGAGACGGTGTGTGCGCTGGTGTTTATGATCCAAAGATCGCACGCGTTTTGTTCTTTCTGTGTGATTTGCCGCTTTCCCGACCACCTACATTACAACTTGCGGCTTACAGTACATGAATTGGAGAACCCCTGCCAGGCCAAATAATGGTTGCCCCAGTTTTTGCCATATTGTGCCAGTCTTTTCCTGCAACACACTGGCCACTAAACTGCCTTTAGTCAAAATAGTGTGAAATCCAACACCCTGGACTTCCCAGGAATTGGGTATTCTTTTAACACATCACAACAACACACAACTTCCAGTAATCACAGTCTGTTACTGTGTTTTTAAATGCTGATAAAATAATGTTGGATCACAATTTGACCAAGGGCTTTGAACAACAAAGAGAAGACAAGAACTCCTTAGTCATTTCAACCATATTCCATTAGTGGAGTAATTAAGTTGAAATGAATTAAAGTATCAATCACTAAAGATCCCTTTCAAGTCACTTCATTTTTGTTTTACAACCAAACATATTTCCAGTGTCAAGCTTGCAGGCTGTTTGGGGCGAGAAGAGAAGAAATTTATTAGAGAAACATGCAATTAAGCGTGGATTACATTTCATCTCTTAGCAAAGAATTATATTGCACTTTCCAAAATTGGATGCAACAACTCTTTGCGGCTGTATTTCTGTCATTATGCTGACTTAGTTGAAACTTTTAATGCTTTTGACCTTGCCTCATGATCCGCAAAAGCTTTCTTGAACAGGCCCTGTCAGCCCGACCCAGTTAAGACGTCATTAATCACGCTTTTATATGCCACTTCTTACTTTAATATTTCCGTCCAAAAATAATGAATCGGCAGCCCAGGCACACAAATTCCGCCTGCCTCCAAAGCAGCTGGTTGGAAGCCGTTGCAGCTCTCCAAGAAGTAGTATGGGTAGTAGCCACACACACTCACTCACAACAGTCTAATTTACTAGTGTCATATCCACGCTGGACCGTCCAGTGTACAGCACTTCTGCACTGGTCCCCCGAGTGATCCATCAATGTGTGTGCGCCTCCATGTGTGCGTATATGTGTGTGTGTGACAGTGTTAAATTACTGCTATGGCACATTGAGCCCTGGCCATTACTCTAGCAGGTGACACCCATTAAAAGAGGTGGTGACACTGACATAGAGAGCGGGAGGGAAAACTGGGAGGCTAAGAGAGATGGGGGAGATGGAGCTGGCAAAGGAGGGCTTAAGAGGAAAACTGCAGGCGGTATTCAGATTGATCAAAAGTACAAGGATCAGAGCGAGTGTTGTAAGAAAATCCTTACACTGCCGGTACAGCTCTGTAAACCTGGCTTCTTTAGACCAAAGATAACATGTGTGACTTAACAGCACATAGGGACTGGTGTAAAATTGAATTAATGTATGTGTAAATCAGCCCAGTAAGAAACAGAAAAACCTAAATATCCACTGAAGCTTTGTGAAAGGTGTATGTTTTGTGGTTAAGGGTCCGCTACCTGCTTGTCACCACTGAGATTGCTTTGCCAGGAAAGATCCACAGTATGGTATTACAATTCTAAATGCTCATAGAAACAAGCAGGGGGTGCCAAGTTACAGGTTAGATCTGTGGAGAGGGGACTCTTACAGTTACTTACAGTAAGAACACAAGTTTTTCAAGGCATTTTTGCAATATATGCAAGATAGATACGTTTAATGCCATGATTTGGACCATTCCAAGCATAGCATTAATGCCAGTGAGACAAACAGGTGTTGGATCCTTCATCAGAAAAGTTACATGCACCTTAAACCTTTTGATTGGTGTCGCAATTCTTAAAACCACTGATTTTTATTTTAGTCATAGTGTTTACTGCATCTGCATTTTCATAATAGGTTTTTTCCATAGCTTTACATTTACCCATTGTGTCATGAACAACACATATCTTATTATCGTAAACACACAACTACATCACAAGATATAGGGCGACTGGTTGAGAAGGCAGGATGTGAAAACACGAGCAAACCACCCACTGCTCTGGAGACGGAGCCAAGGATGGTAACATACACACATGCTCCAGCCAAGTCTGGGACCTGGCTGACCTCCAGAACATCTTATCAGCCCTGCCATCTGAAACTAAAACACTCTACCACAACACACACATACACACACGCACACACACACACACACACACACACACACACACACACACACACACACACACACACACACACACACACACACACACACACACACACACACACACACACACACACACACACACACACACACACACACACACACACACACACACACACTCAGCTGCAGCTAAGTGTGGCTAATGCTAGAGAAGTGTCAGAATACAGAGAATAAACAGCGGCATATGTTGGTACAGTTAGCGGACAGAAGGGATGGATTCACTTGGCCTCTTCAGCTCCGGCGCACGTGACCTTCACTGCGGCGCACACACACTCGTTAGTGTAAATTTCCCAAGCCTCATTACCATAAGACCCCACCTTAACAAGGAGACGACACGAGTGGCTGAGCACGCCGACTTCCTGATCGGCTCAGAAGGTCTCCGAGAGGCACAGTCAAGGACCCGGGACCAGTCAGCCTTCACACACACAGTTACACAAACTACAGCACAGGAGCCTGACAGGGAGGTACTAGAAAAGCTGCAATGTTAGATTTGTAACTAACAATTATTTTACAAGTAGTACAACTAGTCAAATAATTATTTCTTTTGTACACTGAGACGGTATAAACACATTTTCAAACAATTAAAGGTTGAAATGGGGCTTCTAGATAGAGAATATTTAAGTGTATTATGGATGAAAACCAGACATGGTATATTTTTATTTTTATTGAATAATGTTGCGGTCTTTGCGATAAAAGGTCTTTTCGTATGTGTTTTAGAGTCTGTATAGTCCAGATAACGATTATGATTAGCAATGACAACCATTATTTTTTTATAATCACATTTAGTCGATTACTATTTGCAACCTTCATTTTAAGTTTGTCTTCAAAATTGTCCACAAATAACAGCATTTTGGATGTAATGCATCTACAGGGCGTTATACTGTTTGTGTTATTTACAAGATTAAAGAAAGGCTGCCAAGGGGAGAGAATAAATAAAGGAAAAAATGTATTGCTTTATTACTAATGAACGTTGTGGAAACTGTTCACTTACGCTTACCAGAAACTGTTGCCAATTATGTTTGCACACACAAGTTTTGCACAGATAATTGGTCTAAAAATATAAACAGATAAATAAGCAATCCGAACATGCCAATGCATTCACAACTTTCTAGTGAACTAAAAGATCCTTATGAGAGAGCATGTTGCATTAGTAGAGCTTTTAGGACTACTTATACCACAAAGAAGCTTTTAACTTGAATATGACTCCAGACAAAAATCACAGAACACCATCAAGAGCAGACATGATGAGAGAGTGTGTGAGTGCGTGCAGGAAATGAGAGCGTAACTAGAGTGTGTCAGGTTGAAGAAAGTGATTTGCTTTGGAACAAAAGACTAATTAAAAGCAATCATCGGTGGGCTAATCTTCTGAACTAATTATCTGCCTGCGTACCTGTCTCCACACACCCACGTTGTTACCTACACAACTCCTTTAACTTGTATTACATCATGAAATACTCACTGTTGGCTTGTGTGTTGTCTCTGCCCACACGTGTCTGTCTGCTCGTGTTAATGCGCTGCTATTCTGCGGGGCACGGGGCACTTTGATCTGGCCTGGCAACCACATCATTTCTCAACCACTTTATGATGTGCAAGGTTCAAAACACAGTCAGACATGTTTGGGACTGACCTCAGAGCGTTAAAACCAAGACAAAAGAGGAGAAAATAGAAAATAAATAGCAACATTCTGTCTCTAATGAACAATGCCTTTAATCATCTTCACACCATTAAGTTGCCATCCAAATTGTCAACAATGTTAGGTTTTAAACACCAACATGTTTCAATCAAACGTTTAATTGACACATAATAATAGAGTTTAACTTCTTTCGGCATCTGTTTCTCTTTCATAACCAAACTTTGTCTATTTTTTATTCTTCTCACACCGTGCCAACGCATTTTTCCATGGATTAAACAAACAGCGAATGCTAATGGAACAAAAATTTATAGAATGTGAGGACACGGGCCAAGAACCATTTCAATTTGGAGCAGGTCCATAAAACAGAATGAATCAGTAAACTTTTATTAAATATTGGGAAATTTTTCAAGGGTCAAAGCAAGGACATTGTAACCATCGTAACAGAATAGAACCAAACGAAAGTTGTCATTTTATGTTTGGTTTATTGTCTGATATAAAGAGAAAAGAATACAAGTTTGAATTCATGGTACATACACTTTACTTTACATTTTACGGCATGATTTTATGTGAGATTTTGAGGCATAACCAATGCAGCATGCCACATTTTAGTGCAATACAATGGATTGCATTTTAACTGCCTGTTTTTATAATCCATGAAAAAGACCATGCTTCACTTGCATTTGATCCCAGAGCTGCTGTTTTAGGTAATTTACAGTGGCTATATTGGACCAGGCACTGTATAGGAATATTGTAAAAACAAATTCTAAATAACCAAAACATTTCTTAGCAGGGGGTAGTTAGGGATCTAGCCTCTGAGCAAGACTACGGCATTGTGGGATTGATTCCAGGGCTAAGGTACAATTTTATAATCTATCGTGATTCATCGATCTATCCTTCAGTGCCGCAGGGGCAACCTGTCGTGTCGGGAGCAGTGAGTGCTGCACTGCGGAGTGCAGCACTTACTGCTCCCGGAGAGAACCGTCTCCCGGTCTTGAGCTTGCCCTGGTCAGGACCACTTAGCGGGAGGATTTGACCTATTATGCATGTTTTGTCATAGCTACAAAACTCTCGATATTATGGTTTCAAAAGTGTCGAAAATCAGATATTAATTGATACTTAATTGACAGATCCTCATTTGAGCAAGATTCGATAAAAATAAAAAATAATCACACAAACAGTATGAAATGTGACCTTTCTCATGGTAACATAAAGTAAGTACAGTTATTTTCTTCTTGCAAATTACCTTGTATTGCAAATCTATTTTGTAAATAAAAATGCTTTTTTATTATTATTGTGCTATCAAAATGTGTAGTATCAAGCAAAAGTGAAAGAGTAACGTGACCACACTACTCATATATACCATAATAGCTTATTCCCATGGGACATGCATCTGTAGGTAAATAAATGTGACTAACAAAATGGATGTGAGCAAAATGTTAAGTACCTGCCAAAATTAAATCCATTGAGAGACCAATTTAACCAAGAGAAACTATTATAGCTCTGGATAAATTTAAAGAGGACATAATCTATGACACAGTGGATCATAGTTTTAAATTATATATACACATATAGATATATAATACTCATCTAAAACACACAAGACGGCATGTCTCCTTTACACTGCATCTCTATCTAGATTTTTTGTACAGTAACATGATGAAATATGGAGTCAGAAATCAAAGAAAGACATACAGTAATTAGAAACAAACCTTGCTACACTAAACAAGAGAAGCCGCCTTTTACAGATATGGCTGTGCCAAGGGAGATCAGTAGCCTGTGAAGTCTTGTCTCTCTGCCAAACGTTAGCTACGTCACCTTGATCTAATCATTTTTATTTAATGCCCAGGCCCTTATAGAGTTCAGTGGAAATCCCCCGCGCCTCCTTCTCTGTCTCTTTATACCCGCTTTTATCTTTTATGTCATTTTGCTCGTTCTGCGACTCATTTCCTTATGCCGTAATTTAGCCGTGCAGTGTGGAAGCTATCAGTCCATCTATACATGCTTTTGTTCCTCCTCACAGCTGGGGTTGGGGCCGGCATGAATGTGGCAGACAAATTCTAGCTGCAAATGTTACGATATTTGTTTATTTATTTCAGGTTGTGTAAAAAAAATAAAAATAAAAAATGACATGAAAGTGTTGCTAACTGCCACAATCATTCATAAATTCACAAAACAAAAACTTTTTGAACGATTATTAACTTTATTTTAGCATAAATCCACATCACAGCAAATTATTTGTTTTATGAATATACTATATTCTTGTCTTTTTGAGAATAGGTCTGTGCACTATATTTATCAATGTAAGGTTTGACTTGTCTTGGTTTTGTTTTTGTTTTGTTTTGTTTTTTTCATGTATAACAAATATTTGCTCTGAAAACCTGCCTGACTGCACATAAAACCAATTTTTGAAAAACGTGACATCTCAGATTGTGGATGTTTTATTGGGGTTGAAGGGAGGCAAAGTGACCCATATAAAACGTCAGGAAGAGGAGGGCATAGGGCACACTACATTTAAAGCTCTATATTCTTCAAAGACATAAAAATGATGGACTTTACAACACTATATACCATAAAGGCGTAGTTGGGCTCAATTGCTCGCTGTGTGAACTTTGCGAGAATACCAAAAGCGTCTGTAAGATATTTAGCAAATTGAATCTTTGTCAAATATGTTCACGACACTACACATGCTCGAAGGAAGACAGTATGAAAGAGAAGACAAATCCCAGGAATCTATACAGGGCAGAGACATATGCTGTTTCATTTAGCTCAGGGATCAGTGGCGTTTACTATGGCAGAACTGCGTTTCATATTTACATGTTAAGGCTTATGTGGGCTTACAGCTACTTACTGTAATGTGGGAAGGGAAGACAAACAGCGGAGTAGACAACATGAGGCTGTCTCATGACCGGGCTGCTGCATCTGTTCACTGTTTTAGCCCCGGTCAACAACCCCATATAGTCCTGTTAATGTGACAGTGATTGACAGACAGCAGACATGTCCATGCAGCAGCTGTGTGACCTCAGGGAATGTGAGGTAAAGCCGACTAAACGCACATAGTCTGGAGTCTGGACTGTCCACCTGTGCCCCCCATGCACTGAGCATCAAACGGTGCGGGAAACACTACGACACAGCGCACCCTGCTGGAGACAGGCAGGTAGCACAACCACAGCCTCAGCTTTTGATGCAAGAAAAAGTTCAATAAATGCTACTATTGTGGGATGCCAGAACATAACGGTGTAAAAATAGCTGTTTGTGTGTGTTCAGTGGGAAAAACAGTAAAACGCAGTTCTGAATGTGATGTCAGAGATTTAATTGGACTAAGGATTAAGTGTACTTGCATAGATGTAGACAAACTGAAGAAGATTTCCACATGTACATAGGAGTGGGTGTTGTAGTTTTTGCTTCAAATGTGCAATAGAAGCTATAAGCAATAAACTTGACAAATGTGAACACAATCACATGCTTCAAATGACAAATAATATTATAGTTGACTTAAAACACATTTGTGATTTTGTGTGAGCTGTAATCATTACAATAAAACTAAATGTGTACATAAAACACATTTCAGAACTGTCTGCAGGGAAAATATGTTGTATACTTGATGGTTATGATGAGGCTCTCCTTTTTTAAATCTACCGAGGTGGACTGGTATTTTTACCATTTATAAAAAGGAAGTGTTGTCACAAAAATGTCACTTGATTTCAATGAGAGGAAAAGGCTAGATATTTGATAGAGATTGTATGTAGATCAAGTCCAAACAAAACTATCTAGGAGCAGTAATGATAACTGTTTAAATAAAAATCTAGTTTCCATAAATGTTAGTATATTGATTGATAACTATTGATTATCTAAGGTTTCTTTTCTTGCACAACAGTAGAAGCTAGGTCGGACTTCGATGCTATATACTCATACAAAGAAGCAACCATGGGTGAAATAGACACATACTACATGTAATTGGATTTTGTGCTCCTTAAATTGAAAAAACACATTCCCACAACATGTTAAAGGCGAACCATTTGAAGTGAAATAGAAAAGTAGAGAAGTAGGTTAAGGAGCAGACAGGGACCAGGGCTTGTGTACCGTGGCACTTCTCCAGATGTGCCACACTCCACAGCTGTAGTGTGTGTGTATTTATGTGTGTGAGCTTGTGTGCAGCGATACACGGGGAGACCTTGACGACGAGGATGTCTGTATTTATCTAAAAGTCTGTTTCCTATCTGCCTGACTGTCCCGCTGGATGTTTCCTCTCATAATGACCCAAGCTGACATGCACTGGCTCCCACAAGACACCTCCACACAGGCGCATGTCATCACCACAAGGGCCCCAGACCCACCTCAAACACTTCTCCAAGGTGACCCTGCAATTTCACACAAGAACAAGTTTTAAATCTTAACTTTAATTCACAGCTGGTGACACGACTTGGATCATCTCTATTTGTCATGTAGATGCATGAGCAAGTAAAGGAAAATATAGCTTGTTCAAACGTGTAGCAAAATATCAACTTGATCTTAGACTGGGTATTCTTTAAGTACACAAATTGAGACGTGCTTTTAACTCCAAACTCAAAATGACAGGGGCTGACTTGAAACATAAAGAAATGTTTGCATGTGATCATACTAGGGGGACTAATCCAAACTTTACATGTAGCCATCGTGCCCCCCTGTTTAAGTGAAAGCACTCATTAGTATGTCCTGGCGTTTGTCACAGTGAGTGCAGCTGATTGGGCGCTGTGGGCGAGGTACGGCACAGAGGAGGGATTGCTGCTTAACTGTTCCAACAGCCATTAAACTGTCCCCAAACCGACTTATCACATCACCGTACGCACTCAGAACACACACAAGGAGACTAATGGTGCCCTGCGTTTCATCAAGATAAAACCATTCTAAGTCTATCCTTGCACCTGGTGGGCCCTTACCATCACTCTGCTTTCAATCCATCAATTGAGCTTGCCAGTCACGTGCCAAAAACGTCTCACCTAATGTAAACAAATGTCCCACTCTAAAAAGAAAATCGTATTAAAGGCCCTCTCCGGATTTTGAATTATGAGTGAAAGACATTCACATTAAACTGTTAGCTTCGTCCACCAAAATCCCTTCTCTCAATCTGAAGCAACTGTCAGGGAGAGTCCAAGGCTTTCACATGAGTCTCATCTCACAATGTGCCCACAAAGACAAAATGTGGCATTATGTCTGGGTTGTTACTTAAGATTCACTTTGCCGCTGATTGCTCAGTGAGACAGAAGTTGGCTTTAACCCCTTCATTGTGCATTAAGCTTGCCTCCCTACAACGCTGACTGTATCTAAATTGCGACATCAAAATGCATGTCCTGATTGGCCAGAACAGCAGGGAATAATCAAAACAAAGCCCACATCATGCACCACTGATTACATTGTTTGACAACTCCTTTAATTTGTATTGTCCACAATGGAAAGGATACTGACAAAAAGCCCAACAGGAAAACCATGGTGGTGACACACTAAATCCACACCTAATTAATACTAGATTCCACGTGCTGACTTTCCACCAGAGAAAGTCTTATTCCCACAGTGACTTTGATTGAAATACCTGTAAAATCAACAACGCAAGGATGGCTGTATCAACATGGAGAAACGCTTGAGCCCAACTAAATGTTTCCTCTAACCGTGGTCTATTTAATACATTTGGCATTTTTTATTATCTCAATATTGAACATTTATATGGAAAGGGCCGTGGTTGCTAACGTCAATTCGTTCCACTTGCCCTTTGCTTGGGGATTCCCAATACTTATTAAAATGTGTTAGTGGTTTGATAAGCTAAACCAAGCTACTGATTAAGTTGGTTGGAAAACTCCTGTAAAGCACTAGTATAGCGACAATATGTTGATTTGTTTTTCCAAGTAAAAATAGAATTAGAAAGCTAACGCATGAGAAAATGACACTGGGAACTCCACATGTGATTTGGTACTAGCTTGTGTGAAGCTTGATTACATTTGTTCAAGCAAATGTAAATGATAAACTGAGTGTTCTTATGACATGAAAAGAAATGGAAATGCAAAGTGAGGAGGTGAAAATGTTTCGTCTGGCCATAAGGTAAATGAAATATGTATCTCTTATACTGAATTTAATCCAGAATCCAGGTGCAAATAACATCAATCCAAATTGGGAGAGAAAAACTATATTTTTTGAGACACTGCTTAAGGGCATTGAGTGACTGAGGTGGCTGGTAGTTCTGCTGCTGCAATGGATATGTGGCAGAAGAGGGTTGTGACATAGAGATACAAATGTTGGAGATATAGTGCATTTGTACGAATGGCTTGAGAGGGAATCGAGGGAAAGGCAACAGACTGAACGTCTAGAGTCATTGGTGTCAAGAAGTTGATATTTTTGGATGCATTTAAGGTTTTAAACATGACACACGCAGTAGTAACAGCAGTGGACACAAATCCAAAAGCCCAAGTGTCTGGCCCACGCCGTCCTAATGTTGTTCAAGTTCAGTCCAATAAATCAGCACCACTATCTCTTTTTGTCAGTGGCGGTTGTGAGTGTGTTGGCAATAGAGCTCCCATCTGTTTGTCATTTTGACGCCAACGGAATCATGGGCCAGGTTAATCGCCATGGCAACAGGTTAATTACACCAATTAAGACTGACGAGCCATACTGGGACCAGACACACACATAGAGACAGAGAAATAATGCACTGGATGGGACCAGATGAAAGGCAGGAGGCTCCTATTAGAAGCAATGGTGATAAATGAATGGGGCGCCTGGGTTGTGTCTGACAGGAACAGGAAGTGGACAGGAAGTAAGAGGCAGGGCATTCGGCATGACCCACAGCGGGATGGCCTCACGGGGGTCATCCTAAAGTGGGACCCCTCTTTTACCTTGTGGCTAGTGGTGGGACGGGGCAGGCAGCCAACTTACACACAGCGTAGTCCAAATGATATTCCAGACTTTCCACTCTTCCCCATCGGACCTCGACAAACACATGATAAACTATGTGTCTGGGTCGGTGTGCGAGAGTCTAGTCCCCAGTGCAAGACAATCAATCTACATCAACTAAACCAACATGATAGATTTATTTTGTATTCCCGCTTTAACCCAGTCCAACGTCGTGATTTACTGGGCTCCAAAACTGTATAGAACGTTTACAGGAAAAATGACTTCCTGAAACCGTATAAGAATCAGGTTCGCACTTCACGCTAGGATGGATCGGGACAATCATGGACAATTGCACATTTTTGAGCACCATTTATTTTCAACAAAACTTGCTACTTGAAAGTCAATAAATATTTTCTTTTTAGGACTGGACAGTGTAGCGTGAAATGGGGATGAGGGAAGGAGGGACAAGCAGTGAATTGTTGGAGCTGGATTTGAACTCATGACACTGCGGCCGACTGCACATGGAGCCTGGAATATGCTAGCCACAAAAGTCAATGAGCGGCAAAAAGTCAATATATACTTTCATAAAACATTTGTTAAAATTATGAGACTGTTCAGTGATAACAATTAGATTCCCAAAGTGTATAAAGATCTTGCAAGCATAAATAAATATGTGCTAATAAAAATAAAAAAAGTTTCTTATCAAAGCACAGTCTATAGAATAGGGACAGAAATGTACAGTTATTAAAATAAAAACAAGCAGGTCATGCATAATTTTATTTATTCAGTCAATAATTAGTATTGATTTTTTTTTTTTTTTTTGAGTTTGACAAAAATACATTAAGGCATAAACATATTTGTTTTCATATGACTGAAATTACTGTGTCAAAAAGTATATATTCAAGTATCGCAATTATATCAATATGACAGTAAATAGCTTTTCGCATATTGAATATCTATAGCTCCACAGTTAAACCCACCATGTTTACAAAATATATTAAAAAATCTAAATCTCAAACAATGTCTGTTTTGCTGGAATTTTGAAATGCCCATTGTACAATAAACGTGCCCATAGATCACTTTTGCTTCTGTTATTGAGCAGTCGTCTAACAGTCTCCTTCTTTAACCCTAAATGGCAGCTTGTTAATCACTTCCTCTCTTCTCTGCGTTTTACTTTCTTCCCTAAACTTCAAAGAGCCTGCGATTTCCCCTATCCCACATAGTCCAACACTAACCAGCCAGAAACGGCCCGCTCACTTTAGCACCAAACAAACCGCCCGCCTCATTACGCACACTAATTGTCAACTTTCCAATGGTCTATGTGAAATCCCTCATAATTTTCATTGTTTGAAAACTGGACTCAAAAATGCATTTCCAAAATTTTACAACTTGTTATCTCAGTTTATAGGTTCAACAGTTTTTACAGTATTCACAACGAAATAAACAGTTGGATCTGCGTCAGCTTGTTTGAAATGTTTATGATCGTTTTCATGTGCAGCAGTTGGGTAGGCTAATTGCTAGAACAATCTTTACTGTAATGAATCACGTACGATACCATTGTGTTATTTGATTAACATGTTCATAAAATCTGAAGGTTTTATTGATCCAACACCATCCAGTTAAAAAGTGTTTCTTTTTATGTAAATATAATCAGAAGGTGCGAATTGTACTTCAATATAATGTAGTCAATGAAAATACTCTTACAGTAAAAATAATAATAATACTTACTAGCTAACTTTTAGCCCCAGATGATGATTATGTTACACTTTTAATTACATATATAATACACAATAAACAGCTTATATATGGACCCTATTAATAACAAAGCTTAAGCTACTGTATGTGTCAGGGCTCACTGAAAACAGCAGTCATCCTAGATGAACATGAATTGTCACTTTTTTAAATCGTTTCATTTCATTTATAATTTATTATGATGATGTGGACATTGCTTTAAATTTTGACATAGGCAATGCATATCAAGTCAACACTTTCATCACAAAAGGCGCTCTTGTCCTTCTATGGAAATGTGGCCATATGATGTGCACAGCTGGGATCCTCAGCGCTCCCGACAGACAACATAAATATGAACACGCACCATTTGTCTTTGACTCTCACAGATCTATGCACCCTCCCCATACACTCCATTACATTAAGTGAAGCTGTTCCACTGCATTAACCCCCCCTTAACAAAAACGCATTCACTTATTACTCAAGCTTGCGTGTGCTCAAAAAAATCAATAATTTCCCCGTATTAATGTACCGCCATTCATCTTCTCATCAATTATTGAATTAAGTTAATGCTTGAAACTGTGGCAAAACAACATCATTAAACAAAGGAAGGCCAACTGCACCGAGAGACAGAAGAGTAATTATAGCAAATGCAGCATGTGGGAAGGACAAAAGCCATCAGTTAAATATAGTGGTGTGGTATAGACAGATCCAGCAGGTAACAAATACAGTCAGGGCAAAGTGCAAAGGCAGTGGTTGTGTGCAGGGACAGAGGAGTGTTGTCCACAGAGAGTAATTACTCCTGACAGTAGGACTAATGGTCTCTGCAGCTCCACAGACCGCGTACTGTGGCAGATCACTACTTAACGGAAAAATATTATGCATTTCTATATTGTTATAGGACTTTAAACATGCTCTTGAGTACCTTAAATTTGCTCATGTTTTGAAACAAAAAAAAAGTTTATCATGAACTAAATCACTATGTTTCTCTGCTGTCTGCCCTGGTATGCAGCCAGGAGATGGCCCCTAGCGCTTACATGATTTAGTTACGTTATCACTTAAGGGACTGCGTGACGTGCAATGATCAAGCTAGCAGTAGCAGTGATTGTGTTTAGACGGCAGAAATGCTCAGAATGAGTCTGACGAGGATTTAAGGACTTAAAACAGCAGAAGATTCTTGGATAAGCGATGCCTAAAATTGGAAGAAACGTCACGTATCGAGGGAGTTCAGCCGGAAGTGTTTTTGATGGTTGGAGGGAGAGGATTTTCTAACCAGCATTCCTCAAAGCAGTATGAATGCAACTTCAGGTATGTTTTTGATGACGGAAAATTGGTTAAAACATGGTTAAAATCTCAAAAAAGTCACTGTAGCAGAATGTGTGTCCTTTAAGACCGTTTGATCAATCTGTTTTATAATACATTTGTGTTGTCTGTACTAGTATGCATTTAAAACAGTAGGTAACAAATTTAAAGGAAAACCTGAAAGTTAATATCTTTACAAGAAATATAGTAGAGGAATGTGTAATAAACCAGGTTTAATTAAACACAGTTGTAGTATTCATTTATAAAGAATTGAAGCCTGTTTTACACATCAATTTGGTCAGTGCTAACTGTCCAAGGGAGAAATAACTCACTCATAACAAGGCTTCTTTTCCGAGGCTGAAAAAGAAGCAAAAATAAGACTTGTTTCTCCATTATGTGTTACGTCATATTGATGAATAAAAATATATACATACTTAACAGCCTCAAGACGACTGGAACCATTTTCTCTGTATGAAAAGTTTCTGATAAAATCAAAAGTCACAAGCCAGCCATTTTGTCAGATTCCAGTTTCAGGGAGAAATGATGGATCAATACCTGACAAAAACATATGCCACATCCAGCTTAAACAGCAGAGAACA
Source organism: Rhinogobius similis (assembly GCA_019453435.1). NCBI lineage: Eukaryota > Metazoa > Chordata > Actinopteri > Gobiiformes > Gobiidae > Rhinogobius > Rhinogobius similis. Next base: position 26,832,051 of record CM033630.1, on the reverse strand, counting down.
TAAAACACAAAAGTCTCTGAACAATTTTCAGAGACAGGATAACAGCTAAACTATTGACGAGACATACCACAGGATGTACAGTTTGACACCATTGATTTGATACTTTCTCTCTTCACTTCTTTTCAATATTTCCTTTATTAAATCTTGTTACACAGGAGCACATTATGAGCTATGTTGTTCTCAATTTCCTCTGTCAGTAGATTAAAGAATTAATGATCCGGCCACCAACCACTTGAGAGAGAGAGCTGGGCATTAAGATTTAGTATCTCCTGTCTGCAAGAATGCTATTTCAGGTGCAATTATGGCCCACACATACAAAGCCCAACAAATCTCGCTTTCCCAACAAGAATTAGTGCTGTTTCCATAAGAAGTGTTTTCATCGTAAAGGCAGCATGTCAGTCAAGAATTCCCTCCTTATTTGTTTATGCCCTGTACTCCGTGCCTCTTGTGTTATCTCCAAGGGCCTAAGCATGTTGTTGCAGCAGCCCAGCATCCCAGGACCATAAATCTCACCTATCATTCCAACTGGATAGATCTGTGCGTGTGTGTTTTTCAATATGGGGCCCACACCTGCTACTAATCAGCATCCATGCGCACAAGTCCGGGGCGGCTGTGGTGACGTGTTAATATTTTTACACCTTCCATACACATGCACACGCTTCTACGAGGATACGATGGTGTGTACCGAGAAATACGATTAAAAGGATAAAAAGGAAAGTGATGAGAGACATGTCAAAAGAGATCTGGCTGAAGGACGAGAGACGAGGGAGAATTCGAGGTAAAAGAAAAGGATAAAAGGATGGAGGAGACAGATTGGAGTCATCAAGGACACAAAACAGTCCATGGGAAATGCAGGACTCAAGCACATGTTCAGGGATTAGAGAGGAATACGTCGATTGTTTAATGAGTCAAAAAAATCAGTCATGTATAAGGCATTTGAAAGTACTGGAAGATACTCAAACTATGGTAATAAAAAGTACTTTTATATAGGGCTGTGCAATTAATCGATTATTGAATAAGTGTAATTGAGTAATCAAGATAATTAATGTTACCTTTAAGTGTGTTCAAATTGCACGTGTTTCCTTAAGTGGTAAAAAACATTCAGATTATGTATTTCTACTTAGAATACATAATACATAATTTCTTCTGTTTGTTCTCTTCATTTTAGATGCGCTGATGCCCCACCTTCTCCTCAAGCAAATAATTGTTTGAATAATCGTGATTTCAATTATGATTCAAATAATCGTGTTTTTTATTTTTTCCATAATCAAACAGCTCTGCTTTGATACTGTATTTGGTGTTGCATATTAGCCATGAGAAGCGTTATCTGTCTCTATCAGAGAAACACTGAACAAATAAATAAATATACAGCAAAGCCTTTCAGCAACACTTCTGTTCTACTACTTCTGCACCACTGTTTCTACTACTAATGTGAAGTTTGGGAGTGAAGTAAGGACATTCTGGCTATGGGCAACTTGTCTCTCTGCTTTATCTTTATTTATTGCTTGTTAATAACTTTATAGGCCTTTTCTTAAGTATGCTTTCTAAAAGAAGCCACTTGCATGTCTGAAAGAAATCATTTACTCGCCTTTCCATGAAACCTAAATCCTAAATCAAAGAAGGCACGAAGACTATTTTAAAACAGGTACATGTTTTGTATAAGCTCATAAAATATCAAATATCCTGTCAACCTGTTACTGGACCATCAAGAACCATTTGACCAGTGACATAAGACAGAACCGCTGCAGTGTTACATCTGCAACACTCTCCTGCCAGTGATGAACTGTATCAAATTTATATCAAAAAGTAGAGATTGTGACGAGTGAAGAACGCACAACATAATGTGGACCTGCTTTTTTACATTAGCCCCAAACATACAATACTGATTTCCACACACCATGCATCTATCTGGCTCTTCTCTGCGATACCAAACTTCGATTTACCGTCTTTGTCTTTTCCTATTACTCCCTCATCTCTGTCAACATGTGCTAGTCATTGTGAGCCTCTGCTATTTCGTCTGAAAGCAAAAACAAAAACCGAACCCACCACTTAACCGCAGCTACTTTAATATGAAGCAGAATAATATTAAAAGTTGGCTATAAACGGTTGGTTAAAATGGATGGATGAGGACTGAAGGACGGAGCAGTGTTGGCATATGGATTACAGACTTGCATATAGGAGCTTTACATTATGAGGTATCTATAATGGCAAATGTATCTGTGTGTCATTATCGGCCATTTTCACGTCAGAGTGTCAGGAGTAGTTTGCTTGTTCACGTCTTTCACCGACAGCTACTGACAGCTCACTGCAAATGTTGCTTTAGCCGTGTTTATTCAGCCCACCACAAAGCAATTATCTCGAAACGGATGAGGAGTCATCTTTATAGACATCCTATCGCCTATAAGCTTTTTTATGACCAAAATTACTGAGAACCTACAAGGATAACACAGGGGTTTTGGTAATTAGAGTGCATCTAAGTGCTAAATTATGGTCTTGATGACAATTTGACAACACAAAGCTTGATATTTTTAAAATTTTGACATTAAGGTATGATTTTTTTCATTCCCTTTCATAACCTAAAACATAAATCTGTTACTCAATTCCTTGCGTCCTGGTGGTAATCTGTAAACATCATTCTCTCAGACTTCCATATGTCAAAACAATCACTCTAACACATTTATTCATTGATTTCACAGGGGGTAGGTGATGTGTTTTGCTCAAGGACTTACCAATGGAAGGTATTAGCCGAAGTTGAACCTCAGTCTTTGAAGTCGGTGGCTTGCTTCAACTCCTGATTAGAAACTATGCTTTCCTACATTTTTTGTGTAATAAAGAAAAATCTGTTTTCCCCAGTACAGACAAAGCGTAAAAGCAGCTCTTAAGGTCAAAATAAGACTTCTGTGTGCTGTTTGCATCTAGTGTTTTTTTATCAACTGCGCACAATTCACACATGTAAAGAGGATGTTCATACATACAAGAAGCACACAAGACCAGAAACCTCAATCTTAAAGGGGTAACACGCTAATTATTATCTGAAATAAAATACCAAAAGGTATACACAGTCTACAATGGCTTTTAATAAGGCTTTGACTTCTCGTAATTGCAGATGATGGGTTAAAACCAGCTGATATTTTTTTGATTATTCATAACTTACATGTTTTACGGGCTAATGCTAACAGCAATAGGGAAAATACATGAGACTGCCGCCTTCAAATCATACCAAACTATCATCGTTGATAGTGCAAGCATCAAAAGCCGCGTCCACTTCTTTATATGACTGTGGTTAGCATGTCGCAATGGTAAAACTCCACTCAGGCTTCTGTAAGTTGTGAGGAATGACTTAGACTGCTACAAACAATTTAAAATGATTGAGTTATGTTTTTAGGTACAACACCTTTAATTGATTATACAGGAATCCAGACAAGCATTACATGTGTGCAGCCATATTAACATCAGCGTGTCGTCATCATCACTGAGACAGTATGATACATTTGGTCCAATCGCATGACAGACACTGACATTGATATTCCGCTATGAGAATTGAGATGTAGCTTGTGTGAGATGAAAAGAGAAGTGAATGGCTACAAGAACTGATAAAAGGCAAAGAAACGTGACTTATTTGACAAATGAACACAATTTAAAGTGGGTACATCTGTGTAGTGTTTGAGATGGGAATATATGCTAAAGGCAGAGATGATCGAGGGAAAATGAACTCCAATGAATCAAGGAACGCATGACAAGAACCAGAATAACCCTCTGAGGGGATGAGTAGACCGGCACATGAATCGTCTATGGAGAAATAAAAGGAGAAAGCTGCGAGTTTTTATCAATATTTTGATGAATGGCAGGAAGAGCAGAGATCTCTAAGGAGTAGAGGGCAGATGGATAGGCGAACGACTCCAGTGCCGCCGCCGCAGCTGTTGTCTATGGTACATGAAATCAGAACCCGATGGCCAATCATAATGCAGCTCGCGCACACGCTCAGACTTCACCTCCAGCGCACAAATATTTACATTGTTCCTGTCGCTCTTTCATTCTCGTGCTCTGTAACGCCTGTCGCTTTTCTCGGGGCGACCAATTACCTCAACACAATCTCTCTCATCTCCTGGCCGCATCAGAGCGTCTAGTATTAACTCCCCTCTCGTCTGCCGCGGACATCACAGCTCGGCCTCTGCTCTGCATTAGTTCTGCCTGTTTTGAAGCCATCAGCGTGCATGATCACTACCAGACACGACCTAGGGATGAAAAAATTCTCACAAAGAAAAAAGAGCTTTTGTAGGAAGTGTCTCAGAGAACGTTCACACACAATGTTTGCATGAAAGGCCTGTTGCTCTACAAGTTGCAGCACCAGCATGTGTGGAATAACACTGAAATTCAATAGAAATGATCTTGTTAAGAACAAAGTGAGATGAGATGCAATTTTTTTTTTCAATCAAATAATGGACTGGTTGATAGCACCACTGATATATAGTACTGTCCATTTCTACTTAAACAAGTAAGAAGAAAAGCAGACACAAAGATTATTAGATATAATTGAACATTTGGGAGTGTAACGGCATTGAATTATGTGTAAAGACAGTGCCAGAAAATACAGGAATATAAAAATAATTACATTTGATTAAAGATGTTCTGTTAGCCAAATAAACCCCATCTTGCATGTATTCTATTACAAGTGTTTACATTCAACTTGTGTTTATCTGCTAATAAGACAGATGATGCAAAAAAGCTATAAGCTCATTTACCAAACATGTTTTGGAGATAGGACTCAGCAGTGTCATCTTTTTGATAGTAAAAAGAAGACAGAATGAATTTTTCAAATATAAAATGAGGTGTTTGCATTGCTCAAAAAACCTTGGAAAACATGCATTATTATTTTAAGCAAGGTCATACTCCACAGATCTGACCTGTAACCCTGTCTGATGCCATACTATGGAACATTCCATGTAAAGTAACAACATCTCAAAGTTTAAAAAAAAGTGTTTGCTCAGTTGTAAATGCAGACAATATGACACCAACAGAACTTCACATGAAAAACAAATTGTATAATTTTATGGCTACATAAAAGCACTAGGCCTGCGTGATGTCATAGGCCAGTCTAACACATTGATTACCTGCACATCAAATTTACTGCAACTGACCTATATTAAATCAGTTTAGTATGTTCCAGTATTGTGTAAAAGTACCAGAGATGTAACACCTGCCGCCTCAGCCACATAAAAGTAACCTCGCTGTGGTTCTGTGGCTATTAGCTTTGTATTAACAATCCTGGCATATGAAATCCCCGTCTATAAAAACAAATGAAACAATGACGTGCTAAAATAACACAACAGTAAAAAAGATGGCTGACACGAGCCGGGCCTTAAGTAACTATTGTGTTATTGACTACACATTTACTGAGGGTTTTACAGGGTTTTACATTCTCCTTCCCACTGGATGACAAAATCAGTTTAGGTTTATGAAGTCAGAAGGGTCATAACTGAATTATCGATTGATTTTTCTTTAATTGTATAAACAAATGACTGCTCAAGTACAATCTTATTGGTCAAGAAGTGGAAGAATATAATGCCAAATATGTGTAAGTATACTTACAGTCAAATATCATATTGTCAATACACCACAGCATGCTGTTACTGCCACAATGCAACAACTCACTATCCTTAATCCTACCATACTGTTGCTGTTTTTCAGGCTCAGGAAGTATATTATTCATTTACCATCAAGTTAATTTGCAAAAAACAGATAAGTGTCAAAAGTCTTACAATTTACTCTTCGTCTAGCTGTGTTTTCAAAAGCTGAATCTGATATAGCACAATATTATTCCATCCCTTCTTGAGCAAATCCCCTAAATTACTGTTATGTGTGGAAGATTGAAACAAAAATAAGAAATAATTTACATAAAAATGGACATGTCTGCAAATGAACTCTTCAATAGATTTTCTTGTGTACATTTTAACATCAATATTTGCTCATGTTGGTATAATAGAAAAGCTTGGTAAATTGCACCATGATGAATTCTTCTCTCTAGACATTTGCCAACGTCCAATTCTTTTATCAATACTGACAGTGCATGAAATATAGGCTAATCGGGCCTGGATGTTTCTGATGCCCCACATGTATCAGAGCTTGGTCCTCCTGCATTGGTCAATGAACTCAGCTTGTCATTCAAACATAGCGTGAAGCGGCTTAATTTGGTCCGTATTGGTTTTAAGTGCCTACACAAAACAGATGGGTGTTGAGTTACATATACAGCTCAATCAGTCAGGTATAGACAGAGAAATTGGTCAAGAGACAGATGGGATTGTGGGGGAGAGATAAACTGGCCAGGTGGTTGAGTGAGCACGCAGAAAGGAACGGAGATATTTGACTTATGGTGTCATCAGTGGACCAGCCTGCATTCTACATTAAATAGAACATTATTCACAGATTAAACTTCCTTAATCAATGTTTTCAAACCAAAATGACCTTTTCAACTTTCCCACTACTAAGCTCTCAATAAGGCACATTGCAAAAAAAAAAAAAAAAGCAAGACTAGAATATGAACTTAAAGAGGTCCAACAGGGTATTTCGTTTTTACAGTGGACATTTAATTACAAAAATTATCGCAGTCTTGATGATTGCACCAAATAAAATTGCATTTCTAACTCAATTGCGACATATTGTGTAGCATTAGCGCAGTCTAACTAAACTAAACAACTAAATGTCAATAATATTCAGATCACCAAACACTGTCATTATTCAGGTCTCAAGATAATTATATAAAATAATGACTGTGATAGTTTTAGTTAAGTACGTTATTCAGTTCCATCTATATTCTAGAGCTGTAGTCGACTAAAGAAAATCTTGGCCGGCTGAAGACCTGCCTTATCGACCGATTAGACGACTAAAAGAGGATGTGGCAAAAATACATCAAAACTATGAAGTATCTCCGTGTATCTGACCCAAACTGAACTCAAAAGACCAGAACTACACAGGAGTTCATGCAAGAAAAGTACCAAGAACAGTGTATTTATATATTAGACTCCAAAGTCTTCAGCTAACGTACTCCATATATTCCCATCTTGATGTTGTTTGTCATATAAATCCTTTTAATCTAAATTAAATTATTAGTCGACACATGATAATGTTGGTCGACTAAGACACCATCAACCGATTAATCGACTAAAAAACTAAACTATAATGTAAAGGAATAAAAGAAACTTTGAATTTGTGATGTTTCTCCACACAATAATCATAACACTCGGCCCTGGATAGTGCTGCTCAGTTGTATCTTGAAATAAAAAATATATTCAATTCAAGTTTTATTCTTGTAATAATTATACAAAGAGTGTTTCTCATTTGCATTTTCATTTTATTCTATCGTGCCGTCTTACTATAAAGCGATTTTAATGCCTGCAAAACCTGTAACAAGGACGATTAAAAGAGACACTAAAGACACTGTGAAATGTATCTGTTGTTTACAAGCAAACACCGCAGGGCACGATTCTTACGTCACTGTTGAAATATTGTCGGGGCTAATCAAGCAGGCAGTGAATTATCAAGCTCAAAAGAAGAATGGCCGCTTTAAACTGTGTTGCATTCTTAGTATCTAAAGGAGGTCAGTTCTGTAATGAATCGGACGTCAGGCTGGGGAGGGGGTGGAGTGGTCAGCGGTGTTAGATGAGATTGGTCGTGATGTCCACATCCATAAAGACAACAAATGTGCTTCAGACGTGATCGAGCGCTGCACATCTGGAGAACAGCTGTCCAGACTCCGAGGGCTTCACGTGTCGTCAAGGCTTCTCCAACCAAAGCTACACCTCCACACGGGCACAGGTCTGAAGTCTATGCTGTGATAGACAAGACAGGAAGATTTAAACTGCCCTAGAGGTTCCTTAGAGTGAAATAAAGTGACAAAAACATAAAGCATAGCAAATAAAATATTGAGAACAAACAGATGGAGTGAAAATAGGCGACGTATCTCACAGAAATAGATTGTTGTAAAGCTAGACAGGTAGCAACTTTTCTATTAAAGGAAACACATACGCACACATTGAACGCAGTGAGTTAATGTTAATAATCTTCGTAATTCTATACACACATTTACATCTACACATTTTTACTTAGTTATATATCTAGTATATATGAAACTGATAGGGCTTTGTTATCCTTAAAAGTATCCAAAATACTTTTTACTTAAAGCATTAATAAATTAAATGAATCAAATGCACATACCCTAAATAAGCGAATACTACAGTAAGGATGTGTTCACACTTTCAAACACACATAAATCCATATATATATAGATAGATATATGATGAGTGAACATTACTTCTGTCTAAGCACGATAACTACAACTTCGTCAAATCCACTCTTTACTGCAATTCATTGTAGGTATATATTTACATGTGTGTAATTGCCTCTACAGCCAGTAGATGGAGCCACAGCTAAGTTAAAATGGCATCTCCCAATGCAGTTACAAAGTAATGTTTTTCTATGTAAAAGCATTTTATTTTTAGTTCTAAAACATGACATGCCAAACTGAAGACACTAAAGGCTAAAAACAATACTAAAATGCATAACATTTTTCCTTTAAACAGCGGACAAAACAGGGGTCTCATTTATAAAGCGTACAGCCGTACAGGATTCTTCCGTACACGTCTTTCCAGATTAAGCTTGTGCTCTATAAAGACAACTTTATGTAATGTAAAAACTTGAAACCTTGTGCATCAAAGCTTTTAGAAACAAGGAAGAAGGCGATCTGTGCTCAAAGAAGCAAGAAATTAGCACTTTTGAGGAACTTTTTAAGGATTTATGGTATGTATATCAAGTCCAGTGGTCCATCGTGTGTGCAGTGGTCAGTCTGCTTGAAGCCAATATAGCATGGATCATAAAATTCCTAGACAAAAAGCCCTTTCAGATACACACTCGCCTTTATCCCCTATCTCCCCATCATAACATAATTTGTATTAGTCAAAGCATTAGGGAATACTGAGACACATTGAACAAGCCTGATAGCATCTGGTAATAAGACTCAAGAGAGATTATAAAAAAAAGCGTGTGACATGACAGAGAACAAGCGCGAGCATTAGAAGTGAGCGCAGGGCAGGAGTGAGTGACAGAAGAGCGAGAGAAGGGGGTGTAGTGTTTCAAGACGATTAACACTGGGCTGCTGTGTTTTTAATAGGGCTGTCCTTTGGGTATTTTTAGTCAAACATTAGTGAAATGACACTAATGACAGAGTATGGAGAGAGGTGGACTGAGAAAACCCAATCAGACTCTTACTGCTGGAGGGCAGGGCTGCTGAAAGACACACAGAGCTAAATTTATGTTAGCATTACTCAGCACTGGACATAATGCTTGACCGAGTTTGTACAAATTTGGGAAATGACTGCGACTATTATGTAACTAAACCTGTTTAACTTGAAAATCCTATTAACTTCACAAGGAAATAATAGTTGTTGGAGAAAATGTGGCTGTCAGGTGGCTTTTCACAATCACTACTATGCATTTTGGCACTGCCCTAAAATTCGTAAATGCTGGACTGAAATCAATGAGACCAACATTCCATTTGACATTCAAGCAATGTATCTCGAATGTAAAACTCCAGCAATGGAAATCTCAGATGGATACCTGTGGAATGCACTTTTGGCTGCAGCAACGAAACAATAACAAGGAGAGGAGGAAGTCAAGTACTGGACGGAAATAACTTTGGACATTTATAAAATGGAAATAGTCACTTTTACAGTGAATTTAAAAATGGACAAATTTGCCGGTCACTGGGACAAATGGGACTGATGCAAAAGGGAACATGTCAGACTGACTTTATATGGACTACTTTTTTTTATGTTTGCTTTTCCATTATCTGTGTCCTGTTCTGTTTGTTTTTGTTATGTATTTGTTTTGTAACATCTTAAAACAATATAAAGAAAAAGAAAAAATGTCACTGTTGCATTTCAACATCCTTTTGTGTTACCTCTAAGAAATGCCTATGTTGCGTGAATAATTGAATTCTGAACAAATGTTAGCGTGAATTGATCCTTAGATATTAGAGCAAGGGTATTGTTGCATCCAGAGTTACTCCTCGCCACAAGGCAGGGACGAGTGACTTTGATAACAATATTTTCTTGATAGCTTAGCAACATTATTTCAACATCAAGTCATTAATGTGTGGCTGCATTTCTTTTGGTTCTGGTACAGCAATCATAACAACTTGATATTGATTTGTCTGTTGTAAATATTTGTAGATTACAATGCCATTTCATCTTAATAAATGTGATAATTGATGTAAGACGCTGGATTGTGGATAGAATAGTGCAGTGAAAAAGAAAGCTTTTCCCTTTCTATGTAATTATTTGTGAATGCATTGCCACAAAGCAGTAGAGAGGGTAAAAACAACATTCACAATTTATGCCAACTGCAATGTTTAGTCACAGCAAATAGCCTACAAATGGCCTGTTTACATGACAACATTTCAAAATTATCTCAAGCCTAAAAATAAATGTCAGTACCCTTCATAAATGTTCTGCCTCTGGTCACATCTGCACAACAATCTCTGTGTCATCCATAACTGTCACAAACAGCTCCATCAGCCTCATAAAGTCACACACTGGTGTCCCTATTTGATGTCTGCAGTTTGTGGGAGCAGACGGGAGCATGACTTTTATTCACTGGTTTTAACAACCATGTGCAGCCTGGACAGCACTGTAAACACTATGACACTCGTAGAAGGAGATAAGATATAAAATGTGAGAAGGTCTGTGGAAGTTTGAGTGAGTTAAGTGGAATCTCATGTTTTTTTGTTCTGTTTTGTTTTTTTGAACTGTTGTGGCACAAAATGCAGTTATGTTTAATACAGCCAGGGTGCACATTGAGTTGAATAGACAATAATTTGCCAGAAAACAGAAAGGAAAGAAGTTTATTATGTGAAAATTATATTTTAATATCAGTTTATGTACAAGCCATGTCAAGAAAGTCATATCAAGTCAAGTTTAGTTTTAGAGTGAGCTGTGCTGCCGGGTGAATAAATCTGAAACAGTGGGGCAGCAGTGTGTTTGTGAGTGTCAGCCGACGGGGAGCACTCGGCCTCTTTAACAAGGACAAACAGGCTGCTTTCATTACGCCACTCCACAATTAAATTGGTTCAGTCCGGGGAGAGACATAGTATCACATTCTTGGCCTGGTAATTTCAAAAACACATTGTTTATAATGGTGTCTGAACCATATGTGGAGAATATACAGAGCATGGTGGCTGTTGAAATAAAAATGCCATTTTGTTTGTGATGACAGAAGTGTGTAATTGGTGCGTGTGTATCTTCCACAAGAATGAGCCAGAAGCACATTTACAAACAGTTTAGAGATGTTAGGGATGGATTTCTTTTCCTGCTTCCTCAGCACTCTGAATTACTAAATGAACCAAACAAATATATTGTACTTGTCCTGGCAGAGGAATTAGGAATTTAATGTATTTTATGAAATGTGAAAAAACATTAAACCATCTGGCATATAATGCAGTATTTTGGTCAAAAACCACAATTGTTTATGGAATTCCATTATTTTTCATTGTTTTTATTGCAATGAATGAATGAAATGAAATGAAAAATAAACTGATTTCAAAACAATGCCATACATTTACATTCACAGAATTATTTGGGTAAAAGATCTGATTGCAATCTTGCTGACAAGTATTGCGACTGCGATTAGATTTGCGTGTTTTAATAATAGGATTCTGTCCAAAGTGCACGTTGTGAACACATCCAGGAGAATTGACAAAAGACTGAAATATAAACTGACAAATTATTACAAAAATGTAATATTTTGTTGTTTGTGAAGGAAAATATGGTACTGTAATTGCAGTCTTTGTGATTTGCTTTTTACGTCCATTCACATTGCCATTTGATTGTGATTAATCTTTCAGGCATCAGTACACTGTCTTTCAGGCTTACTAGGCCTGACATGAAAAGTAGCTTTGAATTAGTCATTTTATGCATTGCTGCCTATTGTCTCCACAGTTAATTAATGTCAATGCCACTTGCTCCACACAAACTAACTTTGAATGTAACAACGATCGACACTGACACAATGTAGTGACACACTCTCATCCCGTCGTGTTGTATCTGACCAACAGGATTTAGTGACACATTAACAGCGTAATGTTGCTGTGGCCCTAACAAACACACACTAACACACACTAACACACACAGCACACACCTAGATCAAAGTGAAGGCAGCTGCTTGTGATCCTAACCTTCATGCAGTAGGACGTGACCCTCCAGCTCACAGCTCACAGCCACACATGCACACCTCTGCGTCGCCTTCTCACTGCAAACCGCTGCGGGCTGCAACTAAACCAGGGCCTGTGTGTGTGTGTTTGTGTTGCTGAACCCTCTGGTACCTTTTCACCTTGAGGTCACAGGTCAACGGAGCAATCAAAGCGTGCTTCCATCTGCTCCCCGCCTCGACACGTCCTGTGTGTCCGTGTGTCTGTCTGTGGGACTACACCCCACAGCTATCCATTTCTCAAAGTGTCCGCAGTGCCGAGTTGATGTGTGCTTGTTTAGGTTTGAGTGTGTGTGTTCCCGCCTCAAGCCGTAGTTGCCCTGTAGTCTCCAGGAATCCCTCATCAAAGAGCACAGAATGTTCGAGGTGTTTGGGTCGTCAAAACCTCCGGGCCACTTCTGAAGCCACCATCGGAGTTTGGGGAGTTTGACCAAGACTTCTGGCTCCAGCTCAATGGGAAAGATGCCCAAGAATCTAAACAGTGTAGAGACATGGACTAGCAACCCTTATCTATCTTTGATGAGCGGCTGCATGATCAAAAAGGATAAAACTAATTTTCTATAAGCATAAATCTACTTTTGAACATAGAAGCATTATTAAGACTACCCAATGGGATTGTCAAACTGCTTTCCAGGCAAGCTTTGTATGTTGAAGCAATAATTTAAAATAAAAGTCTTGAAAGTAAATTATTGTCAAAGGGGTCACTGCTGGTCCCTTGCCCTGCTGTGTCCTTGGTTCGTTTAGACGCCAAATTTGACATAATATGATAAAATGTGCGTCTGCATTTGTTATGGATGGCCTGTGCAGGACCATATCTCTGATGGATAATGTCACAGGGCAGTTGAAAGAGAGGAGGTGAGCCCAGGAGGAGCGGTTTTAGTCAAAAGGATGTGTTAAAGTGTGGCCTGCTGAACCCTGCACAAAATCACATCTGCCACAAGCCAAAGACCATGTGCTACCGAGGTACGGGTCAAAACGGCCGCTCAGAGTAACAAAAGGCAGGGGCCAATGTGTCAACAAAACGTAGTACACCAAGACGTCTCGATGGATGAAATGAGAACACTTTACAGAAAAAGGGTAAAGGGTGTTTTCTAACATCGATAAAGGTTTTCGCAGCTGTTCCAAACTAATGGACTTGAAAAAATGATATCTCCACCAAAATAATTCTCAACTGGGTCATGTCTTGTTGAATAGAGGGTGAATATGATTTCAGGGCTCTCTTTATTTTAAGCCTCCATATTGCGTTCTATTGACAGGTTTGAGAAAGTCGAAGGTTATATTTCATTCACAGCTAATTTAAAAGTCAAGGTTTGATTCTGGAATCAACAAAAGTGTATTAATTAGGGCTGTAGTTGACTAAAGAAATTCTTGGTCGACTAAAGACCTAATCGACCGATTAGTCGACTAAAAAGGGTTGTGGCAAAACTATGAAGTTTCTCTCTGTATCTGTATGTCAAAAAGAAACAACTGCACTGGAGTTCATGCTTAAAATAGCAATTCATACAGAAAAGTACTAGGAAACAGTGTATTTATATGTTAGATATAGATTAAACTCATGATTCACTCCAAAATCTTTCACTAACTCACTCCATATCTTCACTTTTTTGCCGTTTTTGTCGTAGAAACCCTTTAGCCTACTAAAAAATGTTGGTCGGCTAAAACAGGGGTTCCCAAACTTTTCTGGCCAGGACCCCCAAAATAGCCATGCAACCAACTCGGGACCCTCAAAGCAAAATGAAAAATAATTCTAAGTGTCAAATCAGGTTTAATGTTGGTTATTTGAATAGTTTATTGTCTTATTAGACCCTATTTCACTAAATGATACTGTATTTAATTAGACAAATAGAGCAAATACAGTCTCATATTTCTTCAAATTATATCTTGAAATCATCTCGCGACCCCCAGCTCACCCCTCGCGACCCCCCGGGGGGTCCCGACCCCCACTTTGGGAACCACTGGGCTAAAACATAATCGACCGATTAATTGAATAAACAACTACAAGACTACAGCCCTAGTATTAATGTTTAATTTTGCATAAGTAGGAATGGTCAGAGACTATGCCAAGCTTTACATTCAAATAAATATTGCTTTCTGTGCTGTCCTGTGGCTCAATGGTTAGACCTGCAGGATGAGAACAAGTCCCCAACCCCGGTTTGTCAAATGTCTCTCTACATTTTCCCCTATTTCCTGATGCAAATTCAAATATTTCTATTCCCAATTTGTACTTTTGGATGTGAACGGTGAACACTAAACTGGCACAAAGCAACAGTCACTCAGTACAGTCACTAAAATAATAATGTGGTCTCATACATGCTCACTTACAGTAGGCTCCTTAAATAGTGCAGTGTGTGTGTGTGTCTGGTTAACTGTGTCAGTGGTACTTACTCCTATGCGGTGTACGTCTCTGAGTGTGTGTTACACCCTAAAGCCAACGTTTTCATTGGAGAGGGAGCCCATATGGTTCTCATTTCACCATACACATTCATGAGGCATTTCTGCATTTTACCCCCCAAAAAAGCTATACGTGAAAGAGAGAAGGAGCGAATGCAGATAAAAAGGCCAAAAGTATTCCCCAAAGAGATGTCAGATCAGAGCGCTGGCTTGTATCAGCAGCAGCCTCTTTACAACGATTAATATCACTGAGACCTCACAGCGTCGGCCCCAATGTACGCGGGTCCATCTACATCCGACAAATACGAAACTGTATTCATTTCACACACATAAAGGGTCTAGGAAATGTCGCACTTTCTCATCGATACACACAAACATGCTTGAAAATGGACCGCACAAAACGTTTCAACAGTTATCGTGCCCCAAGGATACAGGAGACGAAAACTCAAACCAGACTGCAAGATGGAGAGGAACAGCAATGTGACCAAAACCATAAGAGAGAAAATCTAACAAACAGCAGACATCTGACCATACATTATGATACAAAAAGTGTGTAAGACATCCCGGTGGAAGAGAGGTGAGGGAGGGGTGCGAGTCTGTGTGTGACAATATGTGCGCGCTGTCTCAGTTTTACAGTCTAACAGGCAGCAAATCAGCCAGCAGCCACATCTATAAGCTCTGTGTGTGTGTGTGTGTGTGTGTGTGTGTGTGTGTGTGTGTGTGTGTGTGTGTGTGTGTGTGTGTGTGTGCGTGTGCGTGTGCGTGTGCGTGTGCGTGTGCGTGTGCGTGTGTGTGTGTGCGCGTGTGCGTGTGTATATGAGCCACCGAGGGTCTGAGTGCGAACAAGCAGCAGCTGGTGAGGAGTGAGGGAACGACAAAAAAGAGATACAGAGAAGGAAGTGAGGCACAAATCATGGGACAATAAGGGGATAAGAAGAGGTAGAGACGGTCAGACCAAACAGAGCGAGAAAAACAGGAAAGGATGGGAAAAGAAAGAAACTTGACATACTTTTTGAAATAGCCGAACTGACACCATCCAAAAGAAATTATTGCACAATTCTAGACAAAATGACGTTCCTCTGCCGGTTCAAACAAGAAGCTTAGTTCATAATAGAGCTAGAGATGTGACATTTAGTAAACTAACGATGAGATGTACATTGACTACAATAGTTTTTGCGGCTCAGTATGTATTGTGTGTATATTTTCTTTGCACTGGAGGAAAATGTTTTGTTCATTTTTTATTGTACAATAATATTTGAGCTATAGAGGGTCAAATAATTAACATCCATGACAAATTATAGACACTAACTTACTACTACTGTAAGTGTGTTATTCAGTCGTTTTTTATTGCAACACATGTTTTAAAAGATATTCTACATTTAAAAAAAGGTTTATTGGGGTTTTTATTGGGGTTTTCCTTCCTTGTTACATGGGCATAACACAGTTTCAATATAATTGTTTATTGCGATTTTTTTTTTATTGTAATAGATTCACTGCGACCACCTCTACAGAAAGACACTTTAACCTAAATGGCGTTGGGATAGGTACGAGACCCAGTTTCATAACAGACCGGTGCCTCGTCTTAACGGTCCACTGGATTAATAAACTCTAGTGCTGTCGGTGCTCTTAACGGTGCTGAGGATGAGGTCAAATATGAGCAGCAAAATGTACGCGCACTGGTGGTTTTCAATTAGTTGGAAGTAGTTAGTTAAAAAGGCTTATTATGCTTTTTATAATCAAGCATAAATGAGTGGAGAAATTGACTATTGTAGATGAAATTTATTTATGTTTTAATGGGGGTTTTTTTGGTGTAAAAGGACCGATAAGAGAACCACTAAGAGTAGTATTATATCGATGAATTCATTAACGTTACCATCCCTAACTGGCGTCCACACTCAAGAACATTAGTGATTACTTCCATGTTGTAAAAGAAGGGGTATTCCCAAAATCTCCTTTTCAAATCCAACAAACACAAAAATGTGCTCTAAGCAAACCACCCACACAATCAACCAGAAACACTATACAGTCTGTGCCACCCAAGTTCTTTGACTCACAAAGAGAATTCCCTCATTTGAAATGAGCCCATTCTACACATACATTCTGCTTGTATCCAATCAGATCATATTCACATTCTTTATTTGGGAACAGAGCATTGGTTAAAGCTATGTGTTTACTGGGCTGATTATAAACAGGGGGATTGAGCAACCTCTGCTTTTGTTTGTTCTAAATCGTTGCACATTTACTCAAGCCTTTGGATGAGTGAGTGCAGTGGCAGCCTTTTTAGATAGCTTTCTCCAGGCGCCTAAGCTCAACTCTTTTAATTAAACTACAATGAAACACAATGTTGATAAGTGAGCCGCTTTTATTACTCCTTCCATCTCTGTCCATGTTACTTTATTGGTTGAGACACTGGATCAGGGTTATTATCAAGCGGAAATTGTTCTGGGCAAGAATGAAAGTGCTAATCTATTAAATCTCCTCGTCTTTGAGCATTCAGTGTTAGCGGCGGGCTGAGTGTGTGATGACAACTGAGAGGAGTAATTACAGCTACAGTGTTAATCTGCCACAATATTGATGTTACAATCAAAGTGGGGCTGTTGGCTCTAACACCAAAAGCTAATAGACTGCAAGTAAGAGCTGAAATTTGGTTCTTATGAGCGTTCTTGTGACTGATATTACGTCAAATGAGTCACATTCTGTTCTGTAGTTATAATCTATAATCTGGTTGCATAGTAGGGCAAGTAGTAGTAATTCATCGAAATCGAATCGAAAATCGCAATTTGAATGGTCGTAATTAGCAAATAGAAAAGACGGCAATTATTTAAGTGCAATTATTTCCTTCACAAACCCCAAAATATCCAGTTCTATTCTGAATAAAAACTTCTACCTCAGTATTTTAAATTTGTTTGTGTTCTAAAACAAGTGACAAATATGTGACTAAAACAACAAAAACTTGACTAAAACAACTAAAATATGACTAAACACGACTATAAATGACAAAAACTTGACTATAAGTGACGCAAACACAATTAAAAGTGACAAAACGCATCTAAAAGTGACAAAAACATTCTGAAATATATAATTCTTTTAATAATTTGTCGGTTCATATTCAGTCTTGTGGTTGTGATTAAAATGTGAACAGAACCTCATTATTAAAACAGAAACTGCAAATTTAATCGCTATTGCAATAATGGTCAGAAAAATCGCAATTAGATATTTTTTACCAAATTGTGCAGCTCTATTGCATAGGTACCTAAACAAAGCCAAATTCACCTTTAGTGTTATAATGTACTTTTCACTTTAAGTTTCATCCATACATGTTTGTGCATTCATACTGTATATAGGCAGTTGGTAATATAAGAAGTCCAAACATTTCAGCCCTTACACTGCCTTCACTGCAGTTGCAAAGAGGTGCTTTAATGCTTCTAACGACACATATTGTCACTGTAATAGAGTTCACAAGAAAAGAACAATAGCGACATCATGTAAATCAGTGCACTGTGACTAAAGACGCTGGGGGCAGCTAATAATGTGACTTCAGTTAATCTGATTAAACCCATTAAATTATAATTAAACAGTTACTGGCTGGACGTTTTGGATGTCCGGTGTGTATGTGTGTGGTGACTGCATGCCTGCATGTCTAAGATAAAACAAGACGGCCAGGTGCAAGTGCTCTCCCAGACAGCATGGAAACAAGAGGAAGACAGAAAAAAGGCAGAATAACAGTGAGGAATGAGACGTACAGAGGAGAGAGAGAACAAAGAGGGATGCGAGGCTAAACAGCTACATGACAGGGGTTAAAGTTTTCCAGTCGGGCCAGATCACCCCAAGCGGCGTCTGCTCCGGTCATTATGGATATCTACCTGTTATTCCCTGTGCATGTGTGCGTGTGTCTATGTGTGCTTTGTTTTTGTGTTATGGTATGTGAAGTATCCCCAAAAATGTCACCCGGACTTTTATCAGCTGCTCCCACCTGCTCCTCCCTTTACCCTCTTATTCTGTCTTAAAGCAGGCAGCTCATACCAAGGGTCAAAGGTCAAACTCAAAGACGGCGCAGAGGCCATTTGCATATCACTTGTTTTAATTAAGATCCAAATGGTTGACAAGCCTTCATAAACAAACAGCGCAGGCCTTATCGGTAATATTAGCAGAGCGGACAGGATGAGGTCAGGACCTGATTACTTACAACAGCATGTCTCGCTATCAGAATAATGGTGCTTGAGTACACAGGAAGTGATTGTGGTCTTCCAGGTCATAAGGAGGAGCATAAACAAGGACAACATTTACAAAAAGAAATGTTTCAACCCGACATACTGGAAATGAGTAAGGTATTAGCACAGACATGCGTTTATTCATAATGTAATGTTCTCTTTTTGTGTTTTCTTGTCATTAAGTGTCTCTTGAGTGTCCAAAAAAGTTCTATATACATTTAATGTGTTATTATTAATATATATTACAGAATATTTAACAGAATATTATTACAAATTAATTCTGGGTCTGAAATCAATTTGTCTCAAGTTTGTTGATTCTGCAAAATGACTATGAAAACATGTTATATTTGTTGTATGTTGTCTTTTTAACAGGAAATGGGCTGTTTTGCAATCAGAATAATTTGCATGCTAAATTAATTTGACAAAATGCACTTTATTGATCGTATAATGTCAGTGTAGTCCCACCTGGATGAGAAGCGAAACGTCTTATCTCTTAAAACTTTGTCCAGTTGACATAATTAAATTTTTTTTTTGCATTGTATAATTCGAAGACAACAACTAAGGCACCAAGTTTCATAACGGCCTTGCAAGTCCATTTCTGAAACTTTCCCTGTTTTGATTGTTGATGCAGCCCAGGTGAGAGACATTACTCTTCACTTGACATCAGCATTTGGCCTGAACCTTCCCATTCACACATTGTGTTACAGTTACAATCAACTGTTTATGG
Organism: Rhinogobius similis; assembly: GCA_019453435.1. Lineage (NCBI taxonomy): Eukaryota > Metazoa > Chordata > Actinopteri > Gobiiformes > Gobiidae > Rhinogobius > Rhinogobius similis. The sequence continues at coordinate 26,812,467 of CM033630.1, read as the reverse complement.
AAAGTGAGAGCTGCCGTTGAGCTCCATGCAGCGCTACGCTACGCAGAGCCATTTGTCATTCACTGACAAGCCCTGCAACAGAAATACGCCAGGGCCAACGTCAACAATGTCTCGCCGAGGGGGACGAGCGAAAGTGAAATCTTAGGAGGAAAAAAATGTCACAGAGAGGAAGGAAGACATGATGAAGGAAAATATTTGAGAAGGGAAGCCTCGAGACTGAGATAAGACATAAAGGCAGAAGAGTGGTTAGCGGGAAAGAAGAGGCAACAGAAAAATGGCGCGTTGTGATAAGGAGATGTGATTAGGGGGGACAAGAGCAAGCGGAGAATTTTATCTGGGTGAGAGAGTCCCCAAATCATGCCGTTGACGGACGTTTCCTCTGCCCTTAAATACCTTCATCTGAATGGCTTTTGTGCACCTCTTGGTCTTTGTGCGTTGGTAATCTAAGGAGGCTTTGTGCGGCTACAGCCAAGTTAAGTCTGTCAGTCCTGCACTCAACCCACTTGTTCAACACAAAAATATTACAAGTGGCTGCTTTAAAGCTGCAGTTAAATGCTTTGTTTTAATTTTCTTGATTATTTTATTAGGTTTAGAGGTAAGTACAGGGAGGTATATTTAACTCTATGGCTGTAATTAACCAAAGAAATTCTAAAATTTAAGACATGCCCTTTGCATCAATTAGACTAAAGCTAGAAAGCATAGTCCTAGAAAAGCTCTCAAAACCGATAATCTGACCTTATGTCTGACCCAAAATGCACACCAAATATCATGCAATTGTGTAAGTTCACTCAATTACAATTTTGCGTGCAGAAAAGTAAGTAAGAAACTTCCCTAAAAGCACAAAAAAAATTAATCAGTCACTCAAAAACTCCAGCTAACTCTTGTTGTGTCTTCTACTTTCTGCTGTTGTCCTGTTTTTATAATACTAATTAAATAATAAACAAGATTTATTTAATTTAATGTATTGTATTATGAACAGTCCAGATTTTAATTGAAAATGTGCTTGTGAAATCTATTTACAAACTTTCCACTTACCAGCTTGAGTATAGGCATATTTCTTATTTGAGAGGGATGTTCCTGTCAGTTGAGCGGTGTCACAGCTACAGAAGTGCATTATTAAAATGACAAAGGGCTTGTGTGTGACAAAGCCACTCCACACCATGCTAAACCTTATGGGACTTGACAGTGTAAGATTACCAGTCTGAACTACAGTCCGACAGAGCGTGTGTCCAATTGTAGGTTTTCAGAGCAGAAGGCAGCACAAAACTGACAGCAGAAGTCACAAGTTGTCTCGGTACGGCTGACTTTGACAAGAGGGAAGTTGGAGTCCCAGTTTTTAAGGACAATTGCACAAGGTCCACACAGGCCACTCAGCTGGAAAAGACAAACACAGCATCCTTCATAATAACTTCTCCTCCCACTGACGGGGCAGCCTCTTGGTATTCACTGAGAATGTTGCACACTGTTTCTGAATACATTTGAGCAAAAATGGAGGAAAACAGTGCTGACATTACTGAGCTGGTAAAATGCGCACATGCAGTGCATCACAAGTGATACGGAAAAAGTCTGCCTAAACAACAAATCTACAACAACATGAATAAAGAATTGTGCGAAAGAGTTGTCTTACTTTTCCCATGTACATACATATATGTTTTAGCTATTTATTATTCAAACTTCTGCTCCACAGGTTCTGGCAGTTACATGCCGGTCGTCCTCGGAAGTCAGAGCTCAGACTCGAGTTTCTATGTTTTAGTTGTCAAGTTGGAAAAAAATATTAGCAGTACAGAACAGTTTATGTAATGTAATGACTAAAATGAATGAATAAAAAAATCAAGAAAGTTCTCAAATCCGTCAAAAATGTGAATCCAGTAAATGTATTAAACCAGACAATCAATGTTCGACCGTGCATTTCTGCGTTTCTTGTCAATCGTCAAACGTAAAGCACCAATAGCAAAAGAGCAGATGTAGAGACTCATGCAGAGGCTCAACGGCAGTGCAGAAGCAGCTTCACAGCCAACAGACGAAGACTAGAGAGCAACTAAAGGGAAAATAACACAAGAACTATCAATGTTTTAACTGCCTAACTCGCATATTGTTACCAGAGGAAGTTGGAAGACAGTTCCAGTGTGAATTTACGTCGGAACTCGGAGCTGGAAAGCAGCATAGATAATATCAAGCCTGGACTTATTGTTTGCTACCTGGGTACTAACTCTGCACCATTATTTTGTGCATGTGTAACGCTTTCATGCACCAGGGTCTGCTTCACCACAAAGACACATATAGCCTCTTATTTATAAACATTAAGTCTCCAGTATCCAGATATATTGCACTTAAAAAATACCTTTCCAAAGTCAAAATTATGCATTTTAAGAGTGAGTGTACCCTTTCAAAGACTCTGCTGTCCGTCCTGGCAGTATAAATGACTGTCCCTGTCTTCTAGGAAGAGATAAAAGTACTTTAAAAAGACAGATCGCTCAGTTGACCCGATGCGTCAGGCCCACTGCTGTTCCAATGGCCCAATCAGCAATCATAAATTAGACGCGGCAGGCTGTTATTAGAGCGCTCAGACATCCGCCCGGCAACGGCATCTCTACTGTGATTGGTGGGACTGCCCGGGGCACCGTCGTAACAATGGGTCACCCCTGTAACATAGAGTTATGCTGCAGTCGGGGTGGACACGGGTCAAAAGTCACAGCCTACCGTTAACGCAGGGTCCGAAGCATGTCATGGCCAGCTATTCTCATTAACGTGGCCTGATTTATTATATGTTTAATTACAGAGCGTCCAGTGCCAATCGATTAAGGCCCGCCCAGCCGGCAGGGAAGGTGTGTGTAACTCTAATGAGGAAGTCCAGCAGACACAAGCTGGGGCTGTTTCCAATAATGAAACATGGCACAGGAAGGCCTTTTAATAAAACGCTTTAAATGTAAAAGAGAAACTATAATTAATGTCGAGGGAAGCTGTGGATAATTCTCAACAGTAGAAATAATATGAACTTGAATAGCAAGTGATGAAAAGCATTTGTTGCTTTAATACTCATGTAACACTTAAAATTCATGCATATTTGCAAAGGGAAACTAGATGTAATAGGAGAAATAACATCTTATCACGCAACGTCATGAATATGGTTTAGTCCTGGACAGGATCTGGGATCTTTTTCTGATGCAAATTACTAAACTATGACAAAGTTTCTATTTCTGGATAAAAAAAAACACTGACTTGAAATGGGATAAACTATTTCTGGAGTTAACGCTCAATCCTACAATCCAAAAGTGTGTGAAGAAGGCAGTGAAGCCAGTCATAGCTGTCTGGAATTAATTTACTAGATCAGTGTCTTTTTCTTTGCCTCACAATTGACCTTCTCTTCACATCAAATCTTGCCTATAATTTTTCAGTTTGCATGATAACCGACAAAAATAATAACACTAACATCCAGCAATTTCCACAAAATCCTCCCTTCTCTGGGATAATTATGCATACTGGGTCTTTCACTTTTGGCATTGTATACTGACAATGTGATTGGCAGAAAGATCGACCTACATGCAATCAACATGTTGGATTGACAACTTCTCTCTCAAAGTAAAGAGAAAACAATCTGGGTTACACCAAATCCTGTAGGCCTTCTGAAGTGCAGACTGAAACATGCCCCAAATTTCCATCACTCTCCCCTCTCACCCTCCAGCTTTGGTCTACACTGCAGGACATGTTCTCTTCATCCTCTTCCAACCTGTTCCCTAAGCAGGGATTTGTGTTGCATTTAAGTGAAATCTGCGTATACGTATTGGCTGTCGAACGCTATGTCATCTTCCAAAAAGCCCACCGCTTGACAGGGCTGCATGTGAGAGCAACAAATCATTCCAATTCAAGAGGGAATGAGGTTTTGCAGTAAGCGTACCAAAAGAAAAACTGACACCTATCACAGCCAACCACATGGATTTAACAAGTGTTCCTAAGCCAGATTCATAGCTTTCTGGATTTGCAATAGTTCATAAAAGAGATGAATATTTATGTCAAGGTCAACTGGAGCTTAAAGCATCACTATAATAGGTTTTATTGATAATTTACAAACAATGATGCACACATACTAATCCAGGATGTTAATGAGCAAGGCAGCTCAAGTTCAAACAAAAGGGTAAACTATTATAAAAAAGCCCCCGAGCCAACGATTTATTGTCTTCACCTTTTGTATTGTGACAAAAGGTTAATAGATAATGAGATACACACAGCTCTTGTTGTAGTTATGTGAGCAATTTTGAAATTATGTGTGCAAAATAATAAGAGGCAAGGGTGAGACAAAATAATCAGTAGACTGTGAATAAATAAATGTGAAAGGACAGGCTGGTTGTACAAAGAATGGTGTATTGTCTCTTGGCTGAACCTATAGTAGCAAAATTGCAAAACTTTTTTTGAGCTTTTCACAATAATGTTTCCTCAGCAAAGTTGTGTTTTGAGTCATTCGTGTTCATTCAGTCATCCCTGTGTGTTTATTTAACCAAATACTGTATATATATTTTATATTGTTCAGACATCTTCACTAAACTTCAAATTACCTCCCTAAATGATTGTTTTTTAGCCTGTTCCTGTTTCGGTGCATTAGCAGATCCTGGTCTGGTGCCATCTGGTGGTGTTTTATTGGAAATGAGGATAGTATGATTCCAAACAATGTCCCTTTTGGCTGACTCTGCCTTTTTTCTTTCGGACAAAGTAAGAATAAAGAATGCACCTTGGAATAAATTAGTTGTTGTACCAATCCAACAATCTAAAGACAAAATAGTATGTTCTTGACTCTAATATCAGCCAACATTTGTTTTGACCATGTTCTACACTTGTATGGTCTCTATTCTTCTCACTACACATCACTATCTACAAATCCAACACATTTTGCATTCACGCTCTGCCTCCTATAGGATATAAAACTAATTCACAGCTTCTGCCACCTCTGTCCTGCTTCTGCCTGACAGCTTTATACCCCTGTGGCTTTTGGAGAGCACCGAGTATGAGAAAGTCAAACATATCGGCACATCTTCACACAACAACACCTCGGATTCCCTCACACAAACATGCATTGTGAACGCCAGAGCAAACAGAGACCATCTCCTGCCTGTATCCGCAGGAATGTGTAGCTTCATGATGCTATGACACCTCCATTCCAAATGGTCCACTAATACCACACACACGGCCGAGCTTATTCAAGTCATGCAGGTGGACAGGGTACGTGTGGTAGAAAGGGCCCACACGAGAAAAGTGAGTCTATACCTTTCCACGCAACACTGACAGAGAAGGTGCAAGCTCGTCTTTGTGTTCGAAGTGGAGAGGGCAACTGACTCAGACGAACTGTCACCAGGGACACAATTCAACACTACAACAATGTCAACAATGTCTGACTCTTTCTTAGAGATACAGTATTATTGTTTTGCATGGAATGTTCTAGTATAGTACTTTAAACTTATCTATCTTTATTCAGTTACAGGTGTTTTTATTGTCCCAAAAGACCTTGAAAGCTGGATCGCCTCTCTTAATTTAGTCAGGTGTTGTCACTTGCTTGTCTCCAAGGATATGAATAAGTTTAAAGCCATAGTGTGGCAAAGCAATAGCATCTTCATGTGGACAAGCAAGTGGCAAACCCATGACAAAATGTTACATAGTACACCTTTAAATCTGATTCCAATATTTTGCATGCAGCATATGCTCATGTCATCAGCAGTATCACTTGGGGGTCATTTGTGCAAGTGAAATTCCCATGTAGACCAGCAAAGTTTTTTTTTGTTTTTTTTTTTTACTTTTTACAATTGCTAACAAAACGATTGGCTCCATGTTTCGAATCTGTTGCAAGATGTGCTGTCGTCACTGAGTTATGAGTCTCTCTGAACTCTTCAATAAAAAGGTACATAGAAAAAATTGCACGCTGATGTTTGACAGTTAACTCCAAAAAGCTATTGGAATGGACTGCATACAATAGCAGATTGTAAAACTATATGACATCCTATTTCTACGCGATTTTTGAAATAGTGGATGATATTGACTTTTTCTCTTGTTGATTAAACCAAATACATCCTGGCCATTTTTGCCAGAAACCTTATAATACTGTATAAGAAATTGTATGGCAATGTTTGTATTTGTCTTTGTCAAAGATAGGATAGGAACAGCCAACTTTATTCTATGTTTCTTCTTCATTAAAGGTTTTCCAAATAGTTTTCTTTACATTTTCTGCAGACCTCTCATAACTGAAAAAAAAAAAACTATAAGATTTGAGGATGCTGTAGTAAGTGCAGAGCGAGACACAGAGAGAGAGAGAGAGAGAGAGAGAGAGAGAGATGAATAGGGAGAGAGAGGGAGAGGGAGCGCTTGGCTGTAAAGGATGACTGGCATTGCTGGGATTCCTCTGGAGTCTGCTGCTGTCCGTGGGCATGCACATGTTTACAGTCATGCTCAGAGATGTTCGCCCTGCAGCGGGAGTTATTTAAGACTAATAATGGCTTTAGTTAAACTGCAGTGGGGAAAGTGAAATAGACTTCAGACAGTTGTTTAGTTTACATACGTCGTAAAGCCTTCATTCCTGCTCTAATGCATTGGCTCAAGGCAATGCAGGTTTTAGCATCTTTAATGTTGTTCATCAGACCTGCTCGTAAAGGCTTGACTAGATGTATGAGCAATTATATCACACTGCTTAACCAAATCACATGATAGAGCGGGGGAAATGTGGATGTATTCTCCTGAGAAAAAAAGAGTTTCTTTTTAACTATTATTGTCCAATCGGCATGAGGGTAATACGTTTACAAAATGCATTTCACCAAATTACAGATTTTTTCATCAAAACTTTATTCACTCTTAAAGAGTCTGATACCAAACCTCATCACCCGTTAAATTCTGTTTCAATGCAATAGGGCTGCAAGATATTGCAATCAAATGGAAATTGAAAGGTCCCAATTCACAAATTGCAAAGACCTCAATTATTTAAGTCCTTTGCAATCAACAAAAAAATATTACACATAAATCGCATTAGATACTTTTTTGCTAAAATAGTTCAGCCCTACCATGCAAGTCTAAATTTTAAGTTTTAGCGCAAAACAAAACCAAAGAAGCAAAACATTTTATTTCCAGCTTCACTAAAACAGATCAAGGACATTCAAAACTAACAAAGTCAAGTCAACTGAATAGTCAGTAAAACGCTGAAGAAATAAACTCGAACCGCTTAAAAACCTCCTCATTTGTTGGTAGTTCTCCACAAACCCGTCCTTTGTCCCCTCCCGGACAAAACAGAGTGGAATGCCTCTTCTGTGAGTGTGAGTCTGTGCGAGTGTGTGCACGTGGACACAGCCCTGTCCACAGACACACACCTGCAGGGCGCCTGGGGTCAGAGGTCACATGCACAGATCCACATGCGCACTCACAGAGGGTCATGCATGACTGGGCAGCCGCTACCTGCTGTCTGTCTACCTGCACCACTCACATACCTCAGTCTATACTTCTCCATTTCCTGCATAGCTTCAAGACTGGCATTGACGTAGGTCTTTTTAAGGTTAGTAAGGAAAACAGCCAACTCTTTCATGTGTTTTGTGTTTGTAATCAGTTAAAGAAGACATATCATATCAAGTACTTAAACTTTTACTTGAAGTCCATATGACAGGTTAGACACATTTCACTGAAACGTTACATCGCATTTGCAGAGGTAATTCTACAACTATTACCTCGCAACCATTTTAAAACAAGGGCCAAAATCCTCATAAATTACACAATAATTATGATTTGACAAGTAATTATACCTGATAACAATTTTATTTAGTTGAATGACTGTTTAAAACTGTCAGAAACATGTGTCAGTTGAGTTTAAATTGTCTGTATTTTCAATGACATGTCGCTTTTTGATGACATAGGTATAGGGATTCAGTTTTAGAACATTAATTTTAAACTTTTATTTTTCAAAATTACTTCACAAACTGCAACTTCACAACTTCATTTTGAGAACCTGTCATACAGTCTTTAAAGAGGACATATTATGCTTTTTCCAGATTGTATTGAACTACAACATAAGTGGATCATTACATTTTGTTAATTTGAAACTCTAGATCTGTCATTCAGAGTCTACATTTTTCAAATAATCACAACTAAGTACAGGGATATGGGCAGGGATAGGGGGTAGGTGAAAACAGGAATTTTCTGAGCACACAGGATTGCAGGACAATACAGGATTAATCAAACATGCATGAATAAGTCAAAATACAACTTTGAGTAACTTTTGAGTGCTTTTGCATAATGTATTCCCTTTAAATAAATACACCCAAAAAATACAATTAAGTATTTGTGATCAGACCAGATTTTGAGAACTTTTGGTCTGGTTAGGTATTGATTACTCTACAAACATTCTATTTTTCCCACCTCATCTCTCCTTGTGGTCCAACCTGAGCCCATCCGGTGAGAAAGTCATTAGCGCCGGCAGTTTGTCCTGGGATTAGGGACTAAGCTGGTAAACAGTAGAGACCAGACAATATGGCCGCTCGATGGAAGGACAGAGGAACGGCACCAGAAGTCGAGAGACAGTATTAAAGGCACAGCGTAGGAGACGATTAGTAAGTGCTCATTAAAAGCTGGGGAACTCAAACAGAGCCGGTGGCAGCTTGCAGTCCTTCTGACCAAAACCAAACACAGCCACAGAGCGGATGGAATAAGGGAGAGAAAAGTAGAGTGACAGAGAATGGGGGTACTTAGTTTTCCCAGTCGTTTAGCAGGCATGTTGTTGTCAGTCGTTACAGAGGCTCAGACAAGACGGGCTTTCGGAGAGGGCAGCCCCGGACACAGCTGCTACCACACACATTCACATTTGGCCAATAGATGCTATAATAGTGTTGGAATTATGGAGCATTCAGCAGTAATGAAGATAGAGGTGGCCAATATGTCAAACTATCAAGCATGTTGTGAATGTTGTTTTGAAGATATGCATAATTAGAAGATAAGGTAAATAGTTTTTAAAATGTCTATTTAAAAATGCTGCAAAAGGCGTTGATGTAAAATCTAACCGGAATGAATGTTGTATTCATTCATTCAAACAAAGGTATAAAGTGATATCTATGCACTTTGTGGGAAGTTTTACAGTCCTTTCACATTTGTCTTAAACATTAAACCTCAACTAATACATTGAAAGATACTTTTTGCACATTTCTATTGGATGTGGGGGTGTTAAAATTATCCGGTTAATCTGTAAGTGTGATTATTCAGGTCACAATATAATCAAAACAACTGAAAATGAATAATAACGACTATTTTAGAAGTAAAATTAAGTCAGCTGAATTCAATCTGTACTCTTACTTAAAAAGTACAACTATGTATAGTGTTTTTGTGGCTGTTTATATCACAATCATTTAACGTTTGCATTCAGAAAGTTTGATTTCACATGCTAGAGGAACAGTAATGCATTAGAATGAAAAAAGTTAAGGATTTTACTTTTGTTTCATTATACAGTTAGTTATATATCGTGATGTTTCTTCACACAATAACGCTAAATATACAATGTAAAGTATAATAGATAACGTGACATGTTTTAAAGTTATTGTTGATTATTGTTATTGGTATATTCACATATTTTTGTCAATACCATCAACAATACATTAAAATATAACCATATAACTTGCCTTTTGTGTCCGTGATAACGACAGTGTGCCTATATGCCAGGTTCAAATGTGCGGTCAGAGAGGTTGGAGCTGTAAAGGCAGACACAAGACTGAAAGAGTGTACAAAGGGGCCCTGCAAGTCAAATGAAATGCACTCTCTCTCTCTCTCTCTCTGAAGAGTGAAAAGCTTTTGAGCAAACAGAAGACTTTCGAGAAGAAACATAATATTTGACGACACAGATAGAGCAAAGTGGGAATGTGAGAGGAAAACACAAAAATAGAAAGCTTCAGTACGGTGAATTGAATTGCATGAAGCAATATTCTGATAGCACTTTTTTTTGGCTCTGGTTTTAGTCAAGTCATTTATTCCAGGAAAAGAACATGGAAGCAATTGGGAATTAGGAATAATGGCCTGAGTGGACACAGCGGTGGTCCATTAGTTCAAAAGCAAACAGCGGTAATGCAAGTCTTTTCTCTAGTTTGAAATTAAGGCAATCAACAGTTGGAAAAATGTAGCTTCTTTGTAAAAGAGATAATGACAGAAGAGTGAGATTTATTTTAAAAGGAAAAAAGCTCCTAGTGTTCCACGTATGTTTTACAGTCATGTTCTTCATCTTGTCTATAAATATATTTTAAGAATTTATTATTATTTTTGCTGATAAATGTGAGGGGGAAGTAGTTGGGCTGTAAACTTTTTGTCGTTTAGTTGATTGGTCAATGGTGTCTTAGTGGACCAAAATTTTATAAGTCAAGTAATTATTTTGTGGCTATTTTAAAGGATCTATATTCACAATAGCAGAAAGAAGAAGAAAGGACTGAAATATCTTGAGATTTGGGCGTGAATTGAGTGTTAAACCTTCCATTTTACAGATCAACACAATGTTTACTGTGGTTTTCTGTAAATATATTTGCTATTGTGTGAAATCTCATGACCTTGTGGTGTTGTAAATCAAACATATGGTCTTCTAAAAATACTGAATAGTTTTGAGATCTTTTACCACATTTTGCTCCTTTTGTCAAATCGAAGTACCGAGCATGTCTTTAGTGGACCATCATTTCTTTAGTCGACTACAGCCCTAATGTACAGAAAGCAATCAACACTAAAGAATGCAGAAAGACCCTAACCCTTGCCATACCCATTTTGTTCTTCCTCGAAGTAAGAATAAAAAAATTAAAAAGCATATCCATCCACATATTTTTAACACCAAAATCAAAATCATCTAGTACTCACATTACTTTGATTATAAGTACATGAACCCGTCTGTAACTAGTTTCAAACACAGTGAGGCCAACGAAACTCACTTGGCAAACGTCTGTCTGTTCACAGCCCTAATACGTGATCATTTTGTTCATATATCCCACCGAGCATGTTTTCAAGGGACTGGACTCACTTCAAACGTATCCTCTATCAAAATCGCCATTAGCCGCACGGAAACTCAATCTCTTGTATGAGCTATGAAAACATAGATGCATAATTAGCCTCGCTCCCCAAATCTACTGCTGGTCCCCGGCAGTGTGTGTGTGTGTGTCTGTGTGTGTAATTTCAGTTTAGCGGACAGCGGCAGGAGGAAGCTGTGGGCGAGCGGCTCCTCTCTGTACTCGCGATGTGGTTTGGGTCTGATCATGGGTGAGTAGAAGGGCAGCATACGACTCCGTGTAGCGCGTTCGCATTTCCTTCACTTCGTATGAGCGTGGGAGGTTCAAAAATGCTACATCAAGCCGGCTGTGCAGCACGGGCCTAAGCTATGTATTCATATAGATTTCCCAACCCGCCTATTTACAGCCAAAGGAAAACTATGATTAGAGAGAAAGTTAGCGAACGGCTGAAGGCTCTCTCCAGCTGGGCCGGCGGTGGTGGTGCTGGGGAGGCTGCCAGGACACACCGATTGCAAACTGTGTCATTTAACTTGTTTTGTTCTGAGCTCATAAAGTATAGCTTTTAAACATCACGGCAACATAAGGACAGACACACAACAGGAAATTCAATTATGCCAAGACAGAGACAGGCAGCGTCTCGTGGGTTTGGGAGAGTAATAAACTCACAGGGGGTCCAAGACAATGGTGAAGCTGTAAAAAAACAACTGTAAATTTAGTGTCCATTAGTGTCCATTTTTAAATAATTAAATGGTTGTTTCTTCAATCAAACAATAGCTAATAGGCAAGGTAATTATTATGTAAAGGTGATTACATAATCTCTGATATGGCAGAAACAATCTCAGGTCATATGAACGTACCTGCTACCATTCTGAAAGGCAAATTACACTAGAAATTAGTATCGTGGTCCAATATAAATTCAAGCCACAAATTCTGTGGCATAAAAGCAACAGCGCTCGAACATAAAAGCCCCAAAATGTCACTGTCTCTGAGTAGTTTCATTGCAGCTTACAAAACATGGTACTCATTTTCCCTCAAGTCGTCAGTGACATCCCTTGACACAATTTTTTGAGATCAAAATGACTGCTCTATTGTTCTTTTGCTTTCTGAATTAAGTAATTACATAAAGAGGCGTCAAAGTGACAGTTGTGTACAAAGACTTAAAGGAGGTCTTGTTTCTCAGCTGTGTTTCAATGGGAAACATTTTCAGGCCGAAAACTCAAACATTTTACCATCACAAAACGCAGCCAACAATGTGCTCTTCAGAGAGATACACTCCATAGAATAAATCTATTTCAATCTGGACAGACTCAAAGGATATAAATGAATGCCTTGAGGCAATTGATAATAACAAAGTAATGACAAAGCAATGTACAGGTGCAGAGTAGGATATGAACTCCCAGGGCTTGGACATTGGATGTGGTTAAATAAAAAGGGCAGAAAAAGTTAAAACTGACAAAGGTGGTGCCGAGGTGGAGGAGGGCTGTGTGAGCTGAACAGCTGGATGAGCGAGTACAGAGTTTAAAACATGTTGGCTAAGCGCTGATGCTGAGCAGTGTTGGGCTTGAGCAATGAGCAATGAGTAATTTTACTATATCTGTCAAGGCTGTGCAATTAATCAAAATGTGTATGTCACGAAAATGATTGCATCTGTGCTGTTCGGCGATAGCACATGCAGTATACTGTATAGCTCTTTCTTTACCTGAAAGCCTTGAACAAAAGAACTTGTCTAATCACAAATTACAAATGGTAATAAATATTTTCTTGCTCTACAAATTACCATTTCACAGTACCTAACTCAAGTGACTCAAATTCTTGTGTTTTTGATTCGAATTCATAATTTAGTGACCCTAAAATCCATTGACAATGAAGTGAAATGGCATGTTCCCACATCAGTTAGTACCCACACATGCAGACAGGTTTTCTAAATGAGCTTAGCAGACCTGTTCTGTGAAAAAGACTAGAATCTCCCGCTGTGTTTCTAATGTACTGATCAACCTCAGAGAAAAGCGCTCACGTCTGCTTTGCACTTTACACATGACTTTACAAAATGATAAATGAATCTCCAGTGGCGGGATCAAAATGGTTCCACAGCCAGTGCACTCTGCTTTTATTGAATTAGATAGACATGGGCTGAGTGGTGTTGTCGACAAACTTCACCGCATCTGTAAGAGAGCGACACTTGGCCGGCGCTTATGCACACGTACGCAGTGACCACAAGCTGCACTTTGAGAGGCAGCGTAGAGGAGGGAGAGGTCAGCTGATGAAAGAGCAGAGGAGAATTGATGATGTTTTTGCACCCGAGACTCTTCCACGTTCAACAGGTTTTACAGCTGTCAGGGCCACGAGAGGAGGAACAACATGCAAAGCAGAAGCAGGGAAAGTATTTGACCTACAATCTGTTAAGATTATGTAAGATTCAATTTCAAATGAATTTCTTGATGATAGTAACTGCTTTTGGATATGTTTGAAGTCCTCCTTAACATCTGTAATGAAATAATTTCTGGCATCTAGTTCTTTATTCTCTCAGAAGAGAAAAATACTTAACAGCAAACTAATGCCAGATTTGCAAACAATAGTATAATATGCAAAATGTGGATGTTTCATAAGCCTGTTCTATACTGTTAGATGTATGCTTTTAGTTTGTTATTACAACATTTTGATGTAAGATCATTTTTAGATCATCAGAATGAAAAAATCAAATGAATGAATGAAAGGAATAAATATTTATCCAAGTGTTTTAGAGTATTTGATTAAAAATGTAGTAAAGGAAATCAGTTTCACCACTACTTTAAGGCTCTAGTGTGTGTTTTATGTCTCCAAGTCCTGAGGGAAGTGAATGAAGAATGAGGACAAAGACAAATAGGAAACAGAAAGATATCCGCGTGCAGTTACCAAAGCTGTGCCCTTTACAGTTAATACTTAGGGCTCAGAGAGAGTTTGGAGCTGGAGAACTGACGGGAAGACATTCAAGAAAAGAATAAACTTTTAGTGTTACTCAATACTGATTTTAACATGAGCAGATGTTATAAGAGACAAAAGTGCACAACCATTATTTCCCTTGTTTACAATACAAAAATACAATGTAATGGTGTCTTGACACATTTCATTGAAGTAAACACTCAAGGGCATAAAGTTACACAAATGTATGTTAAAGTAATAAAGCTATGGCAGAAACATGTGTGGAAGGTCGGGGATGAGAGCGAGATGGCAAAAGGACAAACTAACAGACAAAAGTGTATTCTCCAGCGGGCCGCTCCAGCACACAGGTTAATGCTTTTATTGCAGGTTTGAGAGAGAGAAAAGTAAGGATGACTCTTTATTGAAAACAAATGTCAGGAGAAATGGGTTCCCGTCAGTCCACAGAGACGGCAGCGCGGACGAGACTGCAGCGTAGCCTGAACTGACAGACAGGTGAGGGGAGGAGATGCAGACTAATATTAATAGTGCTCTCTTGTCTCAACATTAAAATGCATTATGATAAAACATCTGAGCTGTCACTGCTCTGCAATGTATAGGAACAAATGTAAAAAAAAATACCTTGTTTAAAAGTTATGAGAATATTTAAACTTTATGGTGAAGTCAAATAATGTGAATATTTGGCTGCCATTTTAGTTTAGACAGACAGTATTAGATTATGTAAGGACGTCTTTCTACAAAGCATAGACACCATTAGGGCAGTATATCGCAAAAGAATCAATATGGCAACAAAAATATATCGCAGTAACACCAAGGTTCTCCGTCTGACAGAAATCTGCATTCTAGTCTTGATTTAGTCTCTGTTTTGTCTCTGTAAAAAAAAAAAAAAATTCAATATATAAACTATTGTGTCAAGTGGGAACGATCAGCTGACTACTTGTGAATAGTTGACAAAAAAAAATCAATCGTAATCATATTTTGATCATCATAATCTAGACAATACGGATTCTAAAACATATATAAAGACCTATTTTCACAAAGACCGTGACATTAATGTCAAAAAATACTAATCAATTACTGATTTTCACCAATAATCCACTTTTTTTGGAATTATTCTACAATCTAGAAGCCCTCTGTCAACATATTGTAACCTTTATTTGGTTACAATGTATTCTAAAAGTCTCAATGTAAAACAGAAGTGATCGAAAACTAAAATAATGTATTCAAATATCTTAATGATATTGATTTCACAGTTCTTAACCGCCATCTTGCATAGCACATCATCCATTTAAAAGAAAATGCCCTCGACAAGTACACAAATGACATTAGTCAAGTCTTCCATTAACCTATTCTTCCTCTTGACATCTTGAATTTTGTCTTAATTTAACAGGAAAGTTAACCAGATCATATTGATTTACACAAGCCATACCTATCAATTACATATTTGTTGAAATGATAAATAATTGCCTTTCACAATTGTCAAGAAGTTACAAAGTCACAAGATGGACAGTTTTCTTGTTCACAAATCACACCCTGATCCCAAAGCACAGAGCTGCCAGTGCACTGAAGTCAATAGACATATGCTCCGAGTCTGGTCCAGGGCAGAGCTGAAGAGGCTGCAGGAGCACTCAGGCAAAATGGCGGAACAGACGTCTGAGCACACAGCGACCCTCCCACACACATAAGAACGTCTGAGTGTCTAAACCCTGTCAGTGTTCGAGTCAAAGACCAACGGATGGCTTCTTCTGGGTCAGCCCTGAACTCCGGCATCATGGGAGTCATATGTTACCTTCCTGGCGTCTGCTCTGCTGCCTTCTCTTGACCTTTGACCTCTACGTGCATGAGCAATTTTGAGGAACACCTAAGCCTGTGGAGCTCTGTCAGGTCGAGTCAAGGTAGTGGGGACGTACAATGCACAGGAGGAGTACAAAGAAGGTTATTGAAGACAGAGAGAAGTAAAACTTACTCATATAAATGTACAATTAAACGTAATATCAACACAGGGATTTTAAAATTGTGTCTACAAAGAACCTAAAAACCATGAGAATCTTACAAAACCAGTAGTATTCCTGGTTCAGAGTTGCAGCTTGGGATGAGCGATATATCAGTTCCAGTATCAGTATCAGCTGATATCAACCGATTTTCCCAGATATCATTAATGGCCGAAATCTGTTGGAAAATTTGGCTGATATTTGGCATTAAAATTTTGGTGGTTCTCCAGTCTGTGAGTTATCGGACACATCGGCCAGTCTATGATCGGATTTTGGCCAAAAAAAATCCATATCGGCCCATCCATAGTTGCAGCGTTTTAAAAGTTGTCCTCAATTAAATGAAATAAACATTTAGCTAAACATCCCAGCTTTTGTTTTAGAATTGTGGTAGGTAAAATACTATGGACACTGACTGCAGCCTTGACCTTTCCATCAGTGTACAAAGAGAGAATGAAAACTGACAGAAAAACACCAAGACCCTCAAAAGTACTCCCTATCCTCAAAAGGTCAAAGTCGAGTACCGGGAAATAACACTATGATCCAGACAAAAGTTTTAAGAGAGAAGTAATGACAGGACACCCACTGCGCCCCATTCACAGCTGAGCCACCGATTAAAAGCAATGTCACCCCAAAGCAATGACACCATCCAGGAATATCACTTCAACCAAAGGGGAAAGTATTTATTTATTCACAGTCGTAAAGTCGCAAAGGGAAACTCATGGAAGTGATGGGGCAAGTGCCTTTTTACAACATACAATTAGTGGTGGAATCGGATTCTTTAATAATACACAACTGTAGCTATGGAAGAAACATAAAGGAGGTGTTTAGGGCGGCATAAGACTGTTTTCGTTCCATTTTAATAAACTACAAGCCCCATGTAAACAGTTGCCGTTGCAGTTTGCCGTTTCAATAAAAAAACTAAAGGGTTGCTTCTGGTGCTGCTCGTGTTGATTTTGAATGCCATGGTAACCCCAAGTTGTGACTATACGGCCAATCAAATGTAGTGTAATTATGGGATGCATTTAGAGCTGTCATAATGAGTGGCCTCGCCAAATGACTTCTTTGAAAAGCGCCACAAGCATGTCCTCACTTCACTCTTCAATCTTGAAACGAAGCTTAGGACATTTGTTACCTCTGAATAATTGTTGAGCAACCAAAGGTTCATACCACACAGATTTAAAATAACTGTCCAAATTGGTCTGAAGATGGTTTGCATGGGGTTGGTTTCAGATCAACTTCACCACAAAGTCACAGATAGAAAACCATACTTGACAATTTGGCCCAATTTGATTTTGAACGTTTTGAACAACAAACAGACCCCAACAACGAAAGAACATGCGTCCCCAAAGACATGGTGCTATCTTTCTGACTTAAAGTTGTGTGATATTATGCTTTTTTCAGATGCTTAGTATTGAACTATAACACAAGTAAATCCTTATTTTACATCTTGTTCATTTTAATCCGCAATATTGATCTAAAACAGCTTAATAATAGAAACAGGTACATTGACTTCATGTTCAAAGCTAAAGAGCTGATAAGCCCCGCCTCTTCATTGTGATATTTCACCATAACAAGCAGTGGATTGTCATTTACAAGTTGTTATTTTTGAAAAGTGGCTAGGTGACATTTTAGAGCCCAACATCTATCTACCACTTGAAGGCTTATCTTTTAAAATACTCACAGCTAAGCACAGGGATGTGGGCATAGGGGGCAGGTGAAAACAGGAAGTTTCTGAGCATGTGAGCTTCAGTTGCAGGACAATACACTAATATATACGTACATAAATCAATAAAAATTAAACTGTGAGTAAACTAATGATGATGAAACTCCATAGCAACAAAGTTAAAAGAGTATAAAGTTGATTCAGCATAATATGACCCCTTCAACATCATTCTCTGACCCATGTTACTCATTCAAACAATACAACACAATAATTGTATACTATATCGACGTCTTGTTCAAAATATGACAGCAAGAATATTACTTTATGGCTTTCAGTTTTTATCATTTGTACATTTTCATTTGTACAAAAGGGATTTTTTTATTGTAGTATGATAAGCTGAGCAGGTTGAATAAGTACATTTTATGATAAATTATATACTATTTAAATTCCGAAGTGTCCACATTCAACGTTTTATTTGTTTTATATTGTGCATTTACAAAAGAGTTTACTTTATCAGACTTTAAGATTGTTGTGTCAGTGGCATAAAGCAGTTTCCATAGTTTATGAACATTTTCTTCTGTATCGATAAATCTCACTTCCAAATTTGTTATCGTGACATGTATAATTCAAACTGGCTGCAACTGGAGATCAATGTTTCCTTATCACCGAAATATCCAAATAAACACATAGGAATACCAAAGCACAGCCACAAAACAAACAAAGGCTGTGGAGAAGTGAAGTCTGCCTTTGCAAGCGCTGCTCACTGACCCATTGAGAGGGGCAGGAAACCCCCTCAGTGCGGCGTTCAGGTGTGCGTGTGTGAATGGCAGGTTAAATATTGGAATGTAAACGTGCGTGTGTGCTGGCCATCCTCCACCTCCTTCTTCTTGCTTCCGATTTTGTGCGTATAGTGTGTCAGTGTGTCCGAGCGTGTGTGTCCTATAGTGCACTTTTCACTCAGCACATTTCATTAATGCACCTCTTCAAGGACTCTTTCATCTGCCATTTTCCGGAAGAAGGTAGATGGTCTATTTACCAGGGGAACGCAGGCAAAACGCGGCTCAAACCGCCATTATTGCATCTGGGTCCCGAATTAGCCCAGTGATTAATAGACCGTTTGTGTGTGTGTGTGCAGTGGAAGTCGGGGATTAGAGTAAAGTAAGGACTTGAGAAGGGATACAAGGAGAAATGTCCTCTTTATTGCCCATTAAGAATTTCAAACCTCAAAGTGAAGCATTTAGTGCTAAGTATCTCTTTGTGTAAATCAAGGGATACTTTTAAGGCATTTGTAACTGCACTTATCTGTACACTTCAAACAGCGAGAATGATTTACAGTACAGCTCAAGGCAAGAGAAACTTAAAACTATTTAGATAAAGAAATGTGTACTTCTCTTGGACAAAGCTAAGAGAAAAAAGCAAGAGAAAAAGAAAATCCAGTCATTTTTCTATCGAATAAACTAACTTAACTGTAATCACGACTTAAAGCTGAAAAAAACAACTTACTTTCTCTTTAATTAGTACAGTTTGTTTCCTCCCCAGACAGTGTAATGTAAAAGCAGAACTCAGTGACATAGATCAGATCACTAATTGTTGTTTTTATCCAATGTTCAAATTTGTAAGAAAGAGCCATGTGAGTCCCTCTATGACGCTTTGGGATGACAGTTGATGACCCGGCTTCACTTCCTTGTCTGAAAAAGCTGTTCTAAAGCTGTGCTGGTGGCATAAAATGAATGCAAGTGAATACTAATGAAGTGCCAAAGGATTTGTGAGACCCAGCATTATGTAATTAGTAATAGTAGAAGTAAGAAGTAGTTAGAAATAGAGGAAAAAGCATTAAACTCCAAGCAGATGAAGCCACCCTCTCCACCTTCTTTATCCTGGTTTTGTCCAAACTACTGCACAATTTAAAAATGACATTATACTATTATAGTACTCATTTTAGCAATATCTTTGAAGTAGATGAACTTTAATTTATGTAGATTTGGAGTCATTCTATCACTTGTTTGTTTTTATATTCTGTTTCTTCAAGTTTTGTGGAAAGTACTTAGAGCCAAACCAATGGAGGTTCCCCTTTATAAGACTGCTTTCAGAATTGGTGGAAAACCCTTAAGTTTCCGTATTTAAAAAGCACTCACTGTGTATATAATTGTTGTTAATAGGCGCTCAGTACAAGTGAGTACTACTTAGCGGTGAGCGTTACACTGTTTACAGCAGAAAACTCATTAAAAGAAGAAAAGTGCTGGAAATATTTTGCTAAGTGTCACTGATTTTATTATGCATCTCTATTTGTACCGCACATGGGAACGAGGTGACCTAACTCAAACGTCTGCTCCTGTCTGGGGGGAATGCATTCATTTTGTGCGGGACATAACTCACGACAAGAGTCTTCTTTAAGGTGATCCATCTGCTTGAGAGCACATGTTTCTGTGAGTGTGACTGGACATATTTCTGGTGCGATGTCAGGACGACACCGTTTAGTCGTTGACCCGGGAACTCTCTGAGATGTCCGCCCCTGGCAACAATATTTGAGCAGACGAGGAGCAGAGGGAAAACTGCAGAGGACATAAAGAGCTGTGATTTATGCTGGTGTTGACTATGGACCTCTTCCTTCAACTCTACAACAATTTTTAGATCTGCATTATTCTGGCTAGCATGTAGCTGTCTTTCTTCCTGGCAGGGCTGAACGATACTGAAAGATATCTAAAGGCGATTTTTCTGAAACATATTGTGATTTAAATTAGATTGGCTTAGATTTATGTTTTAATATTAGGAATCAGATCAAAAGTGCACATTTTAAGCATGCCTTGGAGCAGGTTCTATACATTTATCCATATTCACCATATTCTGCCACGCCCACTTTGACCTCTTTTTGCCACAGATCTTCATTCCTGTACTAAAGACATTTCTGGTTTGACGAAAATCCCGTTCACATAAATGGCGAACAAGGAAAGGTCTCGCCACTAAAACCTCATATAAAGTAGATTGATTTGTGTAAAATGTTTAATGTACACGTGCAACAACGAGTCATCAACGCACCGATTTCCTGGGCGGCCTGAATACAGCTTTTTAGTCTGTGTAGAACTCGTGTAAGCTATTTACTGGCAAATGCATACTTGTTTAGCTACACAGATGCTGTTAATCTTGAACATAATTCTTGAACATAATCCATATTAAACATAATGATAAATTAATTATTACAGTTTTGGTTTTCAAAGTTACAGCTATTTAAGCCTTTTTATTCTCATTTTGAAATTCTAAACTGGGACATATAATAATATTAAAGTTGATCATCCGTACTGTTATTGTAACTGACACCAAGGCGCTAAAGCAGATCCCTTATTTTCAATCCCTGTGTTCAGAAATGAAGACAACGTTTTGTATTGCATATTTGATAGCCAAGTTCAACAAAAAGCAAATCTTAAGCATAGCATTGCATGCCAACTCCAGGAGAGGCCTTTGTTATCTTTGTCACCAGATGTCCCAAAGAAGAAGTAAACCTTTCAATTATGACGGAAAAAAAGGAAGTTTGGCCCAAAATTTAAATCCCAGAAGCAAAATCCAAAAAAAAGAAAAACAAATCAAGTTGATGGTTGCTTAGAAAAATACATGAAAATACTGGGTCCAGCAGATGTTTTTTGGCCCCGCTGCAGCCTGTAATTATCCACACTGATATGTTTTAGATGACACACAATTTACACAGCGACTTGTCTGCCACTCCAGACTTGGCAATGGTTTCAAAGAGTTTGGGTACCGGGGCCCCTAAGTGTGTGTTCAAAGTCTTATTCCCGTCACTTCAAACTTAATCCATATATGAGTGTGGTGGGTCCGAGGCGTTCCAGGAAGCACTGCGTATCTCTCTGTGTTAACGAGACAGCGCTAATTAAAATCAGAGCGGCCTCATGTTTGCCATGCAAGATATTACGACATGTCATCGCATAAAATATTATACAAGCGAGAACACACACACAGGCAGACAGACAACCCCAGCCAAAGAGCCCATGAAATGATATACAAACTCTAATCTTTGGCATCTCCCTGTGGTCTGTTGAAACCGACCATGTTGTATTCCAGTCTCTTCTCCTTCCCACGATGCTTTGTGACTGAGAGGTTGTGACGCCAATGGTGCCTCTACTCGCGCAGTTCATCTGAATTTTGATATTTATATTTAATGAATAATGACATTGTGTGCTAAATACTCAACAAGTAAAAAAGTTGTTTACAGTCAAGTCCAGTTAAATACACACGACACATTTTATGGGACAACACCGGCACATATGGTTGAATTCCTGAGGAGCATCATGTGTATGTGACTTGAGTGTTTTTGCATTAGAAGAGCATGTGCTTATCTTAATAACACTACAAAGAGCAAAGAGTAATCGAAGCCATATGTCAGAGTGACTCAGACATGATTCATTCACAGCAAATATGGAAGAAATGCCAAACATGTCACACAGGAAAAAAACAAATACTTTAATTACATGCAAACTTCACCTCCATGTTAAACAAGTGACTGCATTGTATACTATCACGAGCACTTTAAGACCAATTCAGGCAAGTGTCGTGCTCAAGAACTCAAAGGCGGGATAAACAACTAACTGCCAAACTTCAGTTTATTGGACCTTTTCAGTCTATGTTACATCGTTGTAGTGGAACAGTTGTTGAGCAGCAAAGAGGCACAGCTGATGATAGACAATATGACTTTAAAAAATGTATTACAATATATAAGAGCAAATTTGTGATAACGATATAACTGAGAGTATACCTAAGGCTGGTTCACTGTGGCGTTTCCATATTTACTTATTTGTTTCGGGCGATGTTACAGCTGAGCCAGACTCATTATTTCTCCTCCTCCTCTCCAAATGAGCGGAAAATCATATTCATTTATATCACAATATATTTTCATTGATTTTAATTGGAGATGATAAATTTGATGTCGTAATTTTACATCTCCAAAACCAGAATCAGAAAAGTTTTATTGCTCTTGTCAGTGAACAAAATTCACAAACTAGGAACTTGATTGCAACATAAAACAATGAATATAGTATAGTAACTGCTAAAATGCACAGCAATATTGTCCATTTTAATACAACTCCCAATTCTTACTGAACAAATTCACATGCCTATTGGTTTGATCGGCAGTGGTTTTGATAAAGAATGTCATTATTAAACTACACCAAGCACAAGGTTAAAAATGACATGAAAGACTATCTTGACATCCACTTAAGACCCTCACTAAAGCCTTGAGCGGTAATTGCACAAAAAAGAATTCACTCTGCAAGCCCTAAAGATAACAGTTGGCACCTATAGCATGGGGCTAAATTCCTTGTTGCGATGGACAAATCTGGTGTGAATCTGCTCCGTAATCCCTGCCCATTGTGAATGTCTTCCAGCAGGCCATTAGAAGCCGGCGGGAGGAGAGACGGGTGACATCAGCCCTCAGATGACCACATGAAAGAGCCTCAGCTGTGGGTGGTGTGGACCTCAGTAGCTGCAGCACCACTTGACGCCTGTGCACGTTTATTTTGCTCACCCTCTCGTCCCTGCTTAATGTCGCTGGCATTTATTTGCACTTGCCCCCTCTGGTTTGATCTCTCTGACTCGACCTGTCTGTTTCTCGTAAGTCATTTCCTCCAGCTGCAGCACTGTCCCTCCCAGACATTTACAACACCTTGCTAACCGGATTATTTGTTCTGCGTGTTTTTAGCTGCAGCACGCTCTCTTTCACTGTTTGTGTTTGCAGGCGTTTTCATTCTATCTACAACGTCCATCTAGAACAGTTGTTTAGGCTCACAAACAATGGAACTAAGGCTGCATAATAATCGATATTGCAACAAGATAAATATATCGCAACAACACACGGTTCTCCATCTGACTGACATTTACTGTTTATACAAGTAAAATGTTATAAAACGTAGTAGTAGTTTAAGACTAGTCATTTAGTAATTTAAGTTGTTATTTAGGTCATTTAAATATTTCTGAACGTATTGTGTCAAAAAGTATTAAAATATTGCATCGTTATAGTTATCGTATTACAAAACATAGTTGTAAAATATTGCATCTTTTTTCATATCGTGCAACCCTAATCAGTTCATGTTAGAACCCTGACCTGCAGCCATCTTGGTTCTAGTCATAGAACAGCGACAGCGAGCAGCAAGTTATGCATAAAATGCTAGTAAATGATTAGCATTGGTGATTAGGCATACAGGGCAAACATAATGGACACCATGAAATCTTCTAACAACTGAACTCGTAAGTGTCTGCTGCACTAAATATGATTATTATTTTATGTGATTTTGAGCTGGTAATGTTTACTTTGTGAACCATTTTTGCATTTATAAAAAGGCAAAGTAGAAAGAGTCAACACTTGTTTCTTCCCGCAGAAACTGTATGTCTCTGACCAGCTGCAAATTAATTCCGTTATCAATATGTGATGTAGATTGGCATGAACCAATTTAAAATGATTGCAAAAAAGAAGGACAGTAGTTTACTGATCTCAACAAAGTTTCAGTGCAGAGTAACTGTAATAAAGGTCTACGTTGGTCTATTTGTGTTTTAGTATGCATTTTAGTTCAACTCTATTTGTTTCTATACTGTTACTTTTGCATGAGTTTGAAATAGAACCCACACTTGCACTTTTGCATGCAAGTTAACTATTCTCTGTCCATCCTTTTGTTCTTGTTCCTGGCTTCGACCGATGCGTCTCATTTTTTTTGCTCCGACAGTTTATTTCTCCGGTGCCAGAGCTGGAAACAGCAGACCGTGTTTATTGATGTTCAGCGGTGGAGACAAACTTTTCCACACATCAAACGCCCCTCTGCCATCATCATCATCGTCTCCCACTGGCACCATTTATTTGTCTTTCTCTCTCACACAGATTCTGCGTCCTTTTGTTGCTTAGGCCAAATACCTCCGGCACTGTCCAGTTATTGTAACCAGACTAAATAGATACAGCGCAAACACATGGGAGATGATATTTATGCAAAAACAACTGAGGAGGATTTAATGAAGGGTTCAATTACTGTTTATTTCATGCTTAACAAACACAGAACTACTGTTTAGACTGGCAGTAGGCAATCTGTTATGTGGTAAAAACAAGTAGAGTTGACCTACAGATGAGATGACTTTATGTAAAGGGTAAAAGCACAACACCCTAAGAGAGTAATCAGCCGCCGCGGTGGCCTTGGATATGGCTATGTGTCTTATATTTTTCAAACCATTTATTACATTCAGCAGAAACAGCTAGACTTGGCTTGAAATATTATATAGAATAGAATATTGACATTTGTATTTAATATTTTTGGGTAAACTAAAACCTAGTGACCTATTTTTTTGGTCACACCATTTTGAACCACATGGTGCAGAATTTCCATAATGACACTAATTGCAGAGTGATGTTATAATTAGAGCTAAAGCAAGCTGACACGTTTGTTTATAGCTGCTCCACAGAAAAGTAGCTTTCAGGACTAAATTTAGATATTTAACACCATGTCCAAGTTCACAGTGACAAATGAGAATATGAGTAATGAAACACAATCCCAATTCTCATCATAAACTAAAAGAATAAGTGATGTCATTCTATTGTTTCAAACAGGAGTGGTCTTTATGAGGTAAAGCTGGGAATTAGTGCCAGTCTACTGTAACCTGGGCTCTGCCTGCAGCGCTAACCTCGCATAGACATGCTCAGGCACACACAGGGTCAGAGGTCAGACCACAAGCGTGAGGTCGCACTCGTAAAAGTGACCAGCGTTTGGGACAAGTTTACAAAGAACAAAGTGAGTGTAGCCACAGACCCGGCCTGTCAGCGCTCTGTAGGATGCACTTTGTCCCTGAGCCAACTTTCAGCTCCCTTCTACTGTACACTCAATGTGCCCATTTCATCTGGTTTTGGATACATGCAGGAACACCGACTCTAGGGTTGTCAGAGGGTTTATGTACAGGATGAAAAATCATCAGCAGCAGAACATAACATATTTGTATTCGGAGGTGAAGGCAAAATTGACCAGAGGCCTCATTTATAAAGTGTGCCAAGTATGTACAAAAATGTAATGTACGTGACTTTCCACGTTAAGTTTGTGATCTATGCGGCCTGGTCCTAAAATGCTGAACTTTGCATGTGTGGACTTTCAGATATGAGCCAGAAGGCGATCTGAGGAGAAATTCTCACCTAAGTCAGCAAGTTTGAGCGAGTTTGTGTTTTGTCTGTCTATACATTGGTTATATTTAAGGTACTTTACTAAACAACCTATTTTTCCACAGTTATAATGTTACTTCCTGGTTGGATATGAGCAGCAGATGTGACATAGATAAATGTAATTCTACAAATGTCAGCTATAGCACAAAGTAAACACATTTTAAAAATCAATTTTATTACTATTTTATAATTGTTTATAATAGGGTCAATAAGAAAAAAAATTAAAACATGAGAACCTGACATACCAGATAAAGGAAAGGTCAGAAATTTAGGAGATGTTCAAAAGTCGCGCTGATGCAAGCTATTAAGCAAGCATAAGCAAACATCAATACATGTCCATAGTTTAAATATAACAATTCTGAAACGGAGACCACATGAGAGCACCAATAGCCAGAGCAACTGGTGTTTAAACAAAACACAATGAGCCTTTGCATGTATATACTTTACATCTGCTGCTTTGTAATGTAAAGTGAAATGAGAGATGTTAAAAAATGAAAGGGAATGGACATTTTATTATGGGCTCATGTGTTTTTGTTTGGACATAAAGATGCACTTCCCTGCCAGGTTTGTTTAGCCTGCTACACGCTAATATTACGTTTCCCTCACACACATACATACAACATATACAACACTGCACTGAAGTCTCAGTCGTGAGAAGAATTCAAATTGAAAGTTTAGTTAAACAAGATAACCCCTGATGTTTGTACGTCCGTATTTGAACAACATGCACAAACTGCCATGGCTTTTTAGGATCTTTAATTATCTTCCTCATGCCCAAAATAAACCTCCTCTATTTGCTTCCATCTAAATGATCTTTACATTCCTTTTATAACAAAATTACCCCTTTTTCCAGTGCACATGTCTTTATTTGGGTAGGCACAGGATTGGGTTGTAAACAGATCTTGAACTGGGGAGATCCTTGGCCTGATATGACACAGTTTGACAAGCGTTTTAAACTATAACAAATACAAGGCCATTACTGCAGTTTTGCCATGTAACAGGTGGAGGCCCTGGCGTTACGCAAGAGCAGAGTCTGGAAGTCAGGGTAAAAGTGGATTTCTGTGTGCGTATAAAAATATCTGCACAGGTTTTTAAGTGGCTTTGCGGTGCTCTGTATTTAAAGACTCATTCATGTGGCTCGTTCTGGCTCCCTGCTCGCTCCTGCACTTCCCTATCTCTTTTCCTTCACTGTCACTGCTCCTGTCGTAGTCTCCGCTATTAACTCTCACTGATTAAATATAACTATTTTGAATAATACCAACTTTTTTGTGAAGTTGCATTGAAGTATCTCCTTTCTTTTATGTTTATACAAGCCACAATCTACACCACAGTGTGTGATGTAGCATATGTTATCATTACCACTGATTTATTCAAAGCTATGCTCCATGTAAAATGGGAAATCCCTGTTTGCGGCGATGATGTAGTAATGGCCACATTTGTATAACAAAAATAGCCTGGTCCGTTGAATCCTAGAAGATGGATCTGGGCCAAGTTGTGGATCACAGTAAGGTTAAATATGCAGTCTATTAAATGTCAGCTTTGAAACATACATCTTTGAAGCCTAAATACTGATGCAAAACAAAACATTTTCAGGAATATATGTCATTTTAGACTATTGCAGTGTGATCCTAACTAGCTAGCAATGAAGATGTAACCACATGAACCTAAACCAGTGTGTTCACATGAATGAATGTCCTTGAATATCTTTACTGCTTTTGTGCATTACACTAGCAAGCTCCTTATGCAAACTTCTTGCAAAAGCTTATGGGGAGTGAAGAGGAGCTGATGACCCAGAGCAAGCACTGGAGTAGACCTGTTTAATTGCTGCCAGTGTTTTCAATAACAACATGCTTAACATGATTTGAACTGATTGGTTGGAACAAACAGGAACTCTTCTTCTAATTGGGTCATTTGCAGTACATTTACAAACTCATATCTCATAGCGCTGTATTGGATATGATTTTTGGAGTCAGCTACAACAGCCACAAGCCAAGTGCACAATGTGACATTAAATACGCTTATGGGATGTGCAAATTGCATCATGCTCTTTTGTATTTCAAAAATCCTTCGTCTTAAAGGACAATCCACCACCTAGCGCTCTCTGTCGCTCTGTGTCAAAATCCAAACAAAACCATCATGACCCATCAGAGTGCTCCTTTGACAAAATCCGTCGCCGATTACACATGCTGTAATTTGTTCTGCACGGCCCTACGAGGCTGACCTGCGTCCTCCGAGGGCCGATGATGCTCTCCAGATCAACACACGCTGCAAAAAGTGCCATACCTTCTGGCAGCTTCATGCGGCCGGCGGGCGGATTGGTGTGCACTCAGCTTAAGTTTCAAATCCAGTGTTGTTATGAACTGAATGAGTTACAAAGTTGCACGTAGAAGATTGTGCTGCTATTTTTGGGATTTGCATAAGGAAAAAGCTTAAACCGTGTTGAATGAGGTACTTACAATTTACTGAAATGAAACAAAAGTGACCTTGATGAAGTTACATTACGATGAAGTTACATTATGCAGCTTTCAAAAGCAACTGGATTGTTTTTGTATGTGGTGTTACTAATCTTTGAAAGAGTCTAAGGATTCACAAAACAGACAAATCTAAATTTACAGTCAGAAGTAAATTACTTTTCTGAATCTGTACCAAAATAACTTACTTAGGCATCTTTGACAATCAAGGTATTAGTAATAAGTGCAAGGAAGAGCGTTTGACCAGTGAATCCCCCACGCTCAGCAGGACTGTCACTGTGACCTTGGGCAAGGCACTTAACTAACCTCCAGTGTCTAAACTGGTGTGAGTGTGTTTTTGGGTGAATGGACTCTTTATGCGCTTTGAGTGCACAATGGAGGTAGAAGCGTAATATGAATGACATTTTACATAACTCAAATAAAGGAGCAAAAGTCATTTATACTTAGTTTACACCAATGTCCTGCAGTCAATTTGTTCTCACTATGTAGTTATTCATGACTTTGTTTACTATTTGATTGCAATGTAGGTGTTCTTTGTGATGCTGAATACAGATGGAAGCCCAGACAGAATTGGTACATGTTTGTTTGTGAGAGCGCGGAGGTGAATAACATGTTTCTGCTGCAGATGACCACAGACAAAGCCAGTATTGACTGTGTCCCCCTCTGATTGCACCAGTGCAATAACAAGAGTTTGGCTTCATTTGTAACTATCAGACTCCACTTAAACAGAATAAATCACTGGGTACACACATACATTCAAACACGCTCCCACACGTGCGAGCCGTGTGCCTGATGCTAGCCAGCTTCAGCCAGGTCACTGGAACCATAATAACTCTCAACAAATACTGCAGCAGCTATGCAGACCTCCCACTGCGCTCAATATTACCCTCACCAATAATACAACTCCACATTTTATTGTTTATTACAAGTTTAATCAAATGTTTTGGCACTGTTGAACAAGAGGATTTAATATTCAATGACTTTCTAATCAAACGTCTTGCATGGGAGTGCAAAAGTGCATTATTTGCTAAATGTTTTCTTTAACAATTGAAGGTAAACAAGACTTACATTATTAATAGTTCAAGTGCCAACATCAACACAAAAATCTTTCTTTTGCATTTATATTGACATAATAGACAAAAATGTATGTATGCATCTTATTG
This sequence comes from Rhinogobius similis, assembly GCA_019453435.1. Classification (NCBI taxonomy): domain Eukaryota; kingdom Metazoa; phylum Chordata; class Actinopteri; order Gobiiformes; family Gobiidae; genus Rhinogobius; species Rhinogobius similis. Next base: position 26,783,090 of record CM033630.1, on the reverse strand, counting down.
TTTTTTTTTTTATAATGGTTTTCCATGTATTTGGTTTTTTGTGATAGTAATAGCCGCAATCACTAAATATTCATTATTTTCAACATTGTCATATATTATGTTTTCAAAGCACGAGAGAAATAGCAGGGTTTCTTTATGATGAAATATACAAGGGATCTCAAGCAGATACAGAGTTGGTCATAATGTCATCTCATGCTGCGCTGTGGCTTCAATTTACATTCAGCGTAGGCCCACTTGACATAGTGCAGTAAAACACCCCAAAAACAAAACTTCCTAGAACTCAGGAGGAGATTGAAGACACCCTCTGGTCCCACCGTCCGACCAGTTATGTATGTATCTGGTTACAGCCGCTACCATTCTTCACTACATACATTGAGGCCATTAGGTTTGGACATTGCAGAGTATGATAAATTACAGGAAGAAACCATCCTACAAAGTCCATATACAGTACAACACATAGGCAACTAAACGGGGAGTTTAACGTCTTCTGCAGCCATGTTTTAATGATGTTGCGTAGGTGTGACATAAAGCAGAAGTTGGTGTACCCTAGAAATATATAACAAACAAAAAAACTGCACCCTGACATTGAACTGCAAGGCTAAAAGTTGAGGGCCATAGCGCGCCTGTCTGTTCTATCTAAAACACATGATCATAATTATGAGAGGCATTACGTTAGCTTTAGCGGTCGAAGAGTTGTCAGTGATGGAGTGTAATGCGTATTCAGTTCCATTGTGTTTTTACTACTGAAACCCACTCGTCAACACTGTCACACGCTCAGGGCAAATGGCAAGTCAGTCGTTCTGTAACATCAGACCATTAGTTAGACTTAGCGTTGTAAATGTACTTTTTTATCAGCGGCATCTTTACCTGTCCCTTCTCAACTTTCACCTCCTGATCTACTACCTCTGTAACTTCATTCTTTCGCTCTTGTCGTTTTTCCTAAGAAGCCAGGGTGTGTTTTTGATTAGCGCTTCCAAACCTAAATTGTGATTACACACTTCCAGTATATCTGTAGACTGGATGTACATTGGCCTATATACACAGACACATATAGAGGCCATTAACATGCGTAAATATGGGAAAAGTTTGCTTCTCTTGACTCGACATGAATGAGTGCACTACTGTAGACAAATCCTCGCACATTATGCTCAATCAGTCTGTCTCCGTTAAGTCTTGGGTAGACAACATACAAAACACACACTGCTATTAGCGCTGAAAATAAACAGGTCAAGGGAAATGTTCTTGAATGCATCGTGGCTACTCCGCCTTCACCTTCATTTGTGCGGCTAAATTACTACCACATGGATACAGCCTCTACGCTATTTCACCGCAAACATATAAAAATACTTTATACAGTATTAAAAAAAAAAAAAAAACTACAGGCCCCCAGCCTCCCACGAACTTTTCACAAGCTGCAACCCCACGGCGAGCTGGTAGCAGAGCGAATGGGAAAGGTGTCAGTGCAGTGGACTTTAAAAGCACCTGAATTGTGCACAGCTAAACGTGCATTAGCATTCACAAGCTCAGTAATGTTTTTACTGGGCAAAATTGGCAAGCTCCAGGGCAAAACAAGAAGAGTTATATGCATAAAAATTTGCACTACAAGGATTGTAGATAAGCCAAGATCTGCTTATTATAAAAATTGAAGCACGCTCAATCAATTCAGCATGTTAAAAGAGACATATTATGCTTTTTTCAGGTAGCTTGTATTGAGCTATAATATAACTAGATCATATTTTTCATTGTTTTCATTGTTTTCATATAAAACAGCTTGGTAATAGAAACGGCTCCATTTAGTTCCAGTTCAAAACAACAGAACAGAACCAGAGACATCTCATTGTAGCAAGCAGCAGATTGTCATTTACCAGTTTTTATTTTGGAAAAGTGACTATGACATTGTAGTTGGAGTCTTAATTCTTTTTAAATAATCACACCAAGTAGAGGGATGTGGGCGGGGATAGGGGGTAGGTGAAAACAGGAATCTTCTGAGCACTCGAGTCTCAGTTGCAGGACAATACAGGATTACTGAATCAATCAAAATACAACTTTGAGTAAACTAATACTGACAAATTGTGTTAAAACCTCCTTAACATTGATTTTGCATGATACGTTCCCTTTAAAGCTACACATACAGGACAAGACAAGTTGCCACACTGGGTAAAAACATCAACATAAAACTATGTCACGAAACAAGTATAATTCTTATACCAAGTTTTGAATCACATTGTGTTTCGTGTGTTTGATCGCTTTTCTTCCCTTTATCTCTCTTTTTTTCCCCGCATTCGCTCTAGCTTTGGTTTTCATGTATCTCCACAATGTGTATTTATCTAAATATGTCCTGAGACCAAGCGGCTCGGCAGTCTGGCCTGTGGGAAATACACACTTACACAAGCCGCTGAGAGCTGCCTTATTTTAGAGGCTCAACAGTTTGGTCCCCAAGTTTTTCTTTCCTTAAGCTTCAGTTCAAATAGAAACCAACATGGGCTCTGTGGTGTAGTTCTATCAAGGGACCCAGTAAGCGCCTGTTCATCCAACTGACCGAGCCATGTAAAGCTATCCATCTTCCTTTTGGTTTTTCCAGCTCTGGGAATGAGACGCTACAGTAGAATAAACCCTGGTGCAGCTTAATTATGAGGATCTCTAACTCTCTATTTACGCTGATGATGTTGTAATATAAGTCACCTTCAGACATAGTAACTCAAACAATGGGGATGTTAATGTCAGCGTCTCAGGATCCCACCAGAGGAGCGGGGGGAAGCGTCTGACGTGAGTGGAGACACCGAAAGCGACCCCGAGCCAGATAAGCACAAGAAGATGGATGGATGTTAATCTACTTATTAAGTCAATATAATACATTAATTAAATACTATATAGAAAAAGTAACTCCAGAAAATAAGTCATAGGGCTAGAAATCACAGATACACAACACATGGTTGATAATGTGATAATGTCAAGATTCTGCAATACATGCGATAATTGATATATTACATAATATTCTGCCATATGACACTATTTTATGATAACCAAATACATTTTAACATCAACATTCCTTTGTTAAACCATTACACAAACTTAGTATGAAATACACCTGTTTTTATATCAAAACATTGAATGTCCAATGTATTGCATAAATAACTTTCCTTTCTCTAAACACTAAACTACTAAATTGTAGTAAAGACATGAAATAATTTTGTAAAATATACCAAAAAATATGTATGTAAATGTATAAAATATGTAATATCAATACTGTACCACAAAATGTAGTATCAATAGATTTTAATATTCCAATATTTTAGCACATCCCTAATATGATAATTGTCCAGATAAATAATATTAAAATGGCTTAAGCTCTTGAGATAGGTCACAATGTGATCACTCACTGCTCCTGACCAGTTCTCACATATTTACCCTAAGGGATAGCAAAGTCTAAACAAATACAAATATAAAATAGCTGATTATCTCACTGCATCTATTGTATTAGTTTTATTCTCATTAGGGTCACTGACACATACATTATAAAGTCTAGAATCATTGAGAGAGAGCTCCAGCTTAGCACATTTGAGCCTTTTTCATGATTTCAAAGGCTGTGCAGTTTAAAATACATACCACACATGTAAAGCCTGTGGCGCTAAATCAGCAGGAGATGTGGCGTGAGAGAGAGAGATATGTGCTCACTTTTGTCTATTTGTATGGAAGACATTTATTTGTTTCCTGCCAGATCCCAATGGCGTGAAAGGCAAACAAGAAGCCTGGAGCCCTGTGACAAGAAAACAATCTTACCATTCCTGACAAGCAACGCAAACATGGACGCTGTTGGCTCTGTTTGTGTTTAGCAAAAATGCATCACAAGCATGTCAATGATTGAAAAAGGTAGTAATAATGGACACACGTGAGACTGACTGTTATGGACCACTTCCACCAATCATCTCTCAAGACCTCACCCGCTGCAGCCAATCAGTGCCCGGGCAGAACGCTCCCACTTCCTGTAACACTAACCATAACATTCCAGCAGGTAAACTATGGCAGTCGCCTCTAAATGGACAATTAGACAAGATTAAAGGCCAACTCCTAGTCTTTCTCCATTAACTTAATTAGGAGGAAAAGACATCTCAAATGACCCCCGCTCCCCACATCCAGACCAATATCCAAATTCATTCCTTTCTCCTGAACTATTTCATTTGAGCGGCCATGTTTAAGTTACATTTGAGGGCAAAGGGGGTTTAAGCCACACTTTTACTTATTGGTCCAATGCATAAAGAGGTTAAGTGCCTTGTTTATTGGACAAAGGTGGGAAGTAACTTGAAACTTACTTTCAAGCCACTTGATTAGGGAATATTTTTAATGTGTACTTTGAAAAATGCATTTTAAGTAGTACCTATAGCAACCTTCTTCTATAAGTATTACAGCTTTGTTCTGAGTAGTGGTTCATTTTTAATAATCCATTTGCAGTAGCTGAATAGGACTCTTTCTACTAAAAATTGTATTGATAATTACACTTAAACTACATTCTTGGAAAATAATTTAAATTCTTTCTCCAAATCTCAGAGTACATAGAATAAATGTATATGCTTAAATTGGTGAAATATAACCCATATTATAATTGTCTTCCTTGTCAAACTGTTTCTCTATCGTTATGCCATATGTGTTTACTTTTGTGTGTTTTTAAAACATTTTACCGGTAACAGATATTTTTACCACTCAAAACTCAGTGAAATCCCTCACCTGCGCCCCTGTAGACACAAACTTGCTTGTCTTTCCATTAAGCTTACAAAACCCTTTTAGGCTGGAGTTAATGGGCATAACGTCCCTGCTGAGACCCATTTATGGGATGTGGTGAGGGCAGTGAGGGAGCACGGCAGCAGAGTTAAGAATAGGATGCAGATGAAAGTGGCTAAAAGTGGCAAGTCATCATTCTTTTTATTTTTCCAAAACACAGACCAATAAAACAAAGTCTCTGTCTGTCCCAACTGGTAATATGACAAAATAGGTTGAGTTGAAAAAGTAAGGGTGTTGTGGCTAACTTTTATTCATCATTAATGTGGTCAGACTGTTAAAGTCAGACAAGGATTTTATAAACAGCATTGACCATGCAATCAAAACTACATTTAATGTTTTTGTTTGTTTGTTTTTCTTCTCTGCTGATTGTACAACATATTGTAAATAGATATGGTTATTCAGTTACCTTTGCATCCAGTATTTAGTTTCACCCTCGGGAAGGTTGACTTAAAACACTATGGGCCTGAACTAATTCTTTGTTTAGATTGGAGAGAGAATTAGCACGGCTGACCAAGTTACCATTGGGGGTTGGGAGTGCTTGATGGCAGAGTGGTCAATGTTTCGCTCTTTCAGCGATAAGGCATGGGGGGATTTTTTATACTGGCTGATTATGATCCAAGATTAATGTCTCTGTACATTGTCCCTTCAAATAAAGACTAAACTAAACTAAACTAAACTAAACTAAACTAAACTAAACTATGATCCAAGATTGGACTTTGCATGCACATGATCTAGCTGTGTTATTTTAAAAAAGGTGTATACCCCACCTCACGCCTCTATAGCGTCCATAGTTTGTGTCCATATTTCTACTTCAAATCACCAGCCACTTGTGAACAGTTAAGATGAACTTTGTATCTATATTGGATCATGGCTATTGTAATTTGCAGCAGCTTGGCACCACTAACATCTGCGGATTCATCCCAAATCCAGCATCACAGACAGTGGTTTATTCAGTACATTCATAAATGTTGTAGGCTGGTCAGAATCCTCCTCCTCCATTATGTAATATTCATCAGCAGAGGCCCCAGCAGAGCTCCAGTGGTTAACAGGAAATATCTCTCCACTCTGATGTAGCACTCATTTGTCATCTTCCTCGCACTGCAAACCAATCAGCTGTAACCTGAGAGCCCGTAATGGGACGATGATGCCGCTTCACGACGATCTGGCAATAAAGCAAATATGGCAGATGTGCTCGCAACAGACACAAGAACGTCCAACAAACATAAATCGTGAAGAACTTCTGACGTTGCGATTTCTAGACATGTCACTTAGCAAAACAAACCTCCCGATAGATTGTGGTGTTCGGCGATGCGAGAGGCTACCGGTTTTGTTCCAAGTGAGTGGGATTAAGTATGACACTTTTTAGGTCACAAATCAAATGGACTTTAAGAGGCTGGTGTGTGTTTGTAAAAGTAAGACGACCGCAAACCCCAAACCCACAAACTTCACTGTTCCATCCATCTCCCTCGTCTCCAGTATCTGTGTTTGACCAGCCCCCCACCGAGCACCTCCGCCTCAGGAGCCCACAAAAGTCCTATCCTTCTACCCATCCATGACAGGGCATTCATCCACCCTTCTGACCGCCCCCAAAACTATCCATCTTTGTCAGCAGTTTCTAACTTCTCAATTAGAAGTAAAGGGAAATGCACAAACTCTATTTTTCATTTTAAACTTTTTCTAATGCTGTTATTTTAAGGATCAAGAATTTTATTTTCCGCATTTTTGGTCAACTTTTATTTACAGCAAAGGACAAATGCAATTTTAACAGGGGGACCAGATGTGGTCTGCATTGGAAAAGATTTAAGGGATGAATCATAGTTTGGAAATCCATGGTCGCGACTCTTAGATACAACAAAAAGCATCTGACCTGTTCTGTCCAGTTGACAGAATTTGCAATGGAACCTACGTGGATGACTGGAAACTAAACAAACATTTAAAGGGGACATATTTGAAAAATTTTACACACTTTTGACTTCAGAGAACTTTTAGCCTTGTATATTTACTCTCTCAAAGTTGTATTTAGAGTGATGCATACATGTGTAATCTTTATATTTATACGCAAAAAAAAAAAATCCCATTTTACCCAAGCTACCATACAAAAAAAATCCACTGTCCATCGTTCGTTAACATAGTCCAGCAGCACTTTATAGGGATGGTGTGAAGACAGATGCAAGAATCAGTGCCATGGTTTTCAACCTGAGGTCAACAGACTTGTTTTCTAAATTAAGTTGTTTTGGATCAATATTGCAATTTAAAACATTCAAAATATAAAATCTTGATCCACAGGTCCCTTAGATCAGTGGTTCCCAACCTTTTTGTCTCTTGTACTTTTTTTTAAATTCAGATAATAGTACATTTCATCTTCTTTTAAAACTTAAAACCTGTACCCCTGGTTGGGAAACACTGCCTTAGATGACCGAATATCAGACAATAGCAAAATATATCTTCTTTGAAAAGTGATGCTGCTCAACCTTCGACATACTGATTGTGCATTACTAGAATAAAATTGTGTCCCAATAGTACACACTCTATGCTTTTTTATCACAGCAAGAACAAAGTATCTGGTAAAAATCAAACATCTATTAATCTGTTTGATACCTCAAGCCCGCACCTCCCACAGTCACTGGGCCTAATTCAGCCCAATCTGTGCCTGCATGGTTTTCCCCCCAGAACGTGGTCCAGCAACTCCCCTCTCCAAACCTCAGACCGCAGCGCTTTAATAGGAGGGTTAAGAGGTAATTCCTATCGCACTACCATCATTTAATACCTAACCAAGGTTGACAGAAGAGAAGGTTACGAACCCCAAACCAGAAAAGCCACGAGCAAAACCCCCTGTCTCCTCCATCTTCCCCTCCTGCTGCGATTATGGCCCATCAGAATACGCCATTGCCTTGTCCTTTATTTGCAGAAAAAAGCAAGCCCTGTATAGGGTAAAACACAAAATTAAGGCGAAAACATAAAAAGTAGAAAAAAAGAAAAAAGAAAAGCAGCAGGAAACTCCAGACACTGTAATTTAGTTTGTGCTGATGGCAAACAGAGGATATAAAGAACACAAGATTTATAATGTTAAGTTTGGAACGAGCTGAGCTTTTCCATTCTCAAAAGGAGTTGTCTGTTGGGATCTATACTGAAACCGGTGATAAATAAACCTATCAGGAACAATTAGAGGTTTGAGAGGACAGTAAGCTGAGTACTATTACGAGCCATGTTTTTATGGCAGTGCTGCAAAAACAGTGGGATCTGCTACGTAAACGGTGTCAGTTTACAAGTGTTAAGAAGGCAAACTTTAAAAAACTTTATCAAATTGCAAATCAAAAAAGCCACAAAACCTTCATTTTTAAAAGAACACAATATATATTTGAAGCAGCTGGGTATTGATTTGTAGTTGGGACTCATTCACTAAAAATGATCTGGTCTTGCTCAGGGCAATGCATTTGGATCTGGGCGACTGCTGGTTTAGCTTTGGGAATAGCAGGATTGATGACAAACTCTTAACTGCCTTAATGTCTTGCCCAAGGACACAACTGTCAATTTTCTGTTTAGTGAACATGATACTTATACAAATCTGAATATTTTGTGTGCACATGTTTTATGATTTGTACTGCTTTATGGCATTTTTAAAGGCAAAAAATCTGCTGGGTTGATTTATTCATTTTTTTATTGTGTAATTGCATGCCAGTAAGTATCAAGTCACAGAAGTACATGCAGGATACTGAATTTTATCATTGAAAATGACAAAGATTTATTCTAATAGCTCCAAAACTCAATACTGGAAGCAAAAATGTTTTATTCTGTATAATTTCTCCATGTGTGTTCCTTTTCACCACAGAGTTTTGACTGTGTGTGAGATCCTGGGAGCCACACTAAATGTAAAAGACAATTTGCTCACAGCCATAACAGCTGAGTTAGCCGTCGTCAGTCATACATCTCACATTACCGCAAATATATGAAACACTCTGTCTGTCCAGATCTGACCTCCGAGCCACCACTGTGCACCCCACTGTGGAGCAGATTTCATCTTTCTGTGGCTTTTCACAATGAGAGAGTGGCACCAGAATTACAGGCTGATTTATGCTCATGGCCCACGATTATTACTCCAACAGTCTTTCCCCGATTTCCTTGATAAAATGAATGTTGCGACTAATACTATGCAATTGCTGTGTAATAGTGAAAATGGTCCTTGGAGAACAGAAGGCGCCTTGAAATGATATCATTTATGTCTACTAGAACGGTTTCATGTTCTTAAAAGAAGAGGTACAAAGCTATAGAAGTTTCCAAACTTTAGAAACTTTTTGCACAGGGAAAGAAAAAAATACCTACCTACTCAAGTAAAATAAACACACTAGTGTTGATATTAAGGAAAATGCTTAATAATTGTACCTGATATAAATACCAGTTATAATTAAAACAAATATATATATATTTTAGATAATAATTTTCAACACAAAATATTACTACTAAGTTCTAAAGAGAATGTTTAAAGGCCAGTAACATTACAAATAATTCGTTGATGTAATCCCTCATTCGTCCAGGCGTTCAGTGACTCCTCCCTGTGGGCAGGGCTCTCAATACTCAGAGTAGCATATAAGCCAGAGTTTCCAGACCAGCTCTCTGATTGACAATGACTTCGGGATAGAAGTCGAAACGTCTTGATCTTCAAACAGCGTCCGGATGACAACCCCTGAAACCTTTTCTACGATTACAAATAATACATAATAATTGTTCTTTAAAATGGCTGTGTGGTCTTACACTAGTTCCACAATAGACCAAGATGTCAAAAGCAGGTTAATGTGCACAAATACAATATCTTAAATAACATGGTCAAAACATGCAAAGGAAAAAACTGAAATGTACTTTTACTGTATTATTACAAAAAAATAACGTTTCCAGAGAAATAGTGATTGTTTTGTGTGGTCAGAGTGCACACAGCCATAACCTTTTCGCTAACTTTAGTATGACCTCCATTTTAGTCCTCGCACTGACACTTTGGGGCCAGAGCAATAAAACAAGAACATACTCTCAGTTCCACATTGTGCTGTTCTTAAGGCTGCCCAAAGTAAACAGTCATAAAGTCCAGAAGGTGTGTCACCCTTGAACCCAACCTGACAAAGACTCTCAGAGGATCCCAAAACACAAAAGCTGGAATCAAAAACGGGAGTGTAGACAGAGAAATGGCCACGGGGAAAGAAAGCAGGCAGGGTGTATGGTCACGTGGGACCAAATAAGAGAGAGAGGGGACGTGTGAGAATGAAAACGGCCCATCAACTGAAAGCTCCATCGCTATGACCTCCGCATACACCCGGAATACTATGGGAAATCTCAATATATTCCTGTATAAAAATTCCACAGCAGTCCAAGTAAAACACTCACTCCAGGCACACGTTGACCGTTCAAAATCACACACCTTTAACAGCAGCAACAGAGCGGCGGTGTGTCGGGCGGTGCGGGATTTGAACCCTCAGCCCCACTGTGGCTGTGTTTTGCCATAAGATCACATGACAGACATCAAAAGAGGAGGAAGAGAAAGAGTAATAGACGAAAAGAGGGAGAGGGAGAGGAAGTATGGCTTATGGTACTCACAGTCGGCCCAGTTTGGGGTTGGACTGGAAGAGCAGCTCTGGGAGGAACTGAAGACGGTTTCGGTTCAGGCGACTGTGGAGAGGGAGGCAGGGTCAGGACAAAACAAAACTGGATATAACATAAGCTTTTGGAACTTGGCCCAGATGTTTTCTGAGCAATGGCCATTATCAATGAATACTGTGTAATGCAAGTTTTAAATGTGACAATCCTTAAGAACCATGTATTATTCTCAACAGAATATAAAATCTGAAAAAGTTTTGCGATTAATACTACTATAAGCATTTTAAATAAAAAGCAAAGAGTATGAAATTTTGGAAAGTTTGAACATAAAATATCCTGATGGGTCACTTGATTGTTCCATTTTCTTTTCCATTATCTAAATTTTGAAAATTAAAGGAGATGTATGCCTTGAGAAAAATCTATTTAGCCCCAGCAACTCTTAGGGGGGGAAATTAGTCCATTGTGTGCTGTTAGCTCACTGTTAGCATGCTAGTTGTTAGCATTACTGATCTGAATGTTGTGAAGACTGCTTATAACTCATCACGGTGAATAATTAGGATGCAAGGAATGCAAATACATGCAATACATGTGGACTGCAGTGAAGGGCTAAATGAACTAGTTCCAGCTTCTTTAACAACAGCATATGATTCAGTCTGTCTTCCCACAAATGTTAATCTGGAAGAGACAGAAACTAACCTAAACAAAAATCCAAAATCTCGAACTGGCATTGAAAACTCATTAGCCAGGACAAAACCAGAGTGGTAATTTGGATCTGAGACAGGGAGCACACCTGAATCCGTCCTGTTTCTGATATCTGCTGATAGAGGATCAAAGTTCAGCAGGTTATGAGGTCGAAGGTGGAGCTCATGGGAAAGTCTGTGATCATGACCCGCAGGTTATCGCGCTGCGTTTACCCATGCGATGTGATGGTGAGGGGGCACCATGATGTAAGCACTAAAACGAAAGTTATCGCTGTGCCGCTGTGACCTCCACGTTAAGATAAAGAGAGGAGTCGGTTTAAGGTTTCTCCCTGTCCTCCCTGAACCTCCAAATATGCTGATGCAGGAGAATACTCAAGGTAATTCAGTGCGCTTGGCCAGTGACCCAGTTGTACCTTAGATTATAATGATTTGAAATTATTTTGGTGTGGATATAGATCAAACACTGGATTTGAGATATTCTCCAGAGAGGACTAGTCAGCCTTTTTATGATATTACGCCGGTGTTAGAGTCTCTTCCCTGGCTTCTCATTGAGTTTAGAATCAAATTTAAAATCCTTCTCCTGACATTTAAAGCCATGAACTTTATGTATTTAAACTGCTTTCTACCTGTGGCCCATCGAGGCAACTGTTGTTGTAATTTTGAGTAAATTGATTTGATTTGAACATTTCTGTTTCTCGCACCGTTTCTTCATATGTGATTTATATTTTTGTACTTTAAACGTTGAAAATACCATATGTTGTGCATCACTGAATGTTTTGTACTTACATCTACGTGAAGTTACAAATCAGATTAATTTCTCTTACTTGAGTAGTAGTATCCCGAGATACTTTTCTACTTTTATTTCATGGACTACTAGTAATATTATTTTGAAGTAACGGTACTCTTACTTGAGTAACAATGTTGGCTCCTCTACACACTTCTGGTCTTCAGAGAATATATTTTCATTGATTTGTAAGTTTCGGGAATGTGAAGAGTGGGAAAATCTATCTTCCTGCAGAATTATTTTGACGTGACACATTTGTTTTATTGGAAATCTGGAGCCATTTTTATAAGATAGATGAGAACAGGTGTGTAGGAGTAACCCTTAATCAAACTGCTAAAGCTAAAAAACATGACTCAAAAGGGAACAAATGATGCTATGGAGGGCGAAAGGTCGAGGGTCATGGAGTAGGATCTGAGCCAGAGAAGACACAGACACCCACCTTTTCACCTCACAGATAATGATAATCAGAACCGGACTTTCACTCCTGTGTTCGAGATTCCTCTGCACCAGTGAAAATGATTGACCCCTTAGTAAAACATGAGTGTGTCCGAGGCAGGATGGGCTAATATTACTGGTATGAGTCATTTGAGCACAAAGGCAAATCCTTAGTGTGTCTTAAAATAATAATTTAGATGGTCTCTTTGGAAAGCAATGCTGTATGGGCCAAATTATGTTTCAAAATGTTGGAAATAAAGAATTGGATGCAGAAATCATGCAGACATCCGACCCATATAAGAAACTGCTGTTTATAACTCATGTTTTGACATAAACGTTCATCTCCTCAGTAGACAACTACTTATGAGGGGTGTTTTTCACATAGGGGCACCATAAATCACGCCGACTCAGCACCGCAGCCTATCACCCGCGACCCTTGACCTCAACAGGCAAGACATTAGATGATGTGTCAGCTAAGCATTTTTAAAAGCATGTCACTATCACACAGTTAAAAACCAAAAGCTAAACAGACTCGATAAGCCTTATTATCAGATGGGTGAGCAGCATTAGCAGTAGTTCCCTTACTCCTTTGACCTGTGACCTCGCTGATACACAAGCAAGGAAGAGGAATTTAACATAAAAGTGCGCCATCACCTTTCAGGGTGTGCTATCTGATGTGGGATCTCTGCTGAAGCACACCGTACACATGCTGGTGCCCTGGAGGGACAACTTTCACTGGACTGAAGCAGATTACAAGGCAGACCACAAGAAGCTGAATCATCAGGTTTAATGCCCATTGCCATTCATCTTACAAAATACAAAACTTGTAACTTTGTGTGCATGTGCTGTAGCTTCTACACACCCAGTTGGTACTGCAGTGACCGGGGGAGTTTGTGCACTAAATACTGAATACAAAATTCCGACACTTACTCAATATTTGCATGCTCCTGTTGAGATGAGGTAATGCAGCCAAAACATGTATTCAAGAAGAGATTACTCAGAAGAGGTATAACTCCCTAGACTAGGGACTGAAAACATAACTATGTGAACTAATTTTTAAGTGAAACATTATTAGCTGGCTATGAATTGGCTTGAACTAAGAGGGAAACTGAATGTATAACCATTACTGTTACTAGACAAAAGGAAATAGTCATATTGTTCATACGATCATAGTAATTCAGACATAACCTGTTTGCAGTCTCTTAAAAGCATAGATTATTTATTGACTTAGATCAAATGTAAAAATGGTCTGTCTTGTCTTCTTTGATGACTAAATATTTAGTATTTAAATGTAGTATAAAGTCCTCTGACATATGTAGCACTAGCAGCTGCAAAGATGCAAAATTGCATTGAAAGCATGTAATGTTTCTTCTATGTTGAGCACCGAGAGTGTCCACATACTAGTCCCTCCCCGATGAGTTTAACAGGACGCAGTAAACATGCAGGTGTGTGTGTGGGGGGTGCAGTGTGCGCACTGACACTTCACTCTGTTGACTGGAGCCTGGCTGTGAGCTCATACAACACATAGGCCCAAAGAGGAGGAGGGATCCACCAGATTCTGAGGGCTGGTGTGAAGTGCAGAGCATCCAGGTAAAATGTGGGCTACATGTCTTTTGTACAGGAAGTGAAGCATGACAGGGAAAGGTTAACTTACTTGACAAATTCATTATCAATTTCTTTATGAATTGTCTTGGTGTATAATACTATTGTGTACATGGCATGTGCACATGGAAAAAGTTATGTTACACTTACAGTCTCTCTAGAAGTCTGAGATCTTGGAAGGCTCCTCGTTCGATAACGCTCATTTGGTTGTCCTCCAGATGACTGAATCCAAAACAAACAAGACAGAACAGTTGATCAGAATATAAGTAGACCATAATAACAAATACTTTTGTGTCAGTAAAGGTACATTGAGAGGATACGGAAAATATTGAATCAAAATCTGACAAATCGATTTTTCCAGTGTTGCATTGCCTGCCAAAAGGATATAGACACATTTCAAACATTGAGCGAGACAGTTTCCTAAAGGATGGATTCATAAACAAGCCGAGTGTGCAGGGAGATGTTTCTGGCGTGGAGCACCAGGTCACAGAATTTCAAGAATGTCACTACATACACATCCAAAACAAACTGCAAAAGACCCATCCCTCTTTAAACTTTTCAGAGAATACTGACTTGTCGTACTGTATCTGTACTGGCTTAGTAACTGTTCACAATGGTATGCTTATTGTACTTGTGTATTATATGTCTTGTCATGTTATGGGTGGAATCTAAGGCTTTCCAGATGGGACAGGAGACAGTCGAAGAGATAGTGTTTTGGCAAATGCCTTTGTTTATGTTATATTGTCTGTGGATGTTAGGGGTGACATCTTATGAGCAAAGGAAAGTAAGATGATACTTTTGACTTATAAAATCATAATTATTATTATTCATTTTCAAAAAATCTTGCACTGTTTTTTACAGGAAAAAGCACTACATTTGCTAGTTATATTTTGACTCCAAAGACAAGCAAGTCTCGCAGTAGCATGGGTAGTATTACTTGTAACAGATATGATAATACTATGATATGATAACACTACTACTACTACAACTAATAATAATAATAATAATAGTAATAATAATAATAATAATAATAATTATTATTATTATTATTATTATTATTATTATAGTGCCAGAAGTATTTTTAATGTATTATGCTTTTTCTTCTATATGCTATAATCTGTGAGACACATGATACATCATTTTATATTTTGGACATTTTAAATTGCAGTATTGATCTATAACGACTCAATAAAAATGGGTCAACTGTCGGGTGTCCTAACTTACTAACCCCTTTACGGTGAGTCATGGTAAACGTCAGTGACAGCAGGACTATGGAAAGCTATAGATCACAATGGCAAACAGTGATTTTTCTTTTTTTTTTTTCCAAAATGGCAAAGCAACACTGAAACTTTTGTGTATTTTTAATTTAAAAAGTAATGAGCAAAGGGCATGTATAAGGGGTAGGGGAAAAGCCTGGAGCAAACGTTACTAAAACATGCTTGAATCCCTCTAAATACAACTTCAAATCAGTTCTTGATGAGTGGAAACCATTATAAGATGGTTATTTATTTGTTTACTTTATATATTAATTTATTTGCATTAGGACAGTGCATATGAATCAATGTGTCAGCAGCAACTTTAACATAAGTATTCAAAAGTTAGCACAATAGCTAAATTTCATTTGTTGTCCGAAGGCAGCTAAAGACATTAAACATTCAATTTGACAGAAACAGACACATAACTTGGCATAACAAGCCGAGAAATCAAGAAATCCAGTTGAGAGAAAAGCACATCTTCCCCGTCCTCAAATGCACAAAGCACTTCTATGTGCACGTTTTCAAAAGCAAAATAGTCTGTAAATGTGTTGAAATAGGCTGAAGTACATCCGTCGGCGGCGCCGTGTTTGTCCTTTTGACTTCCGCCCAAACCACAATGCAGCGCTGTGATTGGTCCAGCAGCAGGAGACCGTCCAGTTCTCAAGATTCTCAAGCGTTTGTTAACTCACAAATATTGTGAATTCATATGGCAGGGCCAGGTTATAATGTGTCTCCTTTAAGAACAGGAGTGGCAGTAACCTTTAGTGTAAGCGACCCAGTCTAGTTATAGGCATCATACGTATGAATACCAGCTGTGCAGTTTACGTTGTAAAACAAAGCAGTGTCAATAATAATACTAGTAGCTATAGCTATTCACTATAAGTGACATCTGAGTGGTGCAAGTATATTTCCACAGCTGTGTGAAAAAAGAAAAGATGAAAAAAGAATGAGAGCATTGAGACTCAATGACCAGAATAAACAAGTAAAATGTGAATTGATTAGATATGAGTATCTTCAACAGATAATGTTTAGTTATGGTGGGCTTTGACAGACAGACAGTTTTTCTAACCTAAAATTGCTGTGCGGATCATATTGCAAAATCTCACACATAAGTTCACTCTTCTAACATAAATATAACATACAGTATACAAATATAGTCGTTTCCATACACTCATCAACAGATTGGCTTTATTGAACATAAATATTCTGCATATACTACTCAAACTCCATTTTACAAGAACTATATTATTTTTAAAATGCCAGAAAGGGCTAAGTCAAGACTTTGACTAACTATCAAAGTTTATACGACCAAACGAGGGATCAAGAGCGTGCTGATTTATTGAAAGAGAAGCCTAAAGATGTGGAGCCAAACACATGGTGCATGCAGTCAACACTGGCATGTAGTGCAGATGAGGTATTGCTTTTATATCAGTCATTAGTCATAGACAAAGATGTTGATTTGTAGCACGGGGCGTGCTGTAACTAATAATTCCCTCAGCATTTTTAAAAGAGTGATTTTAAAAAGGCACAATGAAGTCACACTACCTCTGAGCAAATCTTGCATGCCCAGTGTGTAAGAAAACACTTCAGTCTGGATTAACTTGTTCGCTGTTGACATAAAATAAGAGAAAACACATTCATCTCCTATTAAGCCAAAGGGACCAAATCAAAAACAGTTTTATATATTTTTAAATTAGTATGGGATTACACAATTTCAACATAGCCTGGAGGACGTCTTGAACTGTATTAAAAGTGACACAATATGAATCAGATTTCAAACCACTCAATGTTGTAATGACAACATAATGTGAAATATTTTTGAATATCAATTCTAAAATTATGATTGAGGGATTAAACGTATCATATGTAGGTGGAAAATTCAAATGTTTTATGTATATGTATATGTATATGTATATGTATATGTATATGTATATGTATATGTATATGTATATGTATATGTATATGTATATGTATATGTATATGTATATGTATATGTATATGATCGCCATGAAGTGTCCTTTTTTTAAGTTAATGGTGAGAAGCAATGTTTTATGACGGGCTTTGCTGTTTCCCGTGGGATGTGCATTTTTAACATTTAGTGTACATAAATGTGTCCGCTACTTTCCCAGACGAGCCACTTTGTTTCCCAAGCCAGTTTTAGTGTGGAGATTTAACGCAGGAAAATGTCACCGTAGTTTATCAGCGACCACATGAAACACCAGGAATGTTTGCTTACTTCAGTGGTGTAAGATTTATTTTAAACTTGCACTCAAGTCAGACAGTTCAAAATAATTAAAATATAGATGTATCACATAACTAAAAATGTGAAGATGGGTGCTTTTACTTCATTCTACTACAACTCACACTTCCCAGCTTGTAAAATATTTCACTTTGAGAATCTAAATGTTTAATGAAGAAAGTTGATGGAGGATGTTAAACGGACTAAGTATATATTTCTCAAAAAATTTTCAAATGTACAATGGCATGAGTAAAACCAACATGTTAATCTGTGGATTCTTTACACTTGAGATATGAGATATTCATAGTGAAACATGGGCTGAACTTCTCTCAAACAAGTCTGGCTTTCTTTCCACGTGCTGGCTTGGTATATTTTGTATCTGCTGGTCTGGTTAAAATGGAGAGAGGCGCAGCGTACAGCCAACAGTGATTATAGTCATTACAGTTCATGCACACAGCAGAGTGCACACAGGAGAACCCTCAGAGTCAACGCGGACATCTGAAAACTCCGGACCCAAGTTAGATCTGACAAGCCAGACCGGTGTAACATCAGGAGGTGTAAAAGGTGAAAGCTGTGCTAATGCGGCAGAATCCTAACCCAGACTCTGGCAGCCATTTTGTTTAGTCTGCAATCAACAAATCACTTTCTGAAAATGATTTTTGCCTTGAATCAGCTAATGGTCAATCTTGCTGCGCGGTTTTGGCACTGGAGTCTAAAATGATCTCCAAAGACATGACAGTTTGAACTTTAGTTGTAAGATATTGGATTAATATTTGGGTTCAAAGAACCAAAACTGTTTGATAAAACTGATACTTGTACAATGTTTTGGTTACATATGCTTCAGTCAAATCTGTCAAATGTGTCAAAAGATGTACAAAATATTGATATATCGAGTCTAAAATAAAGGATTGTGAAAAGTTTTCTTCTAGAATTTGGGGCCCCCATTAGTTCACAGTGGAAAGTTGCACTAGGGCTTTGAAATTAATCATATATATAATTGTGATTTCAATTTTTACTTTTACTATTCAATTTCAAAAATGTTGTAATTATAAATACAATTAATTGCCTTCTGGTCAAAACCATGAGCAAAGACACATTTCTAAAAGATTACTAAGAACATTTTGATAGCATTGAAGTAATACTGATTTCAATTATGAGCAAAATAATCGTAAATATAATTTTCCCATAATCTAGCAGCCCTACTTATAAGTACACTTATGCAAAATGCTCCTCTAACACATAACTTCATAAATATTTCTAATCTTGTCATTAATTCAAACTGCTTCCAGGCCTAGTTACAGTAATGGCAGCAAGATTACTACATTGTTTGACCTTGTAAATGTGCAGTAATTTGGAAATCTGAGTCCCTGGATAGACCACTTTATTCAGCATACCCTGCATTAAGATAGAAAACTGCATTTTATAGACTTATTTAGCCCATAGCCATACAGTACAGGCCAATTAGGTTAATGTAGTATTTGCTTAATGGCGCCAGCATGGAGCATTTTGTGACATGGGAGGAGGGCAAGCATGTAGCTGTAAAAATGAATTTGGGTTACAATAAAGGAAAAACCGTCATAAAGAAGTATGCTTGTACCTGACGGAGGAATTCCCATTGCATTGTGGTTGTGTTAACTGGGCCCTAAACCTGATGAATCACAGTGGTGAGAGGTGGTGAAAGTGGATAGGAATGCTTACCAAACTAATGCTATTAGATTAATCAGAGGAAAAGACCGGCCACGCGCTTCAAAGAAACCAATGTGGGACTGATTGTGGTCACATAAAAACATCACACTAAACTTCCTCTAGAGCTGTAAAGACACAAGATTCAATTATGTCCAGTCCAAAACATGGTAAAAACTGTCATTCCCTTTCTGGTCATGGTGCATTTCTGTGCAACTAGAGGACGTTATTCACTGTGTTCATACAACTATATAGACCTGGTTTTCTATCATTATCTTTAATCTTTAATGTTAAGGTTGCACAATGTTACATTTTTGGTGCTTGTCTCCATGGATATGTTATTGTTTTGCCAGGAATGTTCATGAAGTGGAATTAATGTTGTCTGTCCTGCATTTATTCAATTACTGGGGTTTTCAATAAATATAAAAAACTGAAAATTTGTTGAATGCCATACATTACAACAATAACATCTCAATGAAGACAAGCTAATGCCGTATTCTCCTCTAGAAAAGTTACATACTGCACTTTTAATGTTAAATGTGCATGTTAAAATGACAACGAGATGGACCAGTAGGCGAGACAGGAGAGATTTGTGACAGAGACAGAGGGAGACTTACAGAATCCTAAGGTTCTTGAGGCCGGAGAAGTCCACTTTGGTGATTCTTGTGATATTGTTCCGGTTCAAGTCCCTGTAAAAGATAAATAATGTCAAAATGTGATAGCAATATTCTCTTTTCAAACCAACAAGACGAGAATGTGAATAAGAAGCCTCCACAATTCCAGCGACCTTCAGTTAAAATTTAAATCATTGATATCGCTCTATCCAAAATGAGGATGTGCTTTATGCAATACTTTAAATGACTCGTTGTCTAATTGGTTGTATGTTAGTTTCACTTCCTTGTTTTTTTTCTGCCTCAGGGGATTTCAAAACAGGAGCAAGACTAATTATTTGCAAAGGAAAAAATAAATAATAATTATGGCTTTAGGCTAAGAGTTTCGAGAACTATTTTAAATTGTTTTCTCAGGCAAATTATTTAATTAAGTCTGAAAGTGTCCCCTATGGCTTACCCAAAGATCATCAACCGAGTAGCAACAACAAACATACAAGCATCCTTACCCTCAATGAACTGCACATGTCTGGTTACTAGTACAACACAAACAATCTTTCTCGAAAAAATTCACAAAATGAGTTTCTCTTTCCATCATTTTAAAAGCTTATCATGTTTCCTGGCTGCTATTCAATCTGTTTTAACTGCACCACTCACTGTATACATACTGCAATATGAACTGGTGGCCTGGGACTTTCTTTTATCCACTTCCACCAGCGTTTGTTTATTGAAACGCCATCGCATTTGAGGAATTAGAGCAAGACAAACAACGCACACAATTTTCCCATTAATTTAACACACAGGACTATAGTGCACCCAAACTTCCATTCACATAGAGAGTCAGAATTCACCAAAGACGGCCGGCGTGTGTGTTTTTCATAATGCACATAAACAT
The DNA here is from genome assembly GCA_019453435.1 of Rhinogobius similis. NCBI lineage: Eukaryota > Metazoa > Chordata > Actinopteri > Gobiiformes > Gobiidae > Rhinogobius > Rhinogobius similis. The sequence goes on along the minus strand of CM033630.1, from coordinate 26,762,531 downwards.
TTATAAATCTGATTTAAGACCATATTAGGTTTCAAAAGGCTTCTTCAATCTGCCATGGCAAAGAGCGCTAATAAGAGCCATACCAGGTCTAAGACTGCGAGGACTGGCCAGACTTCCCCAAAGCTTAACTCCGGATCCTGGGTCCTTAAAAATGTTCCACTGGAGCAAAGAGTGTCTGAGGCAGATTCGACAGGTCAAATAGGATGACTTTTTAGACCATTCCCAACCACTTCATACGACGAGATGAGATAGGGCAGGAATGCTGAGTTATAACTGACAGTAAATATGCTCTTCACTTGAGGCCAAAGGGAAAGAGGGGTTCAATTTGTAGATGACAGATAAGAGCAGAGGCAGAACAGAGCAGACACTTTCTTTGGATAACTATGAAGAATATGTAGCAAAAGAGATGTCTTTTTCACTCCTTTTTTCTTGCAGTGTTGTTTTTCATTTTATTATCAGCATTTTATTACTCCATTTTATACATTCATTTTAATCAAAGTATAATATTGATGTTAAAATGTTTTAATGTCTATCTCATACGTGCATATTTTTATTCTTCTAACCCCTAACACTGAAATTGTTTAATTGTGACACAAATAAAGGTTATCTTATCTTATATGTTGGACATCTTTCAAATTATAACCTATTTACTAAATAAAAATGTGGATCTGTAGATAAACAGTAATGGTACTACATTCAAAATGGAGGTTTTGCTTTTGCTGGTGATGGTTTAACAGTTAAACAAATAACAAAAGCTCTTTGTTTGGTTTTGGTTGTTTGTCAGGAAATTATTTGAGTGGTTTTGGCATACAACACTACTTTAGTTCATCCTAGTTTGTGGTTATATTCAAATGGTCTGATTGTGTTTCAAATAGGTTTATAAAAATATATATAATTGTATTTAAACAGTTGCTTGACAAGTAATCTGTGATGACGAACATAACCCAAGGTCAGCGTGGTCAAGTATTTCTCTCTCTATTCGTCCGAGCCTCTTACAGACATCTTTTTGAGCAGTGGTTGTTTTTAGTTCTGTCACATTAAAAAACAAACTGTTGACCAAAACTAAAACATGTATTGTATTTCAGTGTCCATAATCCCACATATTCCACTCCAGCTCGTCTCTTGCATGTCATCCTCTTTGCTCGTCTGTCACCTCTTTACAGCCTTCCAAGTAATCAGCCGTTGACATCCTGAAATCCAATACAGAGCAATAAAAGATGTTTGACCAACTTTCACACAGAGCCTTTCTCTCAAAGACGCAGATTTGGACAAAAGTTACAAAAATTATCAAAACCAGACTAATGTGAGTCATCTATCTTATATTAAAGAGATATGAATTTGACAATGGGCCAAAAACTTTTTTTGTCTCTCATCACACACTTTCTTTGGTCTCTTTCAAATAATAATAGTCATGCATCTGGTTAATTCTAGGGATTTTTAGACACTACTGGGCTGTAGGTCGTTTTGGTCGATTAATCGGTTCATGAAGTTTTGTTTGGATTACAGTGGAAAGGAAAAGTTAGTTAATTTAGAAGTGACTTGTGAGTTTAATCTACCCATTTACAGACAAATACATGGTTTACTAGTAGTTTTCTGTAGTAATATTTCTAATTGTGTGAACTCCTGTGATCTTTTGGTAGTGTAACTGCTTGCATTCTGTGCCGACAACCTTTCTGACCTCCACCAATCATTCACACGTTCAAACTTAAGGATGAAGAGAATACAAGAATGTTTTTTCACCGACATGGTATATGGTTTCACATCATGGCATTGGACCATCTCCAGACAAGGCTCTTGTAAGACTGTCAGTCATGTGGGCAGTCTGCTGACAGTTCCACACAGGTCAGGTGAAAGTCTACTGCTCATTCCCCATATGCAGTATCTGCCTTAAAAACAGCCTATAGACAGAAATAACCTGTGAGAATTGACTTTACACCACTACCCACTTCACTTATGAATGAAGGCCCCATTGGGAAAAGCACTTGGAGCATAACTTATCCTGTTAAAGTAAAATCTCAGGCTTTTGTTGTTTCTTTGTAACCTTGCTTATCCTCTCTTCTTCCTCCTCTTTTAATCTCCCTGTTCTCCATAGCCCCTCACCAATCTCTGCCATCTTATCTGTCACACACTTGACTAAACTCCTTTACTATGCCTGGCCCCTTGTCTTTCTCTTGTCTCTTATTGCAATCTTTTCTCTTTTACACAAGGCTGCATTTTTCCGATCCTTCGTGTTTTTATTCTAATCACTTCAACCTTATCTCCATCTTTCACTTGCACCGAGTGGAAACTTCTCGCCATGGAAACACGGCCTCAAACAAACAGTTGAGATCCAGGGTCAGGTGGAGCTTGTGGCATCGCCCAAATCTCACAGCTCTGAAAAGGGGAAAGCCCGGGCATTTACAAGTGAAAATTGTGGAATAAAATGTAATGAACAAAATGGTTCATGAAATGCGTGACGGGGATATCCCTCATTATTGTGTGGTGTGGCCACTTAAGCCAAGACCCTGTTGGAAAGTAAAAGAATCGGAACAGTTTCTGCTGGGATAACTAATCTGCGCTTGAGAAAATATACGCATTCATTACATGTTCATTAAGTCAACATAAGTGGTTAAGAAAGGGGTTGTGGAGACGCAGGGCACTTAAACAGGAAGCATGTTGGCAGAGCTGTGTAAACAGTGTCACAGTGAGAAGAGAGGCTAGACTTAACACCTTCAAATAAGGCTGCACAATTAATCAAATTTTAATCGAGATCAAGATTTTGTCATTTCTAATCGTCGATGATATGCTTGGGTCATTTCAATGGACTGTAAAAGCATGTGGTTTGGTTTGGAGTTCAGACTTTAGAGGAGGAAGATTTTTCTTTGTGTTAAATAGCACTAATTACAAGTCTGTATTGTTTATGTTAAGGAAAATATTTTAAAGCCATTTTTAACAGACAAAACAATTCAAGAAAAATAAAGGTAAATATCAAGGAAAATAAAGATTGTTCAACACACAACAAATAAAACAAGATAACCACGGCTATATCAGAACAACCAAAACTAATACATTTTAAACAGCATACTTTGTAATGTTATCTTTGTGTAAAAAAGTGTTTTTAAAAAGTCTCTCTAAATAGTAAATGGAAACAGACGTGATCACATCGTGTCCCAGTGACTTAAGCTTAAGTCCGGAGCCCTGATGTACACCTGGCCCATAGAAACACACTGTCCTCCCCACCCAGTAGTAAAGATGAACTCAGCCTTAAATTTAACAGAGCAGCTGGCCTTCAGAGCTCTAACGAGGCTTTTACACTTATTGTTTCCATCACAGGCCGAGGTGAGGTGCGCTTGGGGCCGGAGGAGGGGGCAGGAATGCAAACAGCAGGTGTGAAGTGAACTAATATTGCATAAAACCACACTCGCACATGCCGCTACTACCTCAGCTCACCCCAGACCAGAGAGCAGTGAACCCTGTAGTCTGGCTTCTGCCTGGGCTCCAATTAGCGTTACACTGAGCTTATGATAGGATTCTTTTTTAAGAACTAGCAGTAGACAAATTATACAGCCACAAAAGCCATGGAAGAGCCATGGAAGATGGAAGAGCTCAAAATTTGATCATACAAAAACTTAAAAAATAAATAAATAAAGTTAAGACAGTATTCACCATCATTATGCAGAGTCAGGTTTCAGGTTTCATTACTTTTTGTGTCTGACTTGAGAGATTTGGCTAGGAGCAGGGGTCAGTAGAATAGAAAATAAACACAACATGACAAACAAAAAACATACAAACATTGAATTAATTGAATAGACTGAAGAATGAACACGTTTTTATACCTGTTGTTTTTAACTAAGGTCATTCTCGATCTCTTAGACTGCATGAGCTCATACTGAGGGTTGAGCACATGAGAGGGATCGCTAATGATCTTTAGAGCCTGTCTCACAGCTGACTGCTCAAAGACGGTCTGTGGAGCGGTCAGAGTGGACACACCCATGATCTTACCAGCCAGCTTTACCAATCTGAAGATCTAGGATTCATATTTTGTTAGGTTTCCGAACCAGCTGATTATTCCATTCTGTTGATTGCCTCTTGCTACTACCTAGTGTATTTTGTCACCATGGTCAAAAACATTAATATTTTTTCTAATACGTAATACTTCCCCCTGAATTCTATCAGAAAACAAGGTGTTGTAGAAGTTTTATAGGTAGTCAATACGATCAGGCTGGGTGATATGGCAAAAACGATATCATAAATGTATTTTTTCCCATCATATTTTCTTATTTTGTCTCATTAAAAACAAATAAAATGTCTTTCAAGAACTACTTTTAATCTGTGCCACTTATCACAAAAATAGTCAAAATTTCTTCCAACAAAAAGTCTGAACTTTCGAACCAAAAGCTTTTACTGATTTGCTGTAGAGCTTGGTTAAAAACACACAAGCATATCATTGACGATTAGAAATGACTAGATAGAATCACAATTTTGATAATTTGATTAATTGCACAGCCTTACCATACAATACTGAGGAAAAGGCAGCAGAAAGTCAAACATTAGTTATTCTGTCGCAGTATCGTAGCCTATGCAAATATGTGACAATTCGAGATCTACATTGGATGACAACACCAGGTCTAAACAAGGACAAACCCTGGTCTAAAATAAGACTATATCATGGATCAGTAAAATAACAAATTCTGCATTAATTAAACAGATACTAAACCACCAGAGGAACAAGAGAACCACCAGAAGCAGCCTGTACACCACGAGAAGCGTATTTCCAACTGATGTATGTGGTACCCCTTTTGCAAAGCTATGATATTTCCACATCTTTCTTGTTTTCCTATCAGTCCTGAGTTTCCTTATCTCTGACTCTCCCTTCATCCTTCTCCAGCCCTTTCATCCTTTGTTGTTTTCACCCAATGCTTCACTTCTAAATGGGTTGGCTTCCTGTCTTTATCTACTGTTATTTTCCACAAAGCCCATGTACGGTCCACTTTCCCCACGTTCCCCTCTCTCCTCGCTGCACACCCCGGCCCTTGTGTGTTAGATAGGTATGCTCCATTTGGCTCTGTAAATCTCCCAGTTACGCAAAGAATCCTAATTGCCTTCTTCCTTTTCCTCCTGTGCTACAAGTCGTCTGTCACCAGAAGCAGAGGCCAGCGACGAGCCCGTTTAGCAGGGCCCTCGTGCACCCTTGTGAAATGTTGTTTAGCCTGCAAGCCTGACGTACGGTGATGGAACTTCAAACAGAATTGCTCGTAAGGCAGTGTTTCTGACTGTAATGCCTTCGGACCACTCAGGACCATGTAGCTCAAATCTAGTTAGGCCAGTTGGGTAAAGTATTTCTGCTTTATACAAAGAATTAGTCTGGTTTCTGTCGGTTCGAGTTTGATTTCAAGCAGGCAGAACGAACCAACCAGATTGAATGGAATTGGACAAAACACACTGCTCCTATGAGTGAAACGTACTGAATTACTCATTTAAAAAGGTAGGACTGACTGACATTCCATTTGACTGTAAAATAGGGATTGTCCGACACAGATATTTGATCCGGTGCTGATATTTCAAGATTTTTGGCTTGCTGCTGTATTTGAAGATACACTTATTTTGATTTTTTACTTATATATTATTATTAAGTACATAAAAAATATATATTTATAATATATATATAAAGTTATAACGATGAGACGATGGAATGATGACATCCAAGACGGGTCCAAAACAACTCTTGGGAAGTACGTAACTTTGGTAAGACAGAGGAGTCTGTGGAGGAAGCTGGTCGAGACAACCATGATCCCAGACACCTGGAAATGAGAATGGGATTAGGCAAAGACTAGTAATATTGGTGAAAATCGTCCGATACTGATACTGGAACTAATATATTTTGCCCATCCCCACTGTAAAACAATGTATCTCAGATGTTCAACAATGGAAATGATAGATGGATACCCGTTGGATGTACTTTTGACTGCAGCAAAAAAAGAAGCAATAAGAAGAAAATGGATTACAGGGACAGAGCCAGCTGTCAAGGACTGGACTGAAATAACTTTGGACATTTATAAAATAGAAAACCTAACTTTTGCACTGAATTTGAAAATGCCAGACTTTGGGACAAATTGGACAGGTAAAAAAGGGGACATATGCCAGACTTTATATGGCCAACTATTTGTTTTTCCGCTCCCTGTGTCTTGGTCTGTTTGTTTTTATTTATTTATTTATTTATTTATTTATTGTGTTGTATAAAAACAAAGTTTTAAAAAGAAAAATGTAGGTAAGAACAGCAAGTAGTAGTACAAGTCCTTATCATAATTGTATCATAATGGTTTCAGTAGCAGTACTAGGGTTGTGCGAGATGAAATATTGTTCATATAAGAGCAAAATCGAAATCCCTTTATACATTTTGTTAAGTAGCATAACCAGTGTTCAAATACTTTGAGTTTGCATTTGATTTCTGTCCAGATTTCTAGTACTTCTTCCATACACAGCTGACGGACTACCAGATTGATCTATGGAAGTGTAGAAGTGTTGAGTAGGTTCCAGACCCACTTCACTCAAGTTTGGTTATCTGAACAATCAACTAAAATAAAAACGATGGAGCGATTGGTAAAGAAAGGCTGCAGTTTCCACAAACCCCCAACTAATTCTAATAAGCCAAGTACAACAAACCAATCTTGCATAACTGGATCCAGAGTAACATGTCCCAGAAGTGATGAAGGCAGGCATTCAGAGGAGGCCACATTCTGTCCCGGACAAATCTCCATGTATTGTCTACCGGAGTGTACAAGTTTTGGAAAGTGTGTGCAGTTTTGTGGAACACTGGCTTCTTGTGTAACCAGTGGCTGCTCTGGTGCATCTGTGTCACATTGATGTTAATAGGCAGTGAAATCTCGGTTATTACCAAACTACTCACAGGGATACACAGCAATCATCACTACATGATCGAGAGATTATATTCTATATACAATCACGAGCAACCAATCTGATGTCAAGCGTGGAAAAAATCAGCTCTAAAACAGATGTATCAGGGCATTTCAAAGTTAGACATAAACTGACAAGCCTGCATGACGCGTATCTATCACATTTTTGTACGTGAGTTTTGCAAAGTTTGATGTCAAAACAAACACTGTTATTTTTATCAGCGTTTAAGAAAAAAACTTGTTACTCAAGCAACATAATTGCAAAGTTAAGTCTGACCAAGGTAACTTAGATTTTTGCACTGCAGGAAAGAGACATTATGTGTGTATGTAAATTTAGATAATATTGCAAACGTTATTTTGAAGATTGAGTATAATGTTCATGTATAAAATGCTATAAAGGGGCTGATTAAAAATAAAAATGATAAAAGTTGTAAACTTTCAAGGCGAAAGGGTGAAGGTGATATTTCTACACTTAATTAATTGTAATGAATTTGATTAATTTGAAAGACATTTCACATTGGTCTGATAATTAAATCTCACCGAATACATTTAAAGATATGTTGAGATAATATTGTCTGAATATTGTTATCAGGATATTCCTATTCATTGTACAGTATCATTGCATAGTTTTAGAGTGTCCTTTATGAAAGCTTAATTTGTGAACTAGTCCAAAAGGTGCTTTTTATATGCTTTCTAGAATATTTGCTCATAGAAAACCACACTTGGCAGTAAAATTTGCACAACTAAAACAAACACTTCCTATAGGACCACAGAGGGAATGAGACAAAGGGCTTCTGTGAGTCACTGATCAAGAGTTACACATCGTCTCTTGAGTGGGCTCTGTGTGCTTCTCAGAAATACAGTCATTGTTGCAGTGAGTATTTGACCAAACTCTTTTCCTCTGAACTTTGTCCTTAAAGTAGTGAAGTTAAAGTAATAATGAACGCCCTTTTTATAGTCATGTATCCTCTGCAAACTCATTTGTTGATCTCATTCACAACATTTATATTTTTTGTCATGACCTCCTGCAGCTCAAACCTCAGCATCTTCTCAGCACTCAGCACAACTATCACTCCTGCATGTCGGAATCATCTCTATTTCAACAATGTATTCCTAATGGACAACATATACTGTACATACACCTGACAACAGCTTCACATAACTGCTTAAAACACTTATGTCAGGAAACAAAAAGAATCAATTTTTGAGGTCATATTGGTCCATATTCTGACCATAAAGGGAAAAGCACTCGTTTATACTTCTTGTCACTGTCTGAAGCATTAGTTTGTCTTTCAGGTCAAGTCCATATATCAATGTCCATTTTATTCAAGCTCACTTAAGGAGCACAACACATAAGGAAAGTTTGAGTGACTGCAGTAGACCAGGCTTGACTGCAGTCGAATCCCAGGACAACAGGGATGTGAAGCACTTCTGTCTAGCTGAGTTTATTGGTCTGCAGCTCTTTTGTCTTTGTTAACTACTGATGTACAGAGAGTGAAGAGTCCGGAGAAGAGTGAGAACATCATTTAGCAGCTTAGACACCACTCACAAAGAGCACTGCTTCCTCAAATAAAACTTCAATGAGAAAAGACAATCCTTATAGGGGTGGACAATCAAATTTTAAATCAAATTTTAGACAACATCATGAATGTTGTTTTGAAGATATGCAAAAATTGAATATTGGGTAGATAGTTAAAAAGTTTAAACAGAAAAATAAGGGTAAAAGGTAATATTTCTGCACTTTTGTGATAAATTTTACTGACATTTCACATTTGTCTGATAATTAAACTAATAATGTTTTAACACATTTCTGTTGGACTGACATAATATTGTCTGAATATCATTATTGGGATACTCAAAAAAAAATATTCATATTCATTTGTGTCAATATTGTCCACACCTAGAATATGAAATAAATAAAATATGATGTTGCTAGTTTTCTGACATATTATAACAGTAAATATGGGCCATACGCAGGGTAAATCTTGGATAATACTCTGAAAAAGGGATGGGTGATAAGCTAAAAATAAAATTCAGAGCCTGGATCACAATTACAATTTCATCATGATGTATGTACACATAATATCTTTATGAGGTAATTAAAGCAATCTGCTAATTCTGACAGTTCACACTTAAATTGGTTTAAATTTTCCTGTCACTCACTCAGAACATAAAAGAGGTTGACAAATAGGAGGAGTGGGAGAAGAAAAGTATCTTTGTTTGAGCATAGAGGAGCATTAGACAGTGAATTAATGAATAACAACATGGTGTTTTAAACAACTAATCACAGAAAGCAGATGGCGATTCGTTATGCATTGTCATACTACTCAGCCCGAGTCTGAAATATGTTAAAAAGCTCTGACATTAATTCATCCAATAAGGACTTTTCAGACAAACAAGTAAACCTAACACTTTCATGCATGTCTACAATTGAAAGAGGGTGTCTTGCACTAAAACTTCACAATTCTGCTGCATAAAATAAAAAATATGAACTTGCACAGTCCACAGTCACAAATAAAGTCTGCAGAATGGATATAATGTGTTGCTTTGGTGACGGTGGCTTAACAAAACAGTGGCAGAGCTTGTTAACATCAAACGACTACTGCCACCACTCTTCGCCACACACACATTTTCACACAGTGTGGACCACTCTGAGAACAACACAGAGTCACAGGAGGTCGTTCGTGACTTGAGCTACTTTCAGACTTGTCCCCGCACAAGCCAAACTTCTACAATCAATTACAAATGACAGGATATTATTAATTCAATATGTAGCTGCTTTATGCCTGTGATGATTTTTGAGGACCGAAAATTATTTGAATATGCACAAGCTGAAACATTACTTTTTCCCTCTAAGATGTACCATAAGTGACATTAGTAGCAAAAAGAAATTAGGGACAAATTAGAGTAAATATGATCACTTTGTTTCTGGTTTTGTCATTTTTTGTGGACTACAATAGACTTAAAATTGTTCATTATTAAAATTTTATATTTAAAATGACTTTAGAGTAGAGGTTTAAGTGATCTACCAAACTCCTGGTGCCTAGTGATTCAATACCCACATTACTGTAGTAAAATGTCTCAATAATTGTACCACTTTTAGGAGACGAGATTTATACACTTTGAGGCAAACTACAAAAGGAAATCTGACGATGTAATAAAGCTTCATTTTCTTGGGGATATTTTTAAGGTTCAGAGTTAAGTTTAGAATTACAGGCTTTTTGGTTTTGGCATGGTGCGGACACAGTTTGGGAGCGGGGGCTGGGCTTCATTACCAAAACAGCTCGTATGCTCACTGTTTATGTGTGTCCGCCGCTAATTTGTCGCCTATGAGCACTTCCTTGTTTTGTGTGTTGTATAGTCAGCAAGGCGGTGTGTTTAAAATGTAGCTTCCAGTTTTGCTATGGTTTCCCAGAAGGGCAGTGTCTACAGTGAGTGCCAGCTGGCTGCTGTTTTGGCAGACTCCATGTCATTATGCCGAAAGGTCAAGTGCCCGCACACTGGAGAATTTGTGCAACAGAACATCACCCACTGACCTAGAATTGGAGCCTAAATTTTGGTTACCCTGAGTAGAGCCAGTTGGCGTCCCATAACCAAATTAAACATCTTGGAAGGACGCACCAAAGCCACCGCGAGATGATAATATTAAGAGACGGCATGAAAACAGCAAGCTCATTGTGGTTTTGCCTCTTAGTTTAGAGTTGTCTGCTTTAGCAATAACTCCTCACATGTATTACATCACCATGAGAGCCACGATAAAGCGACAGATGATGGCTCAAATTCAACTGGAACCAGGGGTCTTTCTCAGCATATACATGCAAGAATACCATGCAAACAAAACTAATTAGCTCCCATGGTTTCTATGAAGCCTGGCACAAAACCAGTGCAGTGTGGTCAGTGCTGCTTTATGGGAATTACGAACAGGGTTGGAGAGCGTCTTTGACTTATCAGAGTGCTTGGCTTTGGGCGCCAGTTGTTTACAAGACTATATGACTTCATGCATTTGTGGGCTGTGACATAAAGCCAAAAATGTATACCACACTACTGCTCATTGTTTCAAATGCAATTTGAATTAGGAACTAAGTACAAACTATAATATGTGTGATTTAGGGCTGCAATCGCCTAAAGAAATTCTTGGTCTAAAGAAGATACTTTGTCTCTTGTTTAAGTGTAGATATATAATTGTTTTTCATGACTGTGTGCTGCATGTTTTGCACTTCCCAGGTCACCCTTGAAAAAGAGGTTTTGAGCTCAATGGGTTCCTACCTGGTCATGTAAAGGTTAAAAAATAAATATTCAAAATAAAATTAAAAAAGACTTCCTCCGTGCATCAATTAGTCAACTAAACGGGACGTGGCAATAGCTAAAGTTCATAAAACAATATGACCCAAGTGCACTTGGGTCATATTGTACTAGTAAATTATAAGTTTATATGTAAAAAGGCATAATTCATTTCTAAATCTCCGGCTTATTCATTCATGCCTTCTCCTTTCTACTTTGGTCCATGTAAAGTCTTTCTAGTACCAATAAAATAACCAAATAATCGACCAAACAACCAAAGGCTAACAGCCCTAGTGTGATGGCAATATACACATACTATTGTTTACCAGTGGGAATTCTTCAAATCCATGTGTTCAATAAACAGTAAATGCACATTTACGATATATGCACATATATAATACCAATAACAATTTACTACACAACATCTACAGCACAAACTGGATCGTTTCACTCAATAATGTGCGCCAATAGCACAAAATAGAACTAGTCCATGCATATATTCTAAAACAAGTAAAAGTAACCATTTCATCCAGATTACAGTCTCATCATGGAATGCAGTTTCATAGCCGAGGGTGTGGTGCTTCTAGTGTCTACTGGCCAATCAACACTAGGCTCTGATAAGAGCCAGGGGCTGCAACCAGTGCACTTGTATCCACAAACAAGGGCTTCCAGGCAGAATGGGAAGAAATATTAGTTGTTTGAGATATTCCTGGCAAATGTTTGGTGAGTAATATTTGAGGTGGAGTCAGAAATTGTTCAGGTGGAGATGTAATGAAGTAAAAGGCAGAACAGCATAATCAAGACAAGGTAGTACAGAAAACAAAAATGTGTTGGCTATAAAAAAAAAAAACTTGCCAAACCATTTCAAAGCTTCAGTGGGGAGTGAGCAGAGAGCAGGCTGTAAAACTGAGGGTTCGCTTGTGTAAAGTTGGCCCAAGTCAGACTCCCCACTTCCAGGCTCATTCAAATACACACAAAAGCCCAATATGTAATCATATAGCACATAAATCATGTGTGATAGAGCAGGCAAAGCCCAATACAGCACCAAGACTTTAGTAAGATGTAAGTGTACTTTTATAAATCAAGAATTCTATTTGTGTTATAATAGAAATAGTCAAAATGTGACAGATCTAATTAATGTTGTGATGTTTTTTGAGGGATAGGTTTGTACTCAAGAAAACTTAATTCTCTCTCTCTAACAAGGCTAAGAAGTGTCTTCAACTGAAAATTTTACTCAAACTCCTTTTTGAATCCCTTGTTACTACACAATACTCAGTGACAAAAGGTGACCAGTGCTGTGGCTCTTCTCTTGTATTTTATAAATGATAACACATTTTTGCAAATTGATACGTCTGTTATTGCACACCACTTCACTGTAACCTGATGAATGGAGCCGGCTGTTAGGTAAATCCTCAAACAGAAACACATGTAAAGGGGACATAATGAGGCGCACACTTTAATGTTCTGATTACGACTAATTCACGTCCTCCGGCGCTGGATTTCCCAACACTTCGCAGCGGTTGGGACAACAGTTTGGAATCTGGTTCTCCGAAAATCAACACCCGCGAGTGAGTGGACTGTCTCCAGAGGGCAGGTGTGGATTGGACCCAGGAGAGAACCAAAGAACTTTCAGCCAGTCTTTCCTCCTCTCAAATTAGATGCAAATGAACTCTCAAGTGGCTTTCCAAGTAAGACATTAATGAAAAAACTGGCCTGAGGTAATCTCAAATTGTGCGAGTGTGTTTAACCCTTTCAAATGCTGTGTATAAAAAGTCCAAGAGCAGTTATAACAGGTGGAATATAATATAATATCTATGTGGTAAACGGGATTAGAAGCTATACAAACTGGGACCTATTCAAAAGCGCTTCATGCTGCCAACAGGATCCCACACTTATTGATTTCCTTCCTCCAAGACTGACTGATTTTTTCCAATAATACGACCCACTGTGTAATTTTTCTCAACTTCCACTTTATTAAAATGTGATGTTGGGCATTAGTAAAACAAAGTATTTTCTCTTTTCCCTTTTAGTGGTTACATATGTGCCTCGGTAATGATCAAGGGGTGAATTCTTGAAACAGTCTACATACCCATCGGATTTGTCCTGCCTGTACAGCAAAAGCAAAATGAACTTTGTCAGAACCCAGCACAAATAATGACCTGTACACTCTAGAGAGCAACAGTAGTGTGTAAAAGAGAGAAAAACAAAGAATATAAAAGGACACAAAACATGAAACTAACTACAAGCACCTCCAGAAGTCAAGTTATTCTGACAGTGGTAACAATACAGTCACAGACTTTTAGTACAACCATAAACTTTACAAACACCAATGCCACTTTCAATTTCAGAAATTGTCCTATTACAGGGTGCAGATAAATTGTGAAAACTTTACATTGCTGGATTGAAATGATGTTACGCACTAAAGGTTTCTACAGTGATATCACACCCATTTCATTCCATCTGAAAGCTTGAATCAGCCTGGATGAGAATTGTACTAAAAAAGATCTACTACCAGAACGACTTCTACAGTACATGCTTATCTTTTCCAACCAAATCCCAGGGGTTATGTCTTACAATAACTGGACATTTACATAAAATTCCAATGCAACTTCTGATTTAAACATGACTTGGCAAACAAACAACAACTAAGCCGCCATAGTTAAAATGCCTTGTTCAGAGAAAATCGATACACAAATCAATACAGCACTTTCGCACAAAGACACATTATAATATTTACATCATTTTTGTGCTAAAAAACTCCAAATTACAGCTGTGGGCAACAATGCTCCAGTCTCCTTGCCAAAAAGTTAGTTGTGTAACCTTTTTGCACTGAAATATCATCCATTTTAATGTTTCCAACTTGGACTCCATAAAATATATCTGCAGAAACTAAGGAGAGGGCCAAAGTCACAGCTGAAACACTGACCTGGATAAATCAGAGCAACAAAAACACATAGTTTAAAGGGGGGGCGATACTGCTGCCCCCAAATATTCCACCCCTGGGATGTTCAGCCTGAGGTACTGAACCCCCTCTTCTCACTCACACCAGTTATTTATTTTGCTTGGGTGTAAAAATGTCTAGCGGGGATTGGTGAAGGTAAAGGTTGCAGGTCCTGGGAGGTCACCTAATCCTACTGGGACGGAGAAATTATCCGCTCTTGCTTATAGTTCACACTCCAAACACAAACAACAGATGCAAATCCGGTGTCCAAAGCCAATCAGCCAATCAGAGCCCCCCACCCACACACATAGATGCCAGTGTAGCCCCCACTCCCGCTGATTGTGTTTGTTGTCTCAGTGTTAGGTCTGTTGTTGGTCCCCCGCTGGCGTTCTTCAGCCCCATTATCATGCATAATCACTTCCATACTGAAATGCCATAGAAGTGTGCATTTTAAAGCTCAAGTGCGAGTGAGTAGCTCTGAGGGATGTGTGCGTTTATGTGTGGAGATGGGGCCAGAGCCTCAGCAGTCAGAAGTCTGTATTATGCCGCGAGGAAGAATATGTGATTTGCACAGTCAACAGGTCGAAAAGCCTTGGAGATCTCAAGACATTTTCCAATTAGAGAGATTTGCTGTTGGCTTCATAAACTGTACAGGTTGTGAAAGCAGCGGGTAAGAGGTGGAGTAGTATCTAAGGAGTATCTTCTCAACTTTCAGTCTGACCCCTGTTAAAACACCAGTGCCCTTTGCCTCAGGACTGTTTCTGAACTCTTTGGATTTGTTGCATTTATTCATGTAGTATTCAGATGGTGAAGCAGTGGTTTAGAATCAGTTTGGAAAGTCATGTCAAAAGCAATAGCAAAATTGAAGCTTCCATAGACTAAATCCCATAAATATACATTTTCATTCCAGTTTGCTATTGAGAAAGCTGTAATGACATCTGTATTATAATTATCTGGAGTCTGTTCAGCACGTGCTACATTGATAGGCGCAAAATGCGTGTCCAACAGAATGTAATAGTCATTTCAACTTTAAACTGCTGTTAAGAAAGTAATGACAACGATTTGCAATCTAACAGAGCAGGGCAAACTTTGCGCAATGAAAACGTGTCTACTTACAGTCTCTCTGCGTTCCTGGGTATCCCTTTGGGCACCGTCTTCAAGCCCAGCCCCTGGCAGTCCACATGTGAGCCGGAGCAGCTGCACTTGTGTGGGCATCCATCCACAGCCCAGGCACACAGCAGCACCAGCGCCGCGACAAGAGCTTGAAGCCTGCAGAGCGATGCCCGCGTCTCCCGTCCGCTCCCAAGCATCGTATCCAAGTAGAACCCAGCTATTTCCAAACACACGGCAGATAAGCGCAACACTCCAAAACGCGATGAAAAGTGGTAAAAAGAAGTGATAAGTCCGCTGTTGAACAAAGTTTACAAAAGTTTGAGATTCTCCTTTGAACGCCACCTGGCCATTGAAAAGGGGGAAAAGGGTTTGCGTCAGTCAAATCGATGCGTAAAAGTCTCCCCAAGTGCCCCCATTCACGCACTGTGGATCCTGCTCAAAGTTATCAGCGCGTCTCGTGGAGTTTCCAAGGTGAAAAATGTTGAGTTGCTGGGGTGTAACCTCTCCTTCAAAAAGAAAATCCCTCCTCTGCCAGAGAATACAAGAGAAAAAAGTGAAAGTTATCAGGGAAGAAAGTTTGAGAGAGCGGAGGCGCGTTCGCACACTGGCACGTACTGGAAGGAGCGCTGAAGTTAGGTCTCCTCCAAAAGTCCACTCACTCACTTTTGTCTCTGTGATGTCACCAGCGCAGAGAAGGAGCCGGCAAACTTTCACTCGTTCCTTATCTTCACGAACAGCATAAACTTTCCCACACAAAAAGCGAGGTTTAGCCTACATTTCTAGCGCTATTTCCCACCAATCTTCTCTGGTTTGCATGGCTCATATATCATGCTAATGATCTGTCTGCTGATACTGGTTATGGTTCATGTCTTTTTAAAGTCATTTCTCTAATGCGTTATTGTGCTTGGGGTCGAGCTGATGAATGGGAAAGAAGAAAAATGACAAGAATTACCTTAATTTGACAAAACTTAAATGAAAGTTAAATGAGTGAAAGAATATGTTGAAATAAACTTTAAGAGAGAAAGTAAATATTACAAATGTGAGCTAACAATACATGATTTTTCTTCACATTAAAACACTCACACGTGCGTTTCGGTGATTTCTCTGAAAAAGAAATGAAAAAACAAAATACTTCTTCAGCGCTGATTTATGTGGACCTGGTGCCCTTTACACGTTATAGTAATGCTGCCCTCTGTTGGTCGACACAAACATTGCCGTCACTTGTAAAAGCAAAAGGCAGAAACATGAAGCTGCAGTTTTACCCTCGGACTGAATTAATTGATGATGCGGTGTTTTTCCATCAGCTGTCTGTATTATAACAACTATGCTGCATCATGTGAATAGTGCTGTCTTATTTTGAAGACTAAACTATAGGCCTGTTCACAGTTCAGTTATTTCAGTATAAATTATAAAACACATCCACTGAGCCACACTAACTTGCCTCGCTTTAGCTCCTGGTGTGATAAAGACGACGCTTTGGTGACACTCATTAACCTGCTCTGTCAGATCAATAGCAGCTTCATTTCTTTCTCCGGTCTGCTCCCTCTGGGCTCTTCAATAGACCCCCTGGAGCCCTGCTGCATGCTGGGACATCAAATCTATTGGCAGCTTCCTGGGTCTAGCCTGAAGTCTGCACCTGCAGGCTATGCACTGTGTGGGGTAAAAAAAAAAAAAAAAAAGTAAAGTAAAGTAATTGACAGTGCATCAAGGATATGGAAATGTATATATGTAGTCAGTGTGCTCTTTATAGAATTTATTAACTGCAAATTGTATGCAAAGGTTTTACATAATTATGGACAGAATTTTCATTTTCAAAGCAGTGGAAATTTCATAAAGAATAGATAGAGAAAGAATAGATAGTTTTATTGTTGTTATTATTATTAACAGTTTGTTAATGGTCTAGAAAAGCACAAACACTACTTCATTATAGAAAATCTAGTGTCTGCAAATAATGCTTTATTCGGAGCTGTGTGTTGCAAGAAGCCCTTTCTAGTAAATATTCGATTCAGTATGACTAAATATTGATATATGACTGAGAATCATAGTCTGGGGCATGTCGGATTAGACTGTAATATTGTTACAAATGTTGTAATCCCCAATAGAACGTGACATGGAACAATATGAAAGCAGCGTGATACAGGAAAAGCCATTACACACAGAGACAACTGGAAACTCCTCAGGATTTGGGGCTTAAGAGGCCGAGCCTGAAGCGCAGCACGTCTGCTCTGGATCCAGGCGAGCCTCGCTGCTGTCAGGCCACATCACTCCCACCACACTTCTCTTTCAAACAACATGTTAATCCCACGATGGACAATACAAAGATTAACACTGTACATTTTATTTCCGCTGAATTCAGGGTCTCAACAAACAGAAACGTGAAGATGTTGTTGCCCAAAAATAACTGCAAAATCTACATGTTAGGTTTATGTGTTGTTGTTGTTTTTTCTGACACAAAGTAAAATTATTGAAGTACATTTATACAAATTATTAAAGATTTGTAATAACTATTAAAAAGTGAAATGTGGTGATCTTGTTTAAGATTTGTCCTGATTTTTTAAGTCACTCAATTTTGAGACTTTTTATGTGTATATTATTGTTTGCTCAAAGCCAGAACTTTAACGCAAAACCTTTTGGCAGAATGTCACCATGAACGTATTAAAAATAACGCCTTAAACCATACGGAAAGTACTTTTTACTTCACAGGGAGCAGCTCTTAAATGTATCGACGTAAAAGCAGAAAGTATCCACTGTAAAGCTGACCCTTTTCATTTAAATCCATCATAATATGGAAAAAATAATCAATTTCATTTGATATCAGAAATCTATCTGGGGATCTTGAAAGCTATAGAGTCTGAATAAATACATTTCATATAGTACGTCTTCCAAAGTTAGCTTCTTGTTTCATCTTGGTCCACTTTTCTCACCATCTTCCATTTCCTCTTCTCCTCCTCTAGCTCACATTTATGGACAGATTTAGTATAATTGGTGGAACATTTCTCACTGGGCCTCTTGTATTTATTTAACCACTGTGATATCTGATGGCACACGATGGGCTCACGCAGGAGAAGCGTCTGCGTGCTAAGTCTTTGTGCGGGCAGGACTGTAGCCGTTTGAGTGTGTAATTGTGTATTTGGAGCGCACCGGTGATGAAGTACATCCCTTTACATGCATGTAAGTGTGTGTGGTTTCATGGATCCTTTAGCCAGACAGATCCTTGGCTTAGATCTACTGTGGCCCCTGCAAAGCTATTATCTCCAAAGACTGTGTACACATTCAAGTTAGAGAAAGAGTCGGGGTGGAAAAAGCAAAACTCTTTAAGGGAGCTATCATAACAGTGGATGTCGCTTTCGATGCTTACGCACAACCATAATTGTGCTGCACTGCTCACATGGGAACGACACGGTTTGGGCCGAAAAGGGGAATTCCTCCACACACTACATGCATCGCTCACACTCACCCACAAAACCTGCATGCAAACTTGGCCCGGTGTTTTTGATTTTTATTATTGTTAGTGATGAATCGATGGCAGAGTTTACATGAAAATTACGTATTTGTGAAGAAAGGATTTAGAATGGTGGCTCTATTTTGTCTGCAAGAATAATCAATAAACAGGATATTTATACCACGGTCTGTAAGAAATCCAAAGCGAAATGCCGTTAGTTAATTTTGTATAACATTAGTCGTTTCGGAAATGGAAATAATCACTTTCTATATCACTGCTCTGTGTACAACACCAAATGCTCAAATAAGCTGTGAGGGGACAAGCTTCATGTAAAACAAACATAACTAATATCTCAGAAATTACAGACAATAAACAGGCTTTTCAGATTCACAGGTGAAGTATTTCAGTTTGTGGCCATGGTATAAGCGCATTACTAAACAATATTTTACTTTAGCCAGTAAAAAAAAAGGAAGCTATATCAACTGAAGACAGCATATCCTTTAAGTCTACATTACATCCCACCATGCACAAAGTATAATCATAAACATCACAGAAATGGTCGAAAAGGACAAGATTTTGAGTAAAATCTGAAGTAAAATATTAAAGTTGCTAAATAATAATTAGAAATAATAATAATTATTAAAATTATAATAATAATAACAAAAAGTTAGGGTTACTTGTTTTTTTCTGTGACTGAAACGTCTAAACACATTTTGAGTTAACAGTACTGAATTATTTTGCTTGTTGTTAGCGTCTGGGTTTGCAGTGGACTTCTATGTTGTATATTTTCTCACTTCCCTACACTGAATATCATGCTCATGTAGACATTTCTTTTGTGTTTTTCAATTTAAAAGATTCTCGTTGATAAGTTATCATTTGCTGCTTGAAGTAAATATTCAATAAAAAATAATTAAGTCTGATAAATGATTCTGATTGGTGACCTCAGACCTGTATCCACGAAAGAAGCTGAGCAAAGTACTGCACATTGAACATGAAGTATATGTCGACAAGCTGAAACACAGATGCAGATGCAACTCTTTGATTTATTGCTATATTTCACGGTATGATACAGTAAGATGCATAACAACTTCCGTCATCCAGCAGAAGTTTATGTGCACATTATTTTCACATTTTGCACACATTATTTTGATGCTGCATTCATATCTTGAGTCCGCAGCCTCCACAGTGTGCAGAACACAGTCCAGTCCACTCGTGCCGTCGTATTTTGACAAATGGTCATTTAAACCGTGCCACATGTTCCTCCTGCCTCGTTGTTTCATGTGGACTTTTTTCTCTCTTTCTGACTTTCATATAGCGTTTGATTGATGGTCTAATTTACTACAATATCAAACTGACACACACATGCACATAAACACAGAAGGCTGGGGATTATCACCAGCCACGAGCACATGTGCGAGGACAGGCCCGGAGTGGCACCAGTAGCATGTTTTATTTCATATCACAGTTACATTTATTCAACAGCGTGCAAAAGATTTACTGAGCTGTGCTAAACTCTGCCCAGAGTGCTAGAATAAATATATAATCATTTTATTTTGGAAAGGGCCGAGGCTAAAAGACAAAATGATTAATTCCACTGTAAATCCAGACAACTGTAGAGCCAGGACGCTGTGCCTCTCTGAGATGTGGTCCAAAGGTCACAGAAATATCTGTTGTTATTATGTGATGATTGGATTAAATTCTATCCAAGATGCAAGGAAAGTTTTCACGTGACATACAACAATTTTATGACAGTTTAAACAGTCATTCATCAGATAAAGGTATCATCAATTATTATTATTTGTGTAATTTAAATGGATTTTGGGCCTTGTTTACAACACGGTTGCTAGGTAACAGTTATAGAATTACCTCTATATGTCATATTTGCTGCTCATGTCCAACAGGAAGTAACATAAACACCACCAGGATTGTCAAACTGGGAGAAAATAACAAAATTTTTAGTAAAATCTTGTAATCATGTGCACTGTGTTTTGGTGAATTGTGATGTCTAACCTGTCGTATGCACTTTAAATCTTAGTGAGACAATCTGCTGAATAAAGGATCAATAAATACAATTAAAAATAAATGTTATAACATCGCATTCATTTTGATTTGATTTTCAGGTTTGTTTGAGTGTATTTGGTATAATAGCATCAAACTTGTGGACAGACTGTGCAGATGATGATTCTCAGTCGTTTTTACCGTGTAACTTTTGCATTCTGTCTCCTCACTCTCCTAATGACTTCAGCATGTTCCCGGCACGTCTATGACAGCACCGTCGGTGGATATGTGAAACTTTGATTATCACAAACCAAAATGACCTTCACATGGAGAGCTACCACTTCTGTATGATTTTTCTCAAGTGCCCCTCGCACATCTCCCTTTGTTGATCTAATTTAACACTTTGGAAGATCTGGAAACACTTAAGACGGCCAGAGGCATAAAAGTATTTGTACTCACTGTAGGTCTTGGATTCATATGAAGAGCATACCGTCCATAATGGCTGGGCACCACTGTGTTTGTTTGATTTAAGCTGTAGGATAGGAGCTCATTAAAGAGTGCATTAACTGGCCCACTGATTAGGAGAGAGCACATCTGTAAATCTGACCCTGGGTTGGAGCGCTGCAGGCCATAGTCACAGACACATATATATATCTGAAGACGGTAAAAGAGCCGTTCTTGGAATGTTCAGACGGAGATGGTTACATTTTGTGGTCAAGTAAAAGTAGCCTCTAAAGATTTTTTTTGCACAAAATATAGTGGACTACATGTTTGAGCAATTACATTCATTCTCCCAGGCCTGTACGCAAAAGCAGCCTCATTACTCCTTACATATCCCTCCGCCCACATGAGCGTTCTGTGTTAGTGATTAATTTACTACTAATTAGGCTTACAGTAAAACAGAATCTTGCTAATTAAAATGCAGAATATTCCAGTCGTCAGTATTATAGTAATAGAAGGAAACGTTACTGGTCAGAACATTTAAAATGTCAATAAAATTCCTACTTTTGTGTATTTTTCCAGTCATTTTGAAATGAAGACACACTTGGAGCTGTGGAATACGCCATATCCAAAATCATTTAAACCTGAACTGCCCCATAGTAAGTCATGACTTTCTAAACCGTCAGACCTCATCCCTGTCTTTCTTGATTTTAGTGTCGGAGATAAAACAGTCAGAGACAGACAGAGGAACCTCGGCCGAGACCAAATGGCCGGGACCCAAGTTCAATATTTCTCTACACACTGACAGTGGTATAATGTAATCACAAGACAAACTAACAGACACATTAGAGTCTGGATAAGTGAACAATCATTAGTGCAGCAGGAAAGAAAACAGGCTGAGCAAACGCACACGTCCCACTGCTGCTGAAGAAGACGCTCGCTGTCTCATGTCTGAATAGTGCAGTGTACCAGATGATAGTTTGTTTAAGAAAAAAAAAACAATTCAGTGTTGAGACATGTGCGAGACAGATAGACAGAGAACACGTGAAACAGCACTGGTTTTTTGTATTCATTTCTTTGTCAAGTGTTATCAGTTTTGGAAAGTAAAAGTAAAATGTTTAGTGTACTTAAATCAAGTAAATGTAACAGTGAATTACATTTAGACAAATCCACCGGGTCTTCTTTTAAATGTTAACCTGTGAATTTCTTCTAATAAGACAGAGCTCATTTTCCTGGCTTTGAATTTACAAGTTTAGTGCATACTTTTTACTTTTACCTCACTACATTTGAGAGCAGGAATCTGTACTTTCTACTCATGTTTATTTATAGTTCACACCATTTACTTTTATAAGCACTATAACAGAAAAGAAAAAACAATATAAAAACACATTCATATTTATGGTGCCTAAAGTCTTGGGTTTGATTGAACAAAAAAAGTCCGGACAATTCTTTATTAGGATTACCACATTTCACTCTTTTGTGAAAAGTGTTAAAAATCTGCGTGATATACTTTTATTTTTTTACTCTGACAGTAAAATTTTACACATGTAATTCAATGCTTTAAGGTAAATTTCCACATGTAAAACTTTATTGACTGAATAAACCAAAAACGTACCAAAATCAGCTGGCTCATTTTTCTTTTCTTTTAAATATTTTGTGGAATTAAGTTAAATATACAGTAAGTATCAACAAAAGATGATAAATAGATGACGCCCTGATCAATGTTTTTTGGAGTAAAAAAGGAACGTCAAGTGATGATGCTCAGTAACTTCAATAAAAGTAGTTTATATAAATCGATAAATATATAACTAACTATCAAAAGGTAGGATAATAAAGCTGACTTAAAACGGTACTTGTATAAAAACATAACTGAGATGTAAAATGACGTTATTTACAAATGTCATAGTTTTCGTTGCACCTTCTTGCTGAGCTTTTTAACACAGACAAAAACGAACTATTGCGCTGAGGAAGCAGCTCCCTTTTCTGACCATTTCCCATGTTTCCTTGCTCCTTCCATCTCTCCTCTGTCCTTTCCTCCAGTTTGTCCACATTCCCGACAATCTGCGCTCATCACAGCCCTGCCTCGTCAATAGTTAGACATCAAACCCGTTGAACATCTAAAAAACCCGACTCTTTTATTTGTTTTTTACAGCACGGATGAGAAAATAAGTGTGTGAGTGTGTCTGCAAGGCATTCCTCTCTGCCACCTCAAGATCCGTCAGTCTCGGAGCACGGAGCCAACCAAAACAGACATAAATCTCCACCGGATATAAAGGGCCAAAGCAGCGCACCAGGCTGTGTGTCAATGTTTGGAAAATTATATTTATACCTTCAATTAAATTACAAGTATGGGCTAGTTTTGCAAAAAGGTATTAAGTGTGACCAATCTTCCATTTCTGACACCGGATCGGGTTTGTTGACTTTAAGTGTTGCAAAACAAATTGTGGAAGGTTCAAATTCCAGAAAATATCCCGTCTAAATATTGTTTTATTGTTATGCTTCATTATATGGATTATTCCTGGAAATGGTATTGAAGTTGAAATGAAACAGGGCCTTGCTTCAGACGTTTGACACAGATGTGAAATGACTGGGATTTGTTTAAGTGCCAGCGTGGATCACTGGACTGTTACCTGATCCGGCTGAGGGATAGGTGTGTGTGTTGGAGGATCATGGGTAATGCTATTAGTCGATCAGCGTCTCATTTCCACTCCCAGATCTCTGGCTGTGATGCTATCTGCTCCATTTATGAAGATATGATTACAAACATGCAGCGCTGCAGCTTCAGGGGGACACGCTCGTCCAAGTGTGGGAGAAGGTTTACTGTGTTTAGAGACTTTTTCTGTCTCAGGATTTTTTAAAAAAGTATTGTGTGTCTTTGTAAGTACCATACAAAGTACAAAAGTGAAAGTCCTGTACTTAAGTAAATATTTTAGCCATCTGTACTTTACTTAAATTGTTTTTAGTGGACACTTTTGACTTTTTCTTTACTACTTTTGTACACACATGAGAGTCATGCTCTTCTCACACACAACCGACTCCTGCTCTGTTACATCCACTAAACCCCCCACTGACCTCTGCTCATCCTCTGCTCATCCTCTGCTCATCTTCTGCTCGTCCTCTGCTCGTCTTCTGTTCATCCTCTGTCCTGGTCAGTACACAAGGTCACACTTGAAGCAGCGGGTCCTGGATGGGCACATGCACTGCCAATTTGCACCACTGTCTGTCCAACTGTACATTTCTGTATATAGTCTTAGTCTATTCTATTCTATTTTATTTTATTCTTAATCTTATGCATGCCTCTTTTATATATTTTATTATATTTTATTCATTGTTTTATGTTGCACCTTACGCCGAAGCAAGTTCCTATGTTTGTTGATCACTGACAATGGCAATAAACCGATTCTGATTCTGATTCTGATGAACTGTGGGCTGGACAGGGTCAGGCTGTGATCCAACTGCTGTTTGTTTTGTACAAGTCCAAGAGAAATGAAAAACGACTCAAAAATCTGAAAAAATGGAGATCCGAGGATTAAAATTTTCAGAGTAACATATGACAAACATTATGTATTATGCACCGTGCTGACCCGTCCAAACAGTAAGGAATGGAAAAGGAAAGTACAACAGAAGATGTGGCCAACAATGGGGAAATACAGTTTTAATGTACTGTTTTTCACTGAATCTAAGACTGGTATAATTTACATAAGTTGTTGCATGAATGGTCCAGTGCTGTGCCAGTGAGCCAGGTTACAGAGTCGGTGAATGGAAAATCAAAGCTAAAATCACGTCGTGTTCGCTGATTTAACAGGATTTGGGCTGTGCTCATATGAGGGCGGTGTAATGTTCTCCACCAGCAGGAAGCCAGTGACATGGGGTTTGCATTTATTTGCCTTTCTGAAATTAAGCCACATTGGAGTTGTTGCGTGAAAAATGGAAGCCTTACTGTGCCATAATTAAATAAATCTTTGTTGGCTGTAATTTCCACTGTGTGTTTTGTTAAACCCCATGAGCCCGAAACACTGGAGTCATAAGATCAAAGATGGCCGCCTGCTGCTCGCGGGCCGCAGCCCTCACCAGGAGCCGGCCTCCACACTCTGGGCTCCGCGCACAGGCCTTATCTAGGATTCGCCATCTCACTTCCTGCGGTTTGGATCTGATGAAGCTCAGCACTTCAAAGTTTGTATGTTTGCTACACTTACTATATGTGCGTGTGTGGATGTAATGAGAAGCACCTGCAAATGTTTAGTATGAACCTATGAGGACACAGAAGTGGACCAGTGGACTGAGACACATGAAGAAACACCAAGACGATGAGAGAGAATTGCTTTGTGCCAGTGCAATTGGAGTAATTAATTTAAGGACACATTATGTATTATTTGTATTGTTATTGGCCTTTAAACATGCTCTTATCTATCTTTACTGTGTCATCTCATGTTTTAGAACATGAAGTTAAAATGTTTTAACAAAGAACAATATAACTTTATCGCAGCCATGGGAGACGCCATTGTAACTTAGCTGTGGCTCCATCTACTGGCTGCAGAGGCAATTACACACATTTTAAAAACTGCTTGTTATGTTAGCCGTGTTATTGAGCAATTACGCTGTAACGATCGTAATTAGACGGCAGAAATGCTCAGAACGAGTCTGACAATGATTTATGGACTTAAAATCAGACTAGAAGTTTTCTCAAAGCGATGTCATACATCAAAAAGCAGCACACATCAAGGAAATTCAGAATGTGTATTTTCTTACTAGGATTCATCATGAAGCGAAAGGCAACTCCAGGTATGTTTGTGATGACAGTACAATGTTAGAACAGGGTTAAAAGTTCATAAAAGTCAATTTTATACAATATTTGTCATTGTGATATTTGTGCTAATGATTATTATGTTTATTTTTTAACAAGGACTTTATGCTGAATCACTTCTCGCAGTATTGAGTCTTTCACAAATATGTGTGAATGCATTTCCCAATTTTTTTTTTTTTTCTGTCTTTAGCATATAATAACAATGAAATCATAAAGAGAAAACAGTGATTCTATGTTAAGAAGTACCCCAACTCCTGATTATTCAAATTTCCTCTAATC
Source organism: Rhinogobius similis (assembly GCA_019453435.1). Lineage (NCBI taxonomy): Eukaryota > Metazoa > Chordata > Actinopteri > Gobiiformes > Gobiidae > Rhinogobius > Rhinogobius similis. The sequence continues at coordinate 26,736,339 of CM033630.1, read as the reverse complement.
ATAGCTGCTGCAAAAGTCAAACAAAACAACAGCAAATATGGCATTCAGGCACAGAGGAGGTTTTATAAGGACAGGAACTAAACGGATGAGCTAAAGTATTTGAGAAAAGACTCAAAACCTGGATGGATTGAGCGGAATAACAGGGCTTGGTCATAATAGGAGGGTGCAGATCAGATAAGGGAGAGAGGGATGAAGCACAGAGGGAGATTTGGTGGTCAGAGGGGATCGTGAGGAGGATGAGGAGGATTGAGCGCTGCTGAGGTGGTGAATATGAGACAATGAGGTGAGGCGTACGCTCCGGATAAACCATTCTGACGGCACTGTTTGACATGGAGCTGTGGGGGCTTCTAGTTTCAGGCTGTTTTTTTGTTTTTTTTATTGGAAGATGTTAAAATGTGTCACCATTTTGTATGACATCTACATCCCAAATACAAAAAAGCTGAAAAAGTATTGTTTGTGTTGTGTTTGGGATGTTTATGGTCTTCTTTCACAAAAACAGAGCAGCAATAGACATAACTATATACAGCTTATTAAATTCTGTAATGGAGGCAAAAGTGAAGAGGCACATAATGAAACTTTCAGAATGTTACAAATGTGAGAAATCAAGGAGGTTTTGACAAATATGAGTGACATCACAGCCTGGTTTTAGGACATTTAGCATTGTATTTTACATTATTTGTCGATGTAATAGATTAATTTTGACACAAGGCATTTGTGATGAAGGCAAAGACCTGATTTTTAGGATTTACTGGACAAAAACTTAAGAAATGTTGAGCCCATAATAGTTTAATAACACTTTTGTTGGTAGAAAATGTTGTTTTGTCTTTGTAAAAAAGGTTTCAGGGGTTGTTATCCGGACGCTGTTTAAAGATCGAGACGTTTCGACTTCTATCCAAAAGTCATTGTCAATTGTTTTGTCTTGTTTTTTTTTTCATATTTTGTAATAGAAATGGACACAATCAATGGATATCTCTGGAGCACACTTTAGGCGGCCAGAAAAACACATTTTAATGATGTAACAGAAAGAAAGTTTGAACGTTTTTTGATTAAATACATTTTAACTGCAGTTCTGGTGGAAAGGGTTAAAGGCTTCGTGTTGGTGAGAATATTTGGTGTACTGCAGATTTACATTACGGTTGAACACAATACTTTGATTCAAGCTGCACAAATCTCACAATTTACCATTTAAAACAGTGTTCCACATCTGCCTGGTGGGTCTCGAGAGGTTTAGGCCACAGTTGTATCTTTTGTTTTCGCACAATCAAAGTCTGCATTTGTTGGCCACATTTGAAGGAGTCTTTTGATTTGTGACAAGCGATTCCCAAGTCCCAAGTCAGCGCGGAGTGTTCAAAGGACCTGCTGGAGACACGGCTGTAAATGTGGAGTGTTCACCAACCCACTTCTTCCTGCCACAAAGACCAAGGAACTGCATTCATAATAAATCAAATTGGGGATTTTAAAAAGGTTTATTTTTTTGTAACGAAAATCCCAGTTGGGTGAGTTGGACAGTGTAATATTGATGAATTCAGTGCCATTATCTTTTGTATGACAGATAGATATGATAATACTCAACCCAAGATTTATGTATGTTTGCTTTAAAACCGTCAGAAGTATTACTTAAAAGAGCTGGATATATTTGAAAGATATTCTTGATCTGTTATGCGATTCAACAAAAACTACAAACCACAAATCACAGAGAATTAAGAATGTATTTAAATTGTGTTCAGTTAACCTAACCATATTAAAGGGGCTGTACCCAATTATATCGTCTTAATTAAAGTGAAATCAGTTTGACCCCAGATATCGTAAAAGCAGCTCCTAGGGTCAAAATGAGACCACAGTACATTGTCTGCATCTAATTATAAGGTATTTTATTTTCCGCGGAGCAACAGATGAGATGTCAGCATGCTAGTTGTTGTTAGCATTACTTGCGCTGGCCTTTGAAAGTTGTGAAAAGCAACTAATTACGCATAAAATTCAGCGATTCAGCGATTTGAATCGCTTCTATTGACCAAAGACCAGCACAATTCTTTATCAAATCAGTCAATTTAACGTTTTAGCAGTTCTCAAATTACTTTTACTTTACTTTTAACATATTTTCAAACGGGTACTTCAAAAATTTCACTTAATTTTCTTGTGCTATCACTATCACCTTAGTAGTTTCTTTGCTCCTGTATCAGTACTTTTACTTCAATATCAAAATTATTTAAGTTGGTTTGCACGTTCTTGCATCGCAGCAAAAGGGCCTGGGTTCGACTCCCGGTCGGCGCAGGGCCTTTCTGTGTGGAGTTTGCATGTTCTCCCTGTGTCTGAGTAGGTTTCCTCCGGGTGCCACGGTTTTCTCGACAACTAAAAACATGCACAATAGGTGTGAATGATTCCAGCGTTGTATGTTCATTAACATGTACTGTCCTGACCAAATAAACAAATACATTAAATTAAAAAGTACTTCTTCCACCACTACAGACTGCTGCAAATGCTGACTAATGAACTAGGTTTTCACATTTTTAGGACAGTAAAATTCAGGTAAAGCACCTTAAATAAAAGTTATGGATATAGTAATAATAAAGTCGGCTATAGGATTATTTAGACATTTCTTGAGTTAATGAAATGCAAACGGATTATGCTAGCTTTTTGGTTTTAGTATAAAAACACACTTTTCTGTGATGTTTAGTTTGAACGCTGGATCAGTCGTGCTATGGTTTCTTTCGGTAGTCTGTCAGATTAGCACCCACTGCAGCCACACTTTGAGCCTTTTACAAGAGGTCACAGGAAGGAAAGGTTTGTTTTTATTGAGTGGTGTTGATGGGGTAATCTTTACATCTCAGTTCCTTGCAGATGCTTCACACTTACGTACGCAGTGCATTTTCACAAAAAGACAATAATGAGGTTTGTCAGGTATTATTCACTCTTGGGGAATTAAATGCCATTCGTCAGTGTGTGAGTGATTACAAGATCGAATGTTGGTAACAGCAGACGCTCTTGTTTTCGAGCCAGAATGTGACTGATACATGAACATAACCAGGGCTCTCGGAGTCAGTGTCTTAATTAATGGAAGTGATGACATACATGCATATCCAGGCACTGCACACGTGTTTGTTTTAAAAGAAATAGACTCACAGACAGATGTAGACAAGTGAGTTTGAGCTGAAAAGTTGGAATTTTGTCCAAACGCAAGACGGCACTGCTACAAAAGTTGAATTTGTTTGACGAAGCAGCAGAAAAGCCCTTTTGAAAGTGGCTTATTAGATTTCACTGTGCTTTGCTTTTAAAAGCCAGGAGTTTGGGACAAAATTATATGTTTCAAAGCAGTGTTAGCAAGAAAATCTGCCTGGAGTAGCAAAAGTAAAGCCATTTGTCTCAGCTGTAGAGCGGTGGGCTATTCATTCTGAACAGAAAGCTATGTAATTTACTGCTTTCCTAAGCACAATGTAAACTAAATTACTAGTTGTAATACAATGCATGGTTGGCATTGATAACAAGCTCACTCTGCAACAAGAACACCAGCTGCTCATTATAACACTGACCGTTGTGGAGTCCAGAATTTCACAGTAAACTTTGGTGTGGACGAGTATGAAGGTCATCTTGAGCGATAATCTCAGGATTAGTTTGGAGAAGTGAGGAGAAAGAATGGGCTTCACATCTTGTTCAAACTACGAGACAGAACCAATGTTTACTCTGCTTTCCCCAAACTGGTGGTTTCCTTTCCCAGGATATCAACGAGGAAATGACACACACTTGTAACGAAAGAAAAGCAGGCGAACGGGAGAACAGTGAGAGCGTCTGAGCCATAGAAGTTTTCGAGAGACCCGAGAAGGTGATTAATCCTGCTTTGTGTCCGCTCCGCCAGGGTTTCCATCAAAAGCCCCAGAAAAGAGATTTTAATTGGCAATCCTTCCATGTTTCCCCAATACCCACCTCCACCTCTTCACTCCTTCACCCCGGACCGTCTCGTAGCAGAGGGAGTTGAAACACACACACACACGCACTAAAATGACTTTCAGATGTGAGCGCGGGGCTGAGGAAGGAGTGTGCGTCCGCGGTGCCACCTCAAACTGCGCACGGCTCCTCATTTGGGCTGTTTGTCTTTCTGTCACATGTGTCCACCTGCGTCCAATTACTGTCCAATCCCAGAACCCTGTCAGAACAAAGCCCTCAGCCATTCAGGGTGTGATGATAACCCAGTACAAAGCCACTTGATATGATATACAGTTGGTACATCTGGTCAAAGTGTTGAGCCCTCTGCTTTAGTGCCGGAGCTGAGGGAGCCATCACACGTCGTCCAAACCGTGCATTTCCCCTATAAAAAGCAGCTATGGTTTCATCTCAGTTATATTTCATCTACCAGTTAGTTAAGTCCCACTTTACTAACTGTGCCATGCTGCAGCCACTTCATTTGGCCTCGCAGACCTCCCACAAGCTTGTCCTCAGTCTGGAGTTGATCCATTTTAAGCAGTCGGGATAAATTTAGGCAGCGCTGAGGAGGACTCAACAAGGGAAAATGTTCTAAATATACTCATAATATAGTGCAGTCAGAGTTTATAAAAAGCATAACTGAATTAGTTTAAAATTTGAAGTAGATTTTAAAAAGCTAGACGGCAAATTGGTATGCATGGTCTTTGAAAAGAAAGAATCAAAAACTGTCAAACTGTTTCTTAATCATGTATGAAAAAAATTCAAGGTTTTATAAATATTTTTTGTGATTATTTTCCGATTTCATCTCTGCAATTTAAGGCTTAAATAAAGGTTTTCATATCTTTTCTTGTCGTATTATAACGTCCCAAAGTAAACTAAAAGACTAGAAGTGACCAAGCATTTTCGACATTAGAACATTACCAACATTAGAACTGCAACCTCTTAACACACACACATTTTTATTAAAGACACTTTGCACTAAAAAGGAGCAGACTTGTGTACTTTATGTGTGCTTGTTCTTGTCTTTTGCATTTTTCTTATTCTTCAGTAGGTTTCTTCTGTGTGAAGCACTTTGAGCAGCGCAACACAGCATAACACAAATACGTTTGACCTTGACCAGGCTGGACTGTATGTATGTTATACATGTGGCACTAACCTTGGCTTTGCAAGGGATCATTTATGGTGTGCTCTTTAATTTAGGTGCACTATTTTTGAATCTTCCACCTGATTGTCCCTATGTCATTGCTTTGGCTTGCTTTTTTCCATGAAGACAACAGATGATGCCACCAGCCAAGTTAGATCTGTGGAGAGGTGAACCCACAAACTGGAAAAATCCACATTCTCAAGGTATTTTTGAGCAATAAAAACATTGACAAACACTGTAATTGAATAAATTTAAGACTGTTTCAATTCAAACCAATTCAAGGTAAGTAAATTCAAGATAAGAAAAAGATCTGAAAGGAAGGCACGCACATCCATTAAGTCTTAGCAGCATGCAGCACCAAAAAGTGATTAAAAAGGCAAAAAAGGGTCTGCACAACTATTGTAGCTCCCATGTTATTTTATTTGACATTTCAGACGTCAGCCCTTCATCAAACAAAGATAAGAAAGAGAACCTTTATTTGTCCCATGATGAGGAGATTCCAGTGTTTAAGCGTACAGTTATAGATCAGCAAGTAGAATATAAACATAAAGCAAGATAAATAACTTTAAAAATAGACATCCTTTGCAGGTTGAGCAAAAAAACAACAACTATACAAACGAAGGAAGACATGATTTGTGTATTAAGGGTCTTTTTATATTTCACTGTATATTTCACTGTGACCACAGAGTTGTCTGGTGGTGTTGTGTGACTCTTGTGTGTGAATGATATTTTGAGCAGCGCCTCATGTTCCAAAGAAATTTCTTCCATGGGAGAACAATAAATGAAGTAACTAACTGATTAACTAACCAGATCTCTGTGCATGAATCATTGCTTTGTAAGTCAGTAATCATTGTTTTGTTAGTCAGTGTGGAGTAAGCCCGTCCTGTTAAGTCTTGACAGTAAACTGGCAGCTGTCACTCACCATATACGACTAAATGGCTCTCTGTCTGTAGAAACTGTAGACTTCATTGAAGCCTCCTGCCTTGTCCATGTGAACTGGAACACAGCACCAAGAGGAAGTGTATAGGAGTTGACCCGGTGACCTTCAATATCCTAAAAGGTCAATGTACACCATGTACCGGGACAGCTAACTTTACACTCACCTCCTTCTCCAAACCAGACCCAAGTGTTGATATTTTACCTCCTGTAAACTGGGTTATCAAAATAAACAACCTCAAATTAATAATATCAAGGAAAGAGAATGAAAAACTTTAAACACGGGCCCTGCAGCGTAGCCTCCGCCACACCGGGTTCACCTCAGCCCCTCTTTGCTTTCCCCTGTGGATGATCAAAGACTGGGTTTACGTGAGGGGGCCATTGAGCACAGATAAGATGAGGGTGTTTGATTTCGACCACAGCAGAGGTCTGACGCTCGTGTCATGGATAAATGACTTTCACAAACTCCCCTCAGATGGGAGCAGCAGGCCGGCCTCCCCCATGGCATCATATGGCCCCACTTATAGGCACAAACAGGCTGACCTACCATTCTTATCTTTAAGCTCTGTTTGTTTTTGTTTTTACTCTGGGTTAACCCTGACATGTCAACAGATGTGGAGATTATCGTTTGATCAGAAATGAAGGAGAAGTGGGTCAAAACATACTATTAAATTTAACAATAAATATTCATGGACGTGATTGATTCAAAGATCCACTGTGTAATATGTGGGTTCTCTTGTAAGGATATAAGGATAAGGATATAATAATAATATATATAAGGATACAAGTCAATAAAACAGTAATTGTGGCGATGGTGGCTCAGGAGGTAAGGTCTCATAAGGATGGCAATTGAATTCCTGCACCAACCAGAGCATGATGTATTTGAATGTAGGTTGTTATTTAGTGATAGTCAGGGAGGCCATTGGTCCAGATTGGCAGCCACATCTTTGTCAGTCTGTCTAGGGGCAGCTTTACATAAGTTAGTTTACCACCATCAAACGTAGAGAGTAAAGTTCAAAAATATATAAAGTTCAAAAATATATAAAAATTATTCAATCAAGTTAAAATGGAAAAAATGTAACAAATGTGTCGTTTTCAAATTATTGAAAGTGACATACTGCCGTTAATAATATTGTATTTTGCCATGAAATATTCAAAAGTTAAACAAATATATAATCAGATTATGTCTATTTGTGACATTTTTTTACAATTTAAAAACTGGCTAATAGAATGTTGTGATGTCATCTGAACAACAAGTCCTCCATATCAAAACGATCTATTTGGTCGTTTGTTTAGATCCTTGATTTTCAACCAGTGTGCCGGGGAACACTAGTGTGCCTTGAGGTTTTGCCAGGTGTGCCTTGAGAAAATGTCCAGTTTGAGTTAATAGATTCACAAATATGGATTAAATGAACTAGTAGACCTTATTGGAGTTTTCTGAGCAACATTTTCACCAAAAAAGAACGCAAAACCATCACTATTACCAAATTTAAAGAACTAGACAGTGCCACAGATATCATTTGCCTCATTATATATAATTTTAACTAAATGGTCTGTTTTGGTAATGTTTTAGTGGTAGGTGGCGTGCAGTGGTTGCTTTTAAACCCAAAACATGAGCCACAACTCAAACAAGGTTGAAAAACACTGGTTTAGATCACAAAAAACGACTAAACAAGGCGTATGGACGTATGATAAAACAGCGCCCCTGCAGGTCATGTCTAAATTACACTCATTATAAGTCAATAAGCCGTGAAAAAGGGACTTACCACGAGTTTGGGAGATTTCACGCTTGCTCAACGTTCAATTTTAGCACAGATCCAGAGAAAAAATGTCTTTTCTGATGATGACATCTCGTTCTGGTCACAAACATCGAAATCCACAATCCGCGACAGGAAGTGACATCACGGAGCGTCTGACGGAAATAGATTTTTCTAAATATATATTAATTAAAGCAAGCAAATTAAAGCAGGACCAGGGCCAAATCCGCCCGGGGCCACAAACTCCCAGGTCTGACTCAAGCAGTTGGACTGGTCAGGATCAGGAGTCAGGTCTCGCCTCTGCAGAAGGAACAGACTTTGAGACATCACAGACGTCCCACACTGGGGCAAGATTAACTCTTGGAATAAAGGATGATCAGGTCATTTACATATCCTCAGCATCTTGCCCTTAAATCCATTGTTGTGCAGTGTCCCTGTATAATTAGAAGCATATCACACCATATTATGGCTATAAGGCTGTAGGAAATACAGTGCAGAGATCAATCATTATGCACACAGCACAAGGTTATCTAAATTAGGGTGATAGTGAATAGTCATGATGTGCATGTCTTGTATCATTCACTGTGAGTGCAGCTGGAGCCTGTGAGGAGCTCCTGCCTCTTCATCGTCCAGTGGAGCTGGACAAGAGGTGGGCAGCACCTCAGAGGTTTATGAGCCGTATGTAGAGCAGAAGAGGAGGCTGAAGCAGAGTGGGCTGTTCTAACTCTACTGTACAGTGAGGCTGACGAAGAGGGGGAGTGCATGGGGATGTAGCTGAGGAATTTGCGGACTAATACATTAGATATTAAAGGAGTGTCAAAACTCTGGTCCAGGGGTCAAATGTGGACCTCAGAGCAATTTTTGTTGGCCCCCAGGCTTCTGCTAAATTAGCCCAAATGACCAAAATGACTGTTTACTGCAGATTTAGACACATTCTGCTATCATAACTTAAATAAGAGACATTTTGTTCTGTTTGGTTATATAGACCTAACCTTCTGTTTATTATTTAAGATCACGTCATAAACCATATGCACTACTTGTGTGTCAGTTACGTACACAGACCAGCAGGTGGCATCAGCATATCTAAAAATGTCCTTGTTTTTATAATGTAAATCTAGATCAGTCTAGGGATAGGATATGTAGGATTACACATGATTTTATAAATAAATAAAAAATAATAATTAAATAATAAAAAATAAATATTTATTTGTGTTTTTATTTCAGTTGTAATTACAACGATTATGTTTTATGTATTGTCTAAACTATCTCAAAATATAGTTTTTTAAAAAAATCACCTCCGTCAGACACTTCGTGGATGCGCAAGTTTAGCGCCAGCTCTTTGATTGTGGATTTCACTGTTTGTGACCAAAATGAGATGTCATCGTCAGAAAAGATGTTTTTCTCTGGATCTGTGCTAAAATTGAACATGGAGCAAGCCTGGTATCTCCAAAGTCCTTTTTTAACGTCTTATTGGCTTATAATGAGTGTAATTTAGACATGACCTGCAGGGGCGCTGTTTTAACATATGCCTTGTTTGGTCATTTTTTGTGATCTAAACAAAAGAGCAAATACGTCATGGGCATTAAGTGTTCTACATATTAATGCATGCACTTTTCTTCTTGTAGAAAAGACCAAGCGTAAGCCTTTAATCTGTTTCAGAAGCTTGTGTGATTGCACACAACCTTAGTGATGACATCTGAAAATGGATGTGCGCCAGTCACACCTGGACCATCCGTGTCAGTGGATCTCTCCTTCACAATGGTTCTAATTAAGGTTTCTTTTCCCCCCATTCTTTTTCTTTTATTTATTTATTTCTTATCATTTATTTGACAGGGATATTGCGCAATAAACATGCTGCACAGACCAGAGATCGCTACAAGCTCACAGTGTGCAGGTAATCCATAAAAGGCCCATGTAATTTTTGTTTTTTCCTTGTTTTGATTGGATTGTTTGATTGAACTTTTTGTCGGTAAAATTAACAGTTTTGTGAAGTAACTGCTGGGTTGTACAAAAATAAACTGAACTGAACATGTCATGTTTTGTTGATTCCAGTTAAAAGTCTTGAATCAGAGTGAACTGCTGTGATTACCCAGAAGCCTCTGCACTTCAGAACTGCATCACTGGCTGTTCTAATGTTGCTGTGCTGTTAGTAGTGGGGAGTTTTAGCTTCTGGGCGTGTGAGCGTGAAGTGGTCCATCAGTAAAAGACATAATGAGCCACGTGTGTACAATTCATATATGTAGTTTCAGTAAAAGGTAATAGTTGTAGTAATTTACATCATGGAAAACAAGAGGACATGGCATCACGCAGCCAACATTCTTCGTCTTCTACTCTCATAAATGAACTCCGCAGCACTTCCTCCGGGCTGCAGCCATAAGCTTGTGGTTCAAATAAAAACGCTAAATGTTGCTACATCATTTGTTTTGTGAATGTTCTCTCACCCCAGGACGAGGTCTGTGTAGTGTTCTCTGTAATTTAGCCGCTTTGCCAGCCTTCTCAGTCAATCCCATGATCCTTTGGGAAACATTCAAACAATACCATGCCCTTCTGGTCCATATTTTACTACGCAATGGTGTTATGGCCATACAGCAATGCCAGAACACATTACACTGGAATATAGAGAAGAAAATGAAAAGCGCAGATACTACGATGAATAAAGTCTATAAAAGTGTTTTAGGACACTCAGGAGATCAGGATTTAAGACGCTCTTCCTGTTTTCACTCCTGGATACCCTGCATTAAGATTATAATTATTCTCAGTCCGCAACCTGTGTAATTTACATATCTCTTGTGTCTGAAAATGGATTGATCAGATTTGCAGTAGTCAGCAACTGAGGTTTTATGGCTTGTGTTACAGAAAGAAATTGTGCAAACTTAGAAATTGAAAAAGTGTCAGCCTGGCTCCACGTAGTGCTAACTGAGCTGAAGATGTTGCTAGCCACATTTCTGATGTGAATTGTAAAATTGATTTTCCTCTTAATGTTGTAAAGTTTATTGTCATTTTTCAGCACATTATACAAAGCCAATGAAGTGCATTCACATTCACATTCTAGAATCCCTATAGTTTATAACTGAGCTGGAGACAGATCTGTATTCTATTGTGCTGTTTAACTGTCAGAGTGAAGATTTGTTGACCTGGTTTATAGTTCATATCGCTGTAATTACTGCTTCATGTGGAAAACATGAAGCAAAAACTGCAATAAAGTTCAATGTCTTCTTTGTCAGCATAAATGAATAAAGTTAAATTATTTTTCGCATTAACTTCAGAGAGCCAAAAGAATGAATCTGCAGACCTGGATTCTTCACTGTCCTACACCCGATTGTCCTGCACCCGAATGTCTTACACCCAGATGTCTCACACTCGGATGTCCTTGCACTCAGATGTCCCGCACTCGGATGTCCCACAGCCGGATGTCCCATTAAGATGTCCCACTCTCAGATGTTCCACTAAGATGTCCCACACTCAGATGTCCTGTCTTTTTATGCTTTGTGGTGAGTGATTCTCGTGCTCAGCATCCTGATGAATTTAATAATCCCTTTGTAGAAATAATTAAGCCCAATGCAACAAGATGGAGTTAATATGTATACTGTATAATTTTTAATACTATTGCTATGGGGATTTTAGGGGGAATTAATCTTCACTGTCCCACATTCACATTATATTCACATTATATTCGGTATATTAGGGTTAAGTTTTAGGTTTAGGTTTAGGAAGAGTTAGTTTTGTTCAGGGCTTTGGGAGACTAATCCTGCCCCACACCAAAATACCCAACATTTAGAGAGTTTTTTATTTTTTTATACACATTGTACAAAACACTCCAAGAGATTTCAGAAGTGCATTTCAGATGTAAATGTACAAAAATGTTCATCAAACAAGATAGGGGCACCACGAAAGGAGAACCACAGAAAGAAGAAGCCGGGACATCTGAGCGCGGGACATCTGGGTCTGCGGATTCACCTTTCTCTCAAAAAGTGCCATTTTCCAATCTTAAAGACCATTCCAGAATTCCAGAAACTTTTAAAACGTTCACCAAATATTTCAATTCTTGATCTGATGATTTGTTGGATTATTGAGGTGAGTCCAGAGCTTCACACGCTGACTGCACAGTGAGGTTTTTACAGCAGCACCAGCACAGTCAGACTCAAACCACAGCGCAGAGCCTCCACACTGAGTTAATGAGACTTTCTATTAACATTTACAACCTACACATATAACGATGTTTCACTGAGTACATTGTATATGGTTTCAGGCGATGTTCATTTGACTGCTGCTATTGTCAAAATAATGCATGGGTAAAAAGGAAGAATGAAAAAGTGAAACATTTGAAAATTATTACACACATCATTATGACTCATGGTCTGGATCTGCAAATTACAACATATTTGTAAAAACAGTCAGTTCCTTGTTGCATTGAAAACACCTGTTCAGTGATTTCTCTCACTCTAATCTCTGTGACTAATTTCCTTTTTCAGATCTTCGGCAAACAGTTCAGCCCCATTATCACTGGATTAGTCAGGTCACTTTGCGCACAGATAGATGAGTTGGACTTACACAGCACTTGTATTGTACCTGGGGATCTTAATGTAACTTACTTTACTGACTCAAAGTGCATTTCCATTGTGCCTGATCAAAGGTGTTTCTCAAAGCAGTCCAAATATTGTACCATTTTATGTTAACATTCATTTTTCATTCATTCATTTTCTACCGCTTGTTCCCGTTGGGGGTCGCGGATGCTGGAGCCTATTCCAGTGACAGAGTCTATATGTCCCACAATTGCAAAATTCCTACAAAATAAAAAAGTTATTAGAAAAGTAGAAAAGCTCCCTCAGGTGAATACTGCCAGTGTGTCCTTAGGCAAGACACTATTATGCAAAAATATGATGCATTGTTCATATTATTATTAGCCTTTAAACATGTTCTTGAGTACCTTAAATTTGCCATCTCATGTTTTGAAACAAAAAAACGTTTATTATGCACTAAATGAACAAGTTTCTCTGTTGTCTGCCCTGGCAGTTTAGCAGCCAGTATATGGCGCCTATTGCCCTTAAACAATTTTAGACGGCACAAATGCTCAGAATGAGTCTGGCAATGATTTAAAGAAAAAATATTTCGCATTTTAAAAATTGTTTCTAGCCTTTAAACATGCGCTTCAGGACCTTTAATTTGTCATCTGATGTTTTGAAACAAACAATAAAAGGTTTATTGTTAAATAATTCGTGTTCCTCAGGAGTCTGCAATAGACACTGACTTGTGCACCCAGCTAGTGGATGGTGCCAAAGGCTTAGCTGTATTATCTCTGTAAGTGAACATACTAAAGGCAATTATCAAGCTAGCAGCAGCAGTTGTTGTGTTTAGACGAAAGAAATGCTCTGAACAAGACTACCAATGATTTAACGACTTAAAATAGCAGAAGCTTCTTGGATAAGTGACGTAGATGATCCGAAAATACGTCCAAAAATCCAGGAAATGTGTTTGATGCTCGGAAAGGAGAGGATTGTCAAACCAACATTCATCAATAGCATAGACCGTATTAAAATCACTGGACATCCAGAGTGTGACGTCACCCATAGCGTTTGGCTCCAGCCAAATGAAGCAGTTATAGCAGCTAAAGTGGAGCCAAACTCCATATTTGGACATCCGAGTGCCTGTATCGCGGCAATTACACGGACTAATCAGGAGCGAGGTTATTAACTGTCTCCGCCCCTCGGCGGGAGGGGATGGCAGCAACGTGCGGCCCTACCTGTCAATCAAACCTGGTGCTAACGCGAGCGAAAATCAGCCTCTAGAAAAGGAAGCACCTGATCGGTCGGTCAGCTATTATTGCTAATAACGCAATTTATGAACAACCTAACAGAAGAAAACACCAGGATCATGTAGAGTGTTTCAAAACAAAAACTAATGTCCCAAAGGAAAGTGAATGGCAGCTCGGCACGATAGAGCCAGAACAGCCTTCATAGTCACTTCCTGTTTGGAGCACGGCGGCAAGCAGGCATCGGATGTCCAGTGATTTTTATACAGTCTATGATCAAAATAGTGTAAATGCAGCTAAATGCAACTCCAGGTATGTTTTTGATGACGGAACATTGTTAGAAGCTCAAAAAAGTCAATGTAGCAGAATATGTGTCCTTTAACCCGCCTCACCTGTCATCTGTTTATTCTAGTGTGTGAATGTGTGTAAGAATCCTTCCTTGGTGCAAAGCACTTTGAGTGCCTTGAAGGTGGAAAAGCACTATATAAATGTGACCATTTAGCATCTACCATAAAAAGGACAACATTTCACTTTTCTTGAATAGATTTTGAATGATCTTAATCTTTAACTAGTACACAACCGCATGGAAATATTAAGTGTACATTTTGTGTAAAGAAACCAGAGTTGTATTGCTTGGAACTTTTAGTATCATGCCAACTATACTTTGAACCATGTAAACGAGAGCATTTCACTACGGTACTCCTTTCACTAATAACTGAAAATCCTTTCAGTCTTTCGTTCACTCAGATGTCTAGAGCAGTGAATGATTGATTGACGGTTGTTTATTTCAGGTGTATTTGTATCCCTTTAAAAATAAAATCTTAGCCATTTTCTAATTTCTCCAAATGTTTGACGTCAAACATAGTCTTGGATGGCTTTAAAATAATAATGCATCACTGACCCCATCATGACACTAGGAATGTAATTTCCCACTTAGCATTCAACCATAAAAGTCTCTAGGAGGCTAGCATGTGTTTTTGTGTTATATCTGGATCATTGTCTACATAGACATCTGAAGGTAACAAAATCGATTTGATTGAAAAACAGGGTATTATAAAGTTATTTGTTTATGTTTCAGTGCGGCATCCCTCACTTTAGATGATTTATTTGCCCGTATCGAAGCGTTCAGCTCTAGTTTCAGGCAATAGGGCCAACGTAAACCTTGTCACAACTGTGAATTCCTGACTGGGCTACAGCTTCCAGGCCGAGCTGGATCCGAGCTGGATAAATACACCAGATAAGCCCAGACGAGCCACACAGAGTACAGGAAGGACCAAATGGTTTCATGGCATGTTGTTGTTAAAAGACTTGCGTTTAAGGTAGGCGGTGATTTTGATGAAAAGCAACAATCAATCATGACTAATCCGACTTTCACAAATAAACTAAGATGAGCCGACTTGCGAAACATAAGATGAAGTGTTAGGAGGGTGTGTAATGGATTTAAGTTCAGAATCAGAAAAAGGTTATTTGCCATTGTCAGTGAACAAAACTCACAAACTTGGAACTTGCTTTGGCGGTAAGGTGCAACATATAACAATTGATAAAATAGTAGCTAAATATATAAAAGAGGCATGCATAAAATTAAGAATTAGCCCATAAAATAAAATAAAATAAAATAGACTTAGACTATATACAGAAAATTTACAGTTGGCAGTAGTGCAAATGTGGCAGTGTAAACAGATAGATTAAATGATTGTTAAAGTGTTCAACGGCAGAGGGAAAGAAACTGTTTTTGTGGTTCTGGTCTGCATGGAGTGTAGCCTCCTGCCCGAGGGGAGTGGCTCAAATAGTCCATATCCAGGGTGAGAAGGGTCAGCTGTGATCCGACCTGCTCGTCCCCGAGTCCTGGAGACGTACAGGTCCTGGACACATGGAAGGCTGCAGTTGTTTTTGTAAGTAAGATAAGTAGTATCCTGCATCTCAGCAAGCCACCTGTAGGCATAAAACAAAGTCTTATAAGTGTGAGTGTTGTCAACCCAGTGGGATAAAGTGTAATTCAAACAAGTACAGATAAGTTTAGGAGAAATTAAAAGTTAAAATATTAAATAAAGGTTATTCAAAAATGTGGAGCTCCATTAAATTGCAATGGCCAGTGCAAAAAAGTATTCAATAGACTGTATACATTAGGTTTAATGCTGGGTCTAATGTGAGAAAGTATTTGAATAAACACAGGATATATGAATGGCTGTAGGGCAGTAATTCATCCGATATTTTGTTTATTAGAGTTTTACCACAGTTCCAAAAGTAGGTCTTGAAAACAGCGTGTTATTCCTTTAACCGCCGTGTTTGATCAGGCTTAGAGGAGGCCGTCGTTGGGGTCTGCATGGTCAGACCTTTGTGACTGCTTGGCAAGAAGAGTGCATTTTTTTTAACTAGAAACACAAATGGTGACTTAGGGCTTTCAAAACCTCCATCAATCCATGGATCGGGTCTAACAAAGTCACTGACACTCTGATAATAATAACACTGGCTGTGTTATTTGAACCTACGCTAAGCTCAGAAATTTGGGGTTGCCGAGGAACAATTTTACAGCATTGAGTAAAAAAGATCCAAAATGGCATGGGTGTCCAAACTATGGACCAATTTGTTTTGGCCCTCAAGTTTCCTAAATTGGCCCAAAGGTATTGGGTAGTACTACTCTACTAAAACATTGGAAACGTTCTGCTATCATAACCTAAATATATTTTGATGTTATACGGACATAAAATGAATGTCTCAGGCCTTATAGGTGTGGTGGGTGGCCTTATAGGTGTCAAATGCAAAATTTTGAACGATTCACTTCATTGTCATGTTTTCAGTTTGGAGTTTGGACACCCCTGCAAGAAGGAAATTAATCAGTCAAACTTTATTTATAAAGCTCTTTTCATGCATAAAATGTAGCACAAAGTGATGTACAGTGGATTAAAAAAATAACCCCACACAACCACGCAACCATCTTACCCCCACATGACAAAACATTCCGCCCATAGACATGCACCCCCACACGGACACACATGTGCACATGAACACACTCTTGAAATATATGATGCCGAGTGCAAATGAGCCAGTTGAGGAAACACCATCATTGGACCCTTGGAACAGAAAGGCACCAAACCTCCACCAGACAGGCCCCCGCAGCCCCAGTAGACCACTGCTTCTGGTGCAAAGGGCTCCTCAGAGGAAACACAGGAGATCTTAAAAGTGATAAAAGGATCTTAAAAGTGATAAAAGTCAAAATTATATCCATAGAAGAGGGCTGTAATAATGGAAAGACTTTTCAATGTAATGTTGCATTTAGAATATACAGTATTTGTTGTTTGAGGTTTAGGACACATTCAGTTAGACACAATGTAATTCTCAGGTCAAAACATATAAATCAGTGGCGCCACATACTCTTCTGAGAGACCTTTACAACTTACAGTGACTTGGAAAGCCACAATGATCACTGCTGAGTAAATATTTCATAATATTCCCATGGTTTGTGTGCTGCATCCATGTGTACCATTTGTTCAACATTAGAGTACCTCCCATGTGGTAAAACATCAAGCCAAAGTCTGAGAGCTGCATTATTTATTTGGAGCGCGCTGATTCTCATGGGGCCAGTGTCAGATGGATGTCTTGTGGGAAAACTCCAGATTTAGAATCTGAGCAGAAGTGTAGGCCATTGGGACCAATACAAATCATGTCAGTGTTAGACGCAATGAAAGGGGTTAGAGAATAGTTGACCTACAATGAACTTTTATGTGAAGCCATGTGTAGTTTATTACAATCAGTTCAAGCTGATGCAGATAACGCTTACTTCCAAACACAAACAGAAGATCTTCACTCCTGACAGCATAATGGTCTGTCTGTAGCATTCATGGCCAACATGCAACAAACCACTTCCCATTCACCACAAGGACAGAAGCGAGTGGAAATTCCTCAGAGCTCTTTTATTATGATCATTGCACTTTCTCCGACTGTTAAATAACTGTCAGTCTTGGACAGGAACCCACTTAGAACATGGATATCCCTAAAAAAATAAAAAATAAAAAAAATCACATTTTCAAGCCACTTCTTCACTTCAAATGTGTAATGAGTTTTACAGTCAGCCTCCACCAAAAGCCGCACTGAAGATGAGGGGTGAAGAGAGATGTGTGAGACAAAAGTGCTCCCCCTTTGGACCACAGAACAAGCAGGACACGTGAGGACACCCCTAACCCAATAGGACACGACAGTTTTAGTGTTTAACCTTGTGCAACCTCCTTACGCAACCTATCTCAGTGGTAACGTGCTTTTCTCTGCAACTGTTTTGACTGCTGGGGGTTACCTGCCACGCTTCTCACCGAACAATAAAGTTTGGGAAATAAAAGCATTACTCATACTTTCCTGAATGGGATTTGCGCCGCCAGATCTATGGTTGCAGCATCCAAGTCCAAACTGCACGGACAGGCAAAAAGAGAACAATGGTGTAAAGGCTCATAAAGTGTATTGGTAAAGTAGTGTGAAGGTGCTACTAGTAACAGTGTAGCTGGTAATTAAGACCACATTTCCCATAAACCATCTCTTCCTGGGGCATGTGTCATAAAGTGAAGCAGAGCCAGCATCAGTACTTGATAAAGATGGTAGCAATGTCATGGTTGATTAATGGTAGTGGACTGTTTTAAGGTGGAGTAATCTGCATTGATGGAGAAAAATAGTATTTCTGCCATGTGCCAGCCAAACAGTGCCAGCTCAGAGGATCTTGGCCTGCGTCAGAGGTACATTACTCAAAGGAAGCTTAGCCAGACTGGACTGGACTAAACTCGAATGCACATACTATCACAATGTCTTAGGGTTCATGTCTCTTGGTCTTGTATTGACGGTAATAAACTGCTCCAGCCTCACAACTATACTTTCAACTCTCGGGCTACTTCAATCTATTCTATAACAGGCATAGATCACATGCATGTAAAAAAAAAAAAATGTTTGGCCACTTCAACATTTTTAAGATACTGATAACATTCACCCTTTGTGTACTTTGTGTAAATTGCAAATGTAGCCATTGCTGCCATGAGACTGACTGCCAATCTGTGTCAGTGCACTTTCAGACCTGAACAGTCACAAAAACACACTGGGCACATTCACACAAAATCAGATAATTATTAGATCAGATTTTTTGTGCATATTTATGTGCGCAAGAGAAATCTGATCATCAAAAATTCCTGGTGATGTTTTTGGCCATTCTATTTGGAAGTCAAAGTACAACAAATCACTCTTTCAATCTTTCACATTTTTGTGTTAACGTTTAGCTCCATGAGGCAAAGACAAAAGCAAAAATTCAGACTGGAAGACTGGTGATGTCCACTTCTTTCTGTAGTGGGTGCTGTCTCACCTGTTCATGATTCCTCCTCCTTTTGCTGCCACACACACCTCCACCGCAGCCAATCAGCTACATCACCTCCTCAGCACTCCTCTCACCCTCCTCCTCCCCTTCACCACCGCATCAGTGGGACATTCTCTTTTCAATATCATCAGCTCATCGCTTCATCTTTTCACCAACATGGTCCAGGAACATTCACGATCTCTAATTGACGTCCCTCCTTCATACACCGTACGACATTCATCTGCTGGGGTCTAAGCACCAAAGTTCTGTCCTATGTACCAGCATATGATAATAAATTATCACCGTCGTGCATTTGTTTATGTCTGAGTCTTTCCAGATTGAAATTAGTTGGTCGTATTTTGCATGATTTGTTCTGTCAAAGCCTGTAAATCAGATTACACAGATTAGAAGTAACTGTTTACATGACATTTCAATAATCTGATAACTCCAGAAATCAGATGATCACATTTTTGTATATACGTAAACAAAGGCACTGCACACAAGCAAATTTGGTGAATTATCCTGATTAAGCCTGTAACATTAATTACTATATCAACTTATCGTTCAATCAATGATGGAACAATATATTTTAGGGCTCAATATGTGTTGTGTCTACATTTTTGGAGGTTTTTGCATAATACAATAAGATTTGAGCTGTAGAGGGTTGAATAAGTAACCTCTGTGGCTTATTATTGGTTCATTCTGCTATTTATTTAATGCAGCCCATGCCTTTTAATAATTCTCTGTGTTTGAAAATGGTTTACTGGGATCACACTGCTTTATGGTTAGTGGGTCAATGGCATAAAGTTTCAATATCACCGTTTTCAGCAAAATGTCGTGCTTCAAATGTGCAATAATGAGAGGCCTAATCCCGCTGTGAGTGCGAATACAGATTTGGATCCTCATAGTGTGATAAATACCCGCTCAAAATTGATATGCAGGTAACTGTCTTGCTGGACAAAATTGCAACCAAACCGGCAACTTTACGATTTTAACACGTGCACACTCTCTCCAGTACCAGGAGATGAAATGGCATCATGACCTCAGACTTACACAATGTGGGTTAGGTTAATTTGGGGTCAACTTCAAACCATTAACCATTTATTTGCTCTACAGTTGTTTCACCTCTTGGGACCAGACCTGCCTCACCTCTGGTAATTGTTCACTTATCACTTAAACGGACCTATCCTCACGGAGTTCACCTACATTCCTCTGGTTTAGGTGACATCACTGCGAGACAATGTGCTCTGATCTCCACTGGGGGCTTGGTCTGATTAAAGGACAGATGATACACCCGCCGCACTTGTCGCTACAGCAACGAACTGCCACAAATTGCTCAATGTGGCGGTCATTTCCTCATTAAGTGCATTATGGGGGGGTCACACGTTACACCAATCTCACAGAGTATCTTCAATCGAGTCCTCGGATTACTGGAAGAGAGCAGCAGCTTGGAAAATAAAGTGGTTTTATAATGTTTTTCACAACCTTCTCGTACAAGAGGCAGAAAATATGAGATAAGTGCAACAGTTTATGACAGGATGAGTAAATCTCCAAAAGCTCTTGTCTGATCCTCGGGGTCTAAAGTGATCCAAGAAAAACAAACATAGTGATAGCTGTGGGGAGGCTGGCAGCTTCTCAGAAATCTTTTTAGAAAGGTCACTATCCACAGTGTAACACTGGGTACGTTTACTGTATTTACCAAATGCACCATAGCAGGAATAACTCATGTGTTATTAGCCTTTACCATCAGAGCAAGTAGATTTCCTCTTGACTTATGTGGTTTTGTACAAGGACCTGGTGGTGCGAATGACTCCTTTGATCGTGTTTTCTATGTGAGTTCATTTGTACTCAACCTTATGTTCTTCTGTCACGAAATTTTAGCGTGTGTGTGTGTGTGTGTGTGTGTGTGTGTGTGTGTGTGTGTGTGTGTGTGTGTGTGTGTGTGTGTGTGTGTGTGTGTGTGTGTGTGTGTGTGTGTGTGTGTGTGTGTGTGTGTGTGTGTGTGTGTGTGTGTGTGTGTATGAGTGTATATGTGTGTGTGTGTGGAGTTTGTTTGACTGTGTGGGTCAGGCTATTTAAATGAAGATCGATAGATTGATTGATATATTAAAGAAAATTGCTTGGAAAATGGAGATTTAGGGTGAAATGCCAGAAGGGTCATACCTCAGTTAGCCTTGTTCACAAACTCTTCTAACCACCAAAATATTCTGACAGTTTTTGTATTCAAATGTGTGAAAAATAACTGACCTGTCAAAACATTTACACAACACAACAAACTGTTTGTGAGAGTGATGGCTCCTCTGCCCACAACTCCAGAATACTTCGGTGTAATGTGTGCACATGTCAACATCCATCCATCATGGCAGAAATAAAGCTTCAAAACAACTTTCTGCTAATTTAGTTCAGATTCAGGTCTTTATCTCCAGCATTTGTGAAACCATTAGGAAAGGGTCCGTGCACACAGACCTTATAGTTGACATACAGTAAATTTAAATCCACGTGACAGACAAATAAACAGAGTATAAAGCACCATATTTCACTCCGAGTTGTACAGTGAAGTGCACACGTCACACTACGCAGACCTGTCTTTGTGCTGAGTGATACAGACCACAGATGAAGAGAATGTTTCTGCTTTATTTCATTTACGTAAAGTCAAACGGAACACCCCACATCCAGGTTAAACAAACTAACAAACAACTTCCTCCTGCAAAGAGTCACCATTATTCATGCCAATGTGTTCTCTATTTAAATGCAATTGTTTAGAGATTTCACAATTGTACGTTAAACAAAAGCTTTTCCAGATTTGCAATAGATAATAACTGACACAACTGGTAACACAGAAAACAAAGGCAGAGTACAGAGTTTTGTATTCAATCTCTCAAAAATAAAAAATAAAACAGTAAAATTGATTAAATGAAACATAAATTGTTCGTTTTGGTCCATTCCTGTAGATTTACTGAACTGATGTTGCCCAATGGACACATATTTGCTCATTTGTGTATCTAAAACCTTATCTTTCAACTTTTGGGAGTCGACCACCCAGTCCAAAAGTTTATGTCTCACTGTCAAATTCAAGAAATGTTGGCTTACTGTTTCTCGCTGCATCAGAAGATAGAGCGCTTTCTTGGTGTATTGGCGTCATCATCTGAACTAAGGGAAAAGGTGAGACTGGGCCGTGCAGCACAGACTATCATACGAAACGTTGAGCACAATTAAAAGTGAAATGTTTAATGATGACTCTGACGTTCATTTAATTTCCTGTTGCTTTGTTTGGGTTTCTTGATTGCACTGAAGAAAGAAACAAAACAGATATTCAAGACATTTTCGGAGGATACATCAAGTCGATACGTTTCATTGAAGTTTTTGTTTTAATTAGTGTTCAGGGCAGCTTTGAAAGTCCACCAAGAGAAACATATCTAAGGTCTTATTTTTCCACACTTTTCCTCAAAGTTCACGTCCTTTCTTCTTGTTTTGCTGATTATCAAAAGCAGAACAATAGATTACACCCAGATGTTAGCACTCCGGGTTCAAGAGCCATGGTGGATGCACATTAAAAGGATTCGACTCCATTTACTCCTAATTAGAGAAACACAAATAACATAAATCCAAGTGCGTATGTCATGATTTTTTTTTTTTTTTTTTTTTTTTCTTTTGCAAGGAACGTACGGTTATCCAAAAACACATAGCCCGGGGTGACGCTCGATCTAATTACTGTGAATGAGTTTGCAGGCTGAGCTCACACTGTGTCAGGGCTGAGGTAATGATAACAAATGCCTCATGAAGTCAAGTATGTGTCCATAAAACGTCATCATCCACTGGGTTAATAGTCAGCACCTTTCAATTACAAACGATATAAATTCTGTATTCTGAAAATCTATGAATATGCATTTGGAAAGTTCGTTCTGTCTTCCTGTAATTATTAACTTCAGGTAAATGAGCGTATAGCCTTTTCACAAGTGTCTAATTTGAAGAAACTCGCAAGGTATGAATATACATTTTATATTTATTATTTATTATTATTATTAGTTCATTTTCAGTTATTTTAATTGAAAGGTAATTTACTGACTTGACTCAGTTTGCAGTTTGGGTAAAGTTATTCTAGAGCATACTTTTTGGCTTTCTCTGTTTGGTTTCACGGTATTTTGCAGTGTCTGTGGTGACAGTGGCATAGCGCTCACCCATTGACGGTGCATAATTCCATTGTGTCCTTGGGATGGTCCAATATGGATTTTTTGAGCTGGTTGCTGTGGTCTGTAACTGGCATGTGCTGATAACCTTATGATTTTGAAATCCATAGCAAGGCCTTTTTTCCTCATAATTGGTACATTTTGTTTTCCTCCCCAGAAAGTCTATTGTAAAAGCAGAACTTGATTACATTTTAATAATTAAACATGTTTGGCTTTTCAAACTTGTAAAGAGCCATGTGAATCACTATATTACACTTTGGGATGAGAGCTGATTGGCTGTGCATTCATTTTTGTGTCTGAAAAAGCTGTTAAAGATGTGTTAGTGGCCCAAAAAATCCATGCATTTGAATACCCTTTGGCCCGGGTTTCTGAGAGCTATAAGAGTTTTTCACTCAAAATGACATTTCATTTTTTGTCAAATGTATCTCGAGGTATATGAATTAATTTGTTGCACGATTTTGTGGTCATACAGACATGTTTTAGTCAGTTAGCTCTTTTAGTCGATTCTATTCTAGACTATTCTATTCTTGTATTTTTTAAGGATTTTTTTTGACCCGTGGAGTTTACTTGACCGTACAGTTTGAAATGGAGCTGAGACCGGGAAATGGCATGCAGTAAATAGTCAGCGCCAAATTCAAACTCACGACCTTGCAACCTGCCCCCCACAGCAGGCATGAGTGCTATCCACTCAACCACAAGCAGCACTCTATTTCCATTTTCACTCATAAATCTGTTCAAAAAGAAAAATTCTGATGGACTGAGGACACGGTGTGAATGACACATGGACACATACAGACGGAGGCAGTTTAGAAGTTTAGAGTTTAGAATTTTAGTGCCAAAAATTTACTAAATTTTCAACAATGACTTGAGACCAAACAAAATCAATATCATCAATACCAGAACAGATTTTTCACCCATTCCAATTTGGGAAACACGTCTGCTGTGTTTGATTGTGATTGTGCTGTTAAGACATTCAATTTTGCTCATGACTCTAAATAAATACTATAAATGTAAATAAATAAATCAATTCATGTAATTGCTTAATGCCTCCAATCTTCAATTTCTGATATAACAATGTACTATAATAATTTGGTACTGTGCGTCAATTTAACAATTTCTGCTGCACAAGTATGGACAAAACGATTGAGGAGAGAAAGTTAGGATACTGCCAGTTCTATTAATGTCACACTTCTTTTAAAAAGCAGCTCTGTAGCCACTGAAAAAATGTTGCAAGTCCTACTGAAGCACTGAGATGCAGAGCGTGCACCTGCGACTTTTGACAAAACTGTGTTCTTTATAAAGATAACGTCACAATGAAAAATTCCAGTCATCATTTCATGTTTAAATAAATGTGTATTAAGACCATTTTCAGTCTGTGGAGCTTGAAAAGTTACATTAAAACTTGCTCTAGCCATCACCCAAGAACAATGTCGGCCATTAACAGTGTGCAGAATTATTATCCTAAACTGGCTCATAAAACAAAGCAAAACATAATAGAAGTCTGGGTGTAATATAGAGGAGTTTGAAGGGCAGTAAATCAGCTGATTAGACTCTGGCTGCAGTGGTAAACGGTATAAAAAATAATAGCAGTCTGCAGGGGGTCTGTGTGTGACTTCACCTACATTCATATACTTTCATGTGCATGTGTAAAAAGTAATGGGTAATAAGTCATTGTTATTGTAATAAGGTGGAATTCCTGTGGACCTGCATCAGCTCATAAATACAGCCTGTTAGGTCCCACTGATAAATGATACAGGACCAGTGGAAGTGCACTTATGGGACAGTACAGTAGGCCAGCCCGGTGGATTAGCTAATCTCTCCTCTCAAAGCAGTCAAGTTCATTCAGCAAGTTTGTGAAATCAGATAGAGAATTTTCTTATTTTGTTTTGTTCCAGTTTGAACTGCCTGAAGAGCTGGACCCATGCACTTCCTGAACCAAATATGAACTTGATTTGCTCTTCAGACTTACCCCGCTCTGTTTGCCCTCTGAGCTTAGCTGTTGATGCAAATGCTGTTGTTGTCCTTGAGAAAAATGGGGTGACTGTTTGTAACCATGAGGTCAAAGGAAAAAAGCTGAATAAAAAATAAAAAGTCCTGCAGATTGCAAATGGAACATTTTAGGTGAGACACTACAGGTGAATGGGAAAAAGAATCTTACATTTAAAGACATCAGTTTGAAACTTGTAGTTTACTCACATAAATGTAAGAACAAGTTTTTCATCATGTCATGTTTGTATATGGAAAAAAGGCATTTTATGTGGAAAAAAGGCCTAAAATGCACACATTTGGGACATATACAACTGAAAAATGGACAGAACCAGGTTGAAATTTCTTGGTTCATTTTGTACTCATTTTAGTTACAAAACAATTTACAGAGGGGATTTTGGATTTCTTATTTAGTTTTTATGTAAATGAGATTGGACTGAAAATGTTCCCTAAAAATTCAAATTTCGCCTTATTTTTTTCTTTACTTAAAACTTAAATAAATCTGTTTTAGAATTAGATATCAGAAAAGCTTTCTAATTGTTTCATAAAAATCTTGTTGAGTCCAGGATTGTACACTTTGGTGTGTGTGGGAGCTACTTTAAGGCTGATTCTTATGTTTTTAGGGGAGAAAAATGCATTTCAAGAAAAAGGCCTTTGAAGTTACAATGTCCCAGAGAAATCTATGAATGAAGCGGATTCAATGGAAGAATAAAACATTTTTAGGATTGGACAAGTTTGTTGTTTCCACATGAAAGTCGATATGGCGAGAGAACAAACTGACCAGAGTTCCAGCGCTCAGACTGCAGAGACAGTGAAACAGGGCTGTATGAGCTCATGATTGTAACAGTAGTGTAAATCTGCTGTGAAGAGCTTGTAAATCTGCATTACTTCAGAGAGAGGGGCCATAAATGACCCGTGCTCTGCTGGTTGGCTGTATGAAAAGTGTGATGTTTTTATACACATAGGCCCCAAACCTTGTCATAAAAAAGATAGCTATTCATCACAATGGCCAACATCCTCACACTTTGTGCAAAGTGCTATTTTTACAACAATATCATTGATTTTATTACTTGATTTTATAGCAGTATTTTATAGCTCAATTTCAAATCTCATCTTTGAAATAGACTGTATGTGTTTGTAAAGTTTAGACCTGTTCTGAAACCAGTGGGATGTCCTACTTCAGAACCATTAGCGCTGTGCTAATTACTCACCCCAAAGAGGTATTAAGCTGTTCATGAGAAATCGCCTACGTTCATTCATACAGTGAATGTTTTAATTGTTTATTATGTATTTGTTAGATCAAATCCCTTTATCTGGTAGAACTGGCTAATTGTTATTAAAATGTAACTGTAATTATTGTTGTAACTGATATAGTTAGTATAGTCAGGATCTGTTTTTTGTTTTGGTGAATTAATTGTACCTTTCTGGGGCCGAGTGAGCGAATGACCCTAAATCAGGTCAGTCCCTGTAGCTGAGCGGTGCTCCTCTCATTCAGTGCTGTAACTATTCTGCTTTTACAGCTGCTTCCATTACATTGGACTTTTTATTTTCCCAGTCTGGACTAAATATGTCCCATTAGTCCCCAGCCCCCTTCCTAACGCTCTGTGGGCTGCAGCAGCAGAAGTGTATAATATATGGAGGTGTGTGCGCTCCGGTGCAGCGGGGGGTCAGCTACCTGGCATCCAGATGTGCACCAGCTAATTGTTGCTCAGCTATTGTTTTTGAAAGCGACACACTTTGTAAATTATTGTCAAACGTGGAATAATCACCTTATATCCTTGTGATATGATATACTTCTATTTCAGTAATCCTACTTTAATGGAATTTGTCTTTCTGTAAAATGAACTATTTAATGGTAATATTATGTATTCATTTTTTATTACAAATGTACAACTCTAAATAGCACGGCTTGAAAACAAATTAGATATGTCTATTTTATTTGGTTAAGTTTAGTCAACCAAAATGCTGTCTTGCTCAAACAAGTTATTTTAAGTATGTAAGAGTACAAATGGTACAATCCTAGATTTTATAACTTTTGAAAAGATAAAATATTGGAAGTTTAGATGTAAATCATATCTGAGAGTTCCGTTTCGATTTATAAAATGAAAAGGCAGCCAAGCTGAGTCAAGATATTCAACCCCCAGTGAATGAAAAACAATTACAGACAAATATTCAGATTTTGCTCTGACTCACTCTGAACTTCTCCAAAGTCTTTTCTCTCACTCTTGCCCATAGACATGTTTAATAGCACAAACCTGATAATACAAAAACTCCCTACAGAAATTATATTTTGAGAAATGGGAAGTGAATTTAAGGGCTGCCAAATCTCCCATTCGTGTTCTCCGCTCACTGCAGCCGTTTTCCATTATCAGTGCCCAAACTAGCTTGTTAAAAGAGTGAAACTCAAACCACAGTTTTCAAAATTACAGAATTCCTCCATAAATGGCCAACCCTCCCTGTGGCAATATACACAGGGTTCAGGCTTGAGGTGAGACCGCCATACCATTACCATAGGCACACATATGCACACCATATTCTGACTATGGATTATAAACAACAACATAAAACATCAAATCAAAATTACCAGACAACACGCAAGTCGACAGACCTCAGGCCTGATAAGCACATGTGGCTGTGTGCATCTGAAACATGTGCAGTGTGATCAGCAGTGTTAGCCATTGATTACACTCTTTCATGTCA
The DNA here is from genome assembly GCA_019453435.1 of Rhinogobius similis. Taxonomy (NCBI): domain Eukaryota; kingdom Metazoa; phylum Chordata; class Actinopteri; order Gobiiformes; family Gobiidae; genus Rhinogobius; species Rhinogobius similis. The sequence continues at coordinate 26,708,642 of CM033630.1, read as the reverse complement.
ACCTTGACAAAGTATACGCGATATTTCTAAATATTTAGAAATAATTCCAAATTAAACAAAAGATAAAATTGCTTGTTTTGGCAAAAGTATTTTGTGAAAAGTAAACTTGTGTGATGTGATTAATATTAAATGTAGTAAATATTGATATAATAATCTTCAACAACAAAAAAATTATACTCCCCAGATTTTTGAGATTGTCCAATATGGAGAGGAAACTTTCTTCTTTGGCCAGTTCACTCTTGGAAATACATTTTAATGGATTTGGAGATGGTAGAGATAATGAGCAACTTTTCTCATTTTAGTGACAGCTGGCATTTAATTTCCCCGGTGTGCATGTGCATCTGTGTCCACATGCCTGCCAACGCGTAATTACCTGTGATACTGCCACAAATAAGACTAATAAACTATCCCACTGAAACAACTGTTGATAAATACAAAGCTGGTAAGTCATTTAGTCTGCTTTTAGTTGCTGATAGAGCTGGGATGCTTTTGATACCAGACTTATACAAGATCAAACCACAAGGCTCTCACACATAGGCACAGCGGCGCTCGCAAAAGACTAATTCTATGTTTTCTCTTTGGACGGAAATTGGTGCAATTTTGGACATAATTGTTTCAAAACTACTGGCTAATTATGACCTTTAGAGAACGAAGCGTACAGATTCGATGTGACATTTCGCTGCGCCTGCAAAATATAAATGCCGAGTGAAGCTGGGTAAAACTTTAATAATGAAAACAAGCATGCGCCAACAGAAAGGAGAGCTATTCATGGAGCGCCACTCGCTGACCTTCATTATGCTTAAAGAAAACAGAGCTAAACACAGACAGAAGCAAATGAAAACAACAGCGCTTTCTTACAGTGCCTCCAGGGGCCACCAGGTGTCACCGAGTGGACTGACTATGGATTTTACAGCAGGACTTTTTCAACCCAGCCCTAACCCTATGGGAAATCATTACTGCGCCGGCACCATAATGAAAAGCATGATGAGTGAGTGACCCCTGAAAAATCCCTTTAAAAGAGTTAACAGGTTTCAGAGCCAAGTCTTCGACCTTTCCAACTGTTTCCCGTCCCTTTAATTGGCTAACTCTAACTGTGTTTTAAATCAGAATGCTTTTGACTGATTAAAACAAAAGTGCACATTTCTTTATTGACTAACTGTGCCAGAATGTGCACACACTTTTAGAATTTCGGGGAAAACGTTTGAAGTAAAAAAAAAAAATAAAAAAAAAGATTATTTATTTATTTATTTTTGCTTAGCTTGGTCTCTCAACATTTTGCTTCCACCTTGAACAAACACTGTCAAATCTGCACCTAAAGATGCTTTGTTATTTCATTGAATGCACTTCCATAGAATTTTATAAAGTTGTCATAGAGTCATTAAGATCAGCCTTTAAAGTAAAGTAGGACGACTGTACAAGGATTTGCTCATAACTAATTTATTTATTTACATTCAACGCCGACAAATTACGTAAAATATGACATTTTTTTTAAACATGCATTTTTCAGTAAGATCTAGTTTACTCAAAAAGTAAATAAGATATCCAAAATCCCTTCAGTGATTTTTTTGCTGTTGTATCTATCCACACCAAAGCCTTGAGATAAGGCATTTTTGTCTCAGTGCTTGATGCTGTTGTTGTATTATTGTGAGATTTGTGTGATTTAAGACAGATGCTGTTGAGTGCCTCCGGATTGGGTTTGCAAAAATAGTTAAAGCTTTTTTGTGCTCCCTTGTTATACTTTGCTACCCTCTACTGGCATAAATCTCAGTTAAACAGATTTGTATTTGAAGGTAGTGCTTTTCCGTAGGTCTTAAAAGTCTCAGGTCTCAATGCTGGGAAATGTGCAGCTTGTGTTTTGCTGAGGCCGCTGTCAGAGCCAGGGGAGGCTGGACAAACACACCTAACACACAGCGGCTACAGCCATAACTGGATCTCAGCCATAGGCAACACTCTGCTGCTCCTCACACTTCCACCAATCAACACAACTTAATACTGTATTCAATATATTATAATACTGATGAAGATTTGGTTAACAAGGGTAAAGTAGTGTTTACAAACCATTGTATTACTATTTCCTATTACTAGTCCAATTTTTGTAATACCTAAACAAACTGCACTCTCAGACTGTCTAGATATGACAAAAATACCAGACAGAAAATACCAAATCAACCAAATCAGAGATGTCCGTTTTGTGGAGATGCAAGCTCCTTCTCAACACACCTGTTTTTATGCATTTTAGTGCAATAAAACCACAAAAAAGTGCCTTTGTTTGCCTATTTTTTGGCTAAAACACGTCATACTTTGCCTTAAGCTATAATAAGATATAGACATTACCAGCAGACCTAAATGACATAAACCAGAAACACTGAGGCGTCTTTTTAATCTGTGCGAAAACCTTTCAAATGACTGACTGAAGTTTGTTTTGCTTTTGCCTCATGGATTCAGCAGATGGCGCTGTTATAAGCGCGATGGAAACGAGAGGCTAAAACCATGTAGGCTGTAAATCGGTTACATAATGCTTAAAACCAACAGTGGTGGCATCTTACTGTATCTAATAATGATTAGATCTGTGGAAAGTATTTTTTCTTGCTTTCTAAAACTTAGTTAGGATATCTTTTTAGTTTCTCAGTCATTACTACAAGGTCTCCTCTTTAATAAAAAACCTTAATACATATTTAATCAGGCAAGTTTGTGCAGAGTGCCCTTTATTTAGATTAAGTGTCAAACTGACACTAAAGCTGTCAGTGTGTAATATGGTGAAATGTTGCATTGCCAACACAAGGTGGCAGTGTTGGTTCACATTATCCTGTGACGATCCTGTCGTTGTGTAGCCGCCACTGTAACAGACGATTTCCCGCTTTTTACCATGAATACTGTGTAAGTGCAATGAACTCCGATGCTACACATCACGTAATCGGTGAGTGAAATAGTTTGTGCTACAATTGTAGCCTTGTCCTCCAGTTAATTAGACCAAACTATGTGAAATTTTCTGCTGAATACTCTCCATATATATAAACTAGGATAGTTTTTTTTATTTATTTTTTTATTTTACATTTACAATCATTTTTAATGCATGTCGTAAATGTGTAAATCTGAGCTATGCAAAGCGCCCCAAAATTGTCTAGTACCATTCTGCTCTCTGATTGGCTGCCGGGTTGATTGGCCTGAGCTCTGATTGGTGGAAAGTTTCTCGCTGAGCCTGTCCGTCGTCGGAGTTTACTTTCTCGCCTGCGGCTGAAGTTTGGACTGTGGACCGCTGCTGGAGGCAAAGTGGACAACCCCCGGGCTTACTTCCATGTCTGCGCTGTCCGAATATTTACCGTAATGCGCGTAAAGGGTAGATAAAGCTTCCCATTTTCTGTTGATCTCCTCTCGGGGTAAGCGAACTGTCATTCAGAAATCTACTACGGCGCTCACGTGTTTAACCTTATCCGTTTTATATTTTACATTATACGCTGGATCCAGGCACACGCACGCTCGCTCGCTTTTCTTGCGTATGTTCGCTGTTTCTTGTGGTTCTTTCCTCTTACTTTTACTCGAGTGATTGTTTTGCGTGAGTGAGAGTTGCGCGTTTATGTAATTTGCGTTCTATTTAGCGTTTAATTCGCAAAATAAGTTTAGGGGAATAAAGTTAGGGGAGAAGAGGAGGACGTGTGTTGGACATTGGAGGCATGGTGCATGTGGTCAGCTGCTGAGGAACTGCGAGTTTGTCATCTTTGCTGGAAATAAGAAGGTAAGCTTTATCAGTGTCTTGATTCACTAAGTAAGTAACTTTTTCATGGATTGGATGGTTTCTGTCATTGTTTTGGTTTTACAATTGAACAAAACTAGGCTACATCTACATATATTATAACTCAAATTACTTGTTTGAATAACAAAACAGTATTCATCCCACACTAAATAGTAATTATACATGTGTTTATCCTTGTGCCCTATTTGTGTTTGTATTTTTTGTTAGACAGTGCATTTTGAATAAAACAAGCATGCCATCTTTCTAGTTTTCCATCCATGCTATGATTTATGTTTAAAAAAATTACAAAAATGATTCTTTTTTTTAAGGAAGACGTGCCTAAACTGAATTGGCATGTCACTTCTGAGGAGAGGCTGATGTAGTTCAAAGATACAGTACAAGAAGTGAAGACATAAGCTATGGTCCTGAGGAAAATTGATGGAGCGGAAAGATTAAAACCACTGTAAGCAGAGACATTCTGACATGTGGTCAGAATAAATCTATTACAATAATAATAGGTCAAAATCTCTGGTTAGAGTTTAAAAGGATTCACATCAGGGTTCAAGCAGTGATCAATGTCTCTTGGTGTTTGTAATAATAATACGCTTTTGAAGACATAAAATGAGGGCCCTGCTTCATTTCTTATTTTTCTTTTTGTTCTTGCTTGTTTTGCAGTATGCTGTATCATGCTTATTATTACTATGAAAGCTAAATAGTGTTCAACTTTTTGTATGTTGTAAATACCCTTTTTCCCTCTTTCCCTTTTCAGATTGAAGAGGTTCAGTGTCCTTCTCTGAGTGATCTAAAATGGACTTTCTTTGGGGCTTTCTTCTGGTGTTGGAGATGGTTCTGATGTCCAGCGCTGCCAGAGGTAAGTTGCTCTTTCCTGAATTCATTTTAGTGGTACCTCAAAATACAAAGTGTAGTTACAGGTATTTGCTGTTTTCTTGTGCAAAAACAAATAGGTATGCTAGATGTCAGCGTTATCTTGTCATCTTTTGTGCACAAATGTTTGGTAAACTTGACTGCCATGTAAGAGGGTTTTTGGCAACAGTTTTTCCTTTGTTTCTCACTTGCATTACTTTGTGAAGAGCTGAAGGTTCAGAGTACAATAGATGTCTTCTTCCATTATCAGACAGCTCAGGATGTGGCCTGTACAGTGGAGATGGGGACATTTCCCAGCATGTAGCACAACAGGCAGACGGTTGCAGAGTTGGCGCCCGTTCCCCAGATCACACCAATGATGAGTTTTCAGCGGGAACAAAGCTGCATTCAGTGAAGCGAGGCCAAGCCAGCGCACAGACACGGGGCAGAAAGTAAACACAGGGCCATAGACCGCAAAGAGATGAGATTAGATTAGCCTATTAGGGATGTTTGCTGTGCAATGCCACAGCACTTCCTCCCTCGGCCCTGCAGTCAGGGTTCTGTCAGTGGGACCGGTGCAGTGACAGGCAGGAGCTTCGAAAAAGACAATAGTGGGAAAAACAAACAACATAGAGTTACAAATGGTGTGTCGAGATCTTGATGCAGAGGCTGTGGTACTGATGTAAAGAAACAAATTGAATGAATGAATGAATTTTAATTTGTCCGCTCATCTCATCTCATGTTTTTTTTACAAATATTTATAAATTGTATAAAATGTATTTCAGTAATTACCAAAATAATAATGCAACTGTAATTATATATCAGCTACATCCAAGTTAATGCTAATGAGAGAAACAGTTACACAAGGTTTGCACTGACAGAAGCCAAAGGTAAAGATGTGGACATGGAAAGAGCAGTTTGAGGCCAAGAGTGCATGAAAAGGACAAAAGAACAGATTTGATTATGCAGTATGTCTCTTCATGTGATGAGATGGACTTCACATACACAAGATAATGGACCTAAGTGACTTGTTTTTAACTCTGTATCGGTTAAAAAAAAGAAAAAAAAAGCATTTCAGACATTTATTATTTTCACCTGTACACATTATTTTCAGTTTGAGTTGAATGAACAATATGTATAGTAGACTACATATTAACAGATGGAGGTTATCTGAGTGTACTGGGGGTACAGTGGCTGCTACCATGTCATTGTCGTTTTGTGGTTTTTAACTGGAGTGAAGTGGTATGCCATCAATGGCCGTTGATTGCTTGCAGTTTTGTTTTGCTATTCGCTTTTTCCTGCCTTTGATTAGAATTGATTTATATGCTGTTCAGGACATTAGATAGAGTTTCCAAAGAAATCACAGCTCAGTTAAGTCAACCTACATCCATTGCATTTAATGAAGTAATGATAGGTAATAATAGGCCACAATTATTATCATTTGACTTAACTGTATTTGACAATATTTATATGAAACAATAGACTGAGAAATGGACTGTTTTCATTGGCTACAGCTATTTTCCACTTCACTTGAGCTGCCTCAGAGTACAATTAATATTCGTGATGTGGAGACTACTGTTCTATTCCAGGGAAAATAATGCGAACTGAAGGTGGGCTCACCGTGGCAACTGTCGAAACAAAGAACAATATGAAGCTTAATGCCATAAGGACACTTGAGGACATTTGGGATTTATTGAAAGCAATTGAAAGCACACATTTCTTCTGTTTGTCTATTCGATTTTGTTTCGTAAGGCATTGTTAGTTGTATAATCAAAAGTCAAAATATTGCCTAAAATGATAAATGGGGAACTCGTAAGAACTGGAGTGAAGAGGCTTATGCAGTTCCACTGTTGAATGAGTGTCTGGCCTCTGTGTGTATGCCTGTCTGTGTACGCCGGGGCATGAGACCGAGCAGCTGATAGATTAGCATTCTCCACTGTATGGCACTGAAGCTCAAATCTGAAGGTCAGAGAGTCAACATAGGACAATTTCAGTCCAACTGTTTAGAGGGTTACTGCAAGTCATCCCTCCACTCCACAATGTTTGGAAAATATGCCATGCTGTGTACTATTTGTCATAATTAAATGCATGCATCCAATTAATCGGTGCCGGTTTGACTCTAAACTAGGGCTAAGTCTTGTGAAATGTATTACAGTATAGGTCTAATCCAGATTTCTGAAATGGCCAAGCATAGGCCTGTCACGATAATTACTATATCGACTTATCATTCAATGTGTGATGGAAAGAACAATATTTTTGGGGCTTAACGTTTATTGTTTACACCTTCTGCATTCAGAACATTTTCTTTGTTTTTGATAAGATTTGGATTCCAGAGAGTGAAATTAGTAACTTTTATGACGCACAATCGGCACCAACTCACTGAAAAAGTGTCTCATTCTGCTAATTATTTATTGTAGCTCATGATTTCACATTTCACATTTAGATTGACTACATTTGGGATTTTCCAGCTTTACTGTGTCAATTGACAAAGTATTTTCAATATGATTGTTTATCGTGACATTTTTTAATAATTTAAACCAATATATGCCTCTTCAAAATGTGTTATCGTGACAGACCTGGCAAAGTCTAACATCCATTGTGTTGTTTGTCCTTTTTGTATTGCTGGTGATAAAACCTATACTTAGAGTGAAATTGTGTAGAGGATAATTGCAGGATGGTTAAATCATGTGCACAAGTAACTGATGGTAAAGAATGAATGGCAAAGCTACAATTAGTATTTTGTCTGTTTGTTGGAAATGAGTCTCATTTACTCTGATTGGTCTTTGCTGTTTTTTTCCCCCAAGATGCTGATGTAGAATCACTTGTTTATTCAGAGAGGGGTGATGCGCGCAGGTTTGCATTTGTGGTTCCATGATACAGTTGTTCCTAAACATTGTAATGCCTTCCAGGTGATCTCTCCATAGACCACCCAATATCAGGACAAAGGTGGATGAACAGTGATTCAACGGAGCCACAAATTGTAAATGTGCAAAGTCAGTCTAAATAAACATACATTCAAATGCTAAACTTATACATATACACTTGCCATAAAATTTAAGGCGCACAGATACACATTGCAGCCTTTTACCAACCTCCTGTTTCACACTCTCATTACAGGAGAATGTAATTAGCACGCCAACGCTAACTCTGATGGCTAGGAGTTAAGTTGGGACAAATTAGAGCTTTACAATCCAATCCAATCCAATCCTCATTTCCTATTTTTGTATTGAAAACATGCTGAGAATTGGCATGGCTGAATGTAATTGTACCAAACAGGGCTGTGCAATTTATCACATTTTTATAGAGATCGAGAGTGTCAATGATATGCTTGCATTGTGTCTTTTTAATCCTTAATACATCTATAATCAGTAAAAGAATTTGGTTTTGAGTCGGAGTTTAGACTTTGAAGGAAGAAATTTAAAAATCTGTAAGTATTAAAAGTCTGCCTTGTTTATAATCTGGTCATTAATATTGAAAATAATAATTATTTTTTGTTTTTAGATAAGGCAAAATCAAATTGGATCGAAAAGAGATTGCACTAAGCTTTTGCACTAAATAGAAATATATTTTTTTTCAACGAATGGGCTTGTTACACTTGTTACACAAAACACAGTTAAAATTGGGTTCCACAATTGAGATGCACTGCTGCAGATGCAATAGTGAATATGAATTTAAAGTTCTCCGCTGCGACAGTGCATTGCCCACACACTGTGCTCTAAATGAAATCTGTCTCAGTGAAGCTCTGATTAACCATGTTATTACTGTGGGAAATCCATAACATTGTGGTGTATGTGGCAGAAGAAGCCCGGCTTATTGGAAGACTGCAGAGGCTTAGGAGGGGAATGAGCGCATCCCAAGTCCTTGTAGAATAAACCAGTGCATACCACAGACAGATGCTCAAACACACAAGTTTACCTCATTGTAAATAGACAGCGATCACTCAAGCGCTGTTCCTGCTGTTATGTGTTCTGAGTCACAGCGAGGCATCGTAAATGCCATTTGACATGCTGATAACCATTATACGACCCATGGGGAGCAGGGCCGGGCCGCTGACCGCTCACCCAAAAAGAATAGAGGTCAGCTTTGCCCTTATTTGTTTTACCACAGGGTCTTTCTAAAGATTTTCCGAGAGTCTGAAGTTATTTAAAAAGCCTGTATTGAGAGTAAAACATTTTTGAATGTGCTTCACTGCCAGTCTTATAAGCGATAGAGGAAAAAAGTGTGAAAAATAAAGGACAACGTATGGGAGGACAGGAGTAAACTATAATAATAAACTCATTTAGTCCTGGTTTGACCCCAGTTAAGTCCTGATGTAGACTTGGTTTGGTGCTGTTTCTGTTTTATTTTAGCACTGATCCATGACCAGATTTAACTCTGAATTTATTCCCTGGTTAATTCTTAATTTGATGTGGTTTATGTGAGAATGAATGCAGAGAAAGAACACATCCAATATGGGTCTAAACCAAGTTTGCTAAGATAAAGGGCCTCAACTTAGGACTTAAACTTACATAAAACAATTATTGAATTTAAAAGAATTCTAACTTTCAACTGTATATTTTGGTCCATAAGCAATCCTGCCTTTGAGACCTTGCTCTGTCACCCCAAATGTTTTAGTGTTATTTATGAGGTTAAAGACAGTTTATATATTCTAATAACCCTCAGTGCTCCTTTTGTTCTCAAATAAAAGACGCAGAGCGGAGCTTGTGTGCTGTGTGTGTTCTGATTACACAGTGATTAAAAGACAAAGAGGGGCTCCAAATGGAACAAATGACTCTGTTAGTTCCCCCTTGTTAAACCCTATTGTGTCCGAGCCAAATGTTGACTTGCTTGAATTAGTGGCCATATAGAAGCAGACTATAGCTGTCTCCCATCCACAACCGCACTTTTATAATCCCGACTAATTGTTTTGACAGTGTACAGACAGATTATGTTGTACGTATGTCCAGTGTGTGACTTTGTTTGTGTGTGACATCACCGCAGTGTTGTGTGACAAAATGCACCCAGTCTGACAGATGATGCAAGAGGTGGTTACTCCAGGCCAGACTATTCTCTAGCTCTGACTTTTACAAGGCCTGTTAATGTTAGGGGCTGTTAGGCCACATTTAGATAAAGCCAGTGTTTGCTTTGACTTTGCTAATGGTGGGTAGTAATGGAGCTGTCTGGACGTTTGCCGTGGGGGATGATGGTGTGTCACCCTGATGTGAAATTTGGATTTGTGTGCAGAGGGTTAGGTGCAAGAAGTGAAAAGGTATGTGCAGAGGAATGGTGGAAAACAAGAAATTAGGGCAGCAACGATTAATTGAGTAATTCTGACTCGTTGACCAGTTGTATTTTAATAATCGGAGTCATTTTGTGGTTTATACAGACTCTAAAACACACTCAAAAATATTCTCTTAAATATTCTCTATTTAGAATCCTTAAGTCACCACAACCTGTAATTGTTTAAAAGTGGATTTATACAGTCTCAATGGACAAAATAATTAATTGTTTGACTAGTCGAAAGAAATATCTAATTGAAGAAGTACATAAATGCAGGGATCATTGGATATCACTTTAATTACATCCATGGACCAGTACTGAATTCCAAAATACATTGTGTAATAAGTTGTGTTTTACCTCATATATTACATACACTCTTTTTTCTCAAATGTTTCACTTCACTGACGAATACTTGGAACAATTCCCCACTCAGTCTCCTGTCGTGGTACAGTGGCCTCTTCAGCCCTCTGTGAGCAGGCGCCACACTGCCGTATTGTGCTCTCAGTGGGGTTGGGGTATGTTTGGTCAGCGCTGCAGCACTGTGGGTCAAAGGGCAACGTGCAGCAGCGAGGGGAGGGGTCAGGAGTGTGGTGCTGGGGAGGGGGGTCAGAGAAAGCACATGCCAGCTCTGGAGGAGACTATAACAACACACCAGGAAGCCCATTCTGCTTTCACTGGTTTATCTGCTGTGTTTTCTGCTCTGTCCCCCTCACTGACCTCTGTCACAAAGATGGACATGACAGAGGGCTCCAGCACCACTGATAAGGAGCCGTGAAATTAGGGCTTTATAAAAGGCACTTAATCAGCAGCGTAAGCCACAATGAGCAGGACACAAGGCTTATCTGTGTCTTATCTTGGCACTTTCAGGTTAATAGATGTAATATTAATGGTACAGCAAATGCCCTACAGTGCATCTACTGTATATAACAAACCAATTTAAAATCTTAAATACAATATGGCTTCAAAAAGCATTGTTTTTGGACTAATACGTTACAATACAACTTGTCGCTTTAGAGTATATGACCCACTAGTATTTTGTAATTAATTTGACAGTTAGAGGTGGGCAATAAATCGAAATTGATATAATATTGTGAATGTTGTGTTGTTGTCACAATTTGAATGTCGAGCATATTGTTTATGTTAAAACAATGCTACAAAACAAGATGATTAAAAATTGAAATGAAAACTTTTAGGTATGTTTATGATAATTCTTTTTTTTTTACAGACATTTCACTTTTGTCTGAATATTAAAAGTCAACTATGTTAAAAAAAAGACATATTTTTGTTAACCTTTATCAACAATATGCTTTAAAGCTTTGACTGTTGAAATGTTATGTGAATACAATAAACTAGTCAGTGACATATGGAGGGATTGTATTACACATTAATATTTTATAGCATGATTTGCTGCATCTGTGTTCAGCATCGTATGTAATATTGTGCAGCTCTATTATTACCACTAATAAGTTATGAGAACCTTTATTTATGCCACAATGGGGAAATGTCAGTGAATGCAAAGTAGAAGAATAAAAAATATGCAACCAAAAATCAACAAGTAACCATGTATAAATAATATAACCTAATGTCTCTGTTGCTGAGTGTGTCCTTATAGCTCTGCCCTGACCTGTGCTGTTTGCTTTAATTCCTTTGCCACTCTCTTTGTGTGGGACTGCCTCTCCCTCTGTGTTTCGCAGACCCCTTGGAGCCCCCTTCTCCCCTGCCACAGTCTCCAGCTGTTATTCCTGATGGCGTTACAAATGAGATGTTGAAAGGTGATAGCCGGGACAGGAGACAGCGACCCTTGTTTTCTTTGGGCTCCGGTCTGTCAGATTGGGTTTGGTGAGGGGCCTCGTAGCTCTCAGGGGCCGCAATGAGTGTGCGCACCTTTGAGAATCACGCGGAAAAAAAAAAAAAAACTGCAGCCAAAAATACCCCCATTAAATATGACTGACGTGTTATGGACATCCAGGGACATTCTTTGTCATTGTTTATGAGGTGTACAGGTGACCTATGACCCCAGGAAGTTGAGGCTGATCAGGCAGGATGTTAAGGTGAGTGGCAGTGGGAACTGCTTTTTTGAGCTTCTGTAGTTAATGTTGTAGAACACAATGAGTGACATGGTTGAAGTAAATGCATTGTCCGCTTTACTTTTTACTTTATGTTTAAACTAGGATCCAATAGTTTTCTAGAAGTGAATTTATGTCCTTTTGCAGTTGCACAAAAGCCCAAACTGCTAGGGGACATGCAGTCTATGGTACAGTGTAGCATGAAATTGAAAGCATAGCGTACACATGAGAGGTACAGACAAATGCCATGGTTCCCCTGTGCCAGCTGTCGATGTGGAATCCATACTGCAGAGGGAATGTGAGAGGGCTGTGAGAGAACTGGGGGTGGGCGTCCAAACACAGGGACAAGGGACACACTCACTGTTGTGTGGACAGTTGTATTTTTAGGCCGATAAATCTATTTGAATTGACTTGCAAATGCAGACCTTTTTCATTTGTTTCATTCAGACTATTGTGAATGTTTGCACGTCTACCAAGAACTTATATAATTATTGGTCATATCTATTACTCTAAATGCAAGAAATAGTGTGCTATAGGGATGTCATAATGTAAAATTTTAGTGTTACCATTATGGTGAAAAGAAACATCACATTTTTTCAATTATTCACAATTACTGACACTTTGACCAAACAACAGTCGCTTTCAATCCCATTGTCTAATCTATTCTTCAAGTCTGAGACCAGCTTTATAAAATCAAACTTTATGAATGATAAAGTTATGTTAATGTGACATAATAATGTAGGACAAAAAAGAACTATTCTTGTAGGATCATTATTTTAGAAAGTAGATTTAATATTGACCCCTGTATTGTCTGTGTTGGGAAGTCTGCTGTTTGCATTTCAACCATATCAGGTGGGGAAACTGTTTTAATTCATCCACATAGAATAAAAGGACAAAACGTTTGAGTTAAAATTAAGTTGAGTTAAAATTGGTCCATGTTGATTTTTCTGTTTCTAAACCAGAGTCACGTTTCCACGGGAACGGTACGGGGCGGAGCAGTATGGGGCGGAACAGTACGGGGCGGAGCAGTACGGGGCGGAACGGTGCAGTGCTGTGGTGTGCTCCATTTCCAAACTGAGCCTTACCTCCCCGTTTTAGAGGTCCGAAAGGGGGCCCTCAAGTGGTACCAGCTCCCAGAGCGTGCTGACTCGCTTTCGGCTCCTGGAATGCTTTAGAGGATTTGACAAGAGAGAACGCAGTTGAAACATGGCTTATACATTTGTCCATAACAAGTTACACAAATCTTAACTAAGCCTCATTCGAGAGACAAACGTAGTGATAGCAGTAACAGTAATGCCTTCAGTGGTGTGGTGTAGCTATATTTTGCAGGGTTTATTATTCCCCTCTACAGGCTTCGTCACACTGGTCAGCTCAGCATACATTATCCACTGGTAATCCCTCTGTTGTGCTGGCTCCATTATCACACCGGGACACAACAGGCCTATTCTTCCACGCGTAATTAACAAAAGTACTTGTGGACTGCTTTCTGGGATTTAACTGCAGTGTCTGACGTTTTACAAAGGCATTGGGACTGGGTGGGAAATGGAGAGGCTGAGTCAAACTTAGAACTCACTCTTTCGGGATAGTTAGACTTTAGGTGGAACCTTTTCGGTGTGGATTTTATAGTTTGCGTAACTTTGCTGTAAAACGTTAGATTTCATGTTTGTAGATTTTAAAACATGGTAGTCATTTGTAGAACTACTGATATTTGTTGATAATGATAAATCATTTGAACTCAAGCAAATCATGTGAGAGAAATTCATTGAGAAATCCTTTATTGTTGGTTGTGTAGCTGCCAGTACCATCTTTAATTTGAAGTATTGACTATGTAGAATGATAAATTCAATATCTAAACATTTTCAGTATTAATGTGTTCCTTTTTTATTTACTTTTTCAAAAACAGCGTCTTTCTTTTTTCCTGGGTTAACAGTTGGCCGTTCCCTCGCTGTTATTAAAGCGGACATAAACATCCATTGAAATTGTGGTCTGATGAAACCCAAACAGGAATAAGACATGACTAAAGCACACTATGGGAGACAAGAGATTAGTGCTCTGCGGCAGGTACAAGTGACACGCTGAGTGATTTATTTCAGGTGGTATTTTGGAGCGGCCTGTGTGAGTGTCCCCTCTCCATCAACACCTCTCCCTCTCTGCTCTTGGCTCACAGTGCGTCATGGCGACCGCTGCTCGGCCCGGGACACGCACGTTTAGTTTAGAGGAAGGGTCCAAGTAAAGGATGTTTTTCTCATACCGGATGAATCAAAAGCTAAACAATAATTTTCTAGCGATGTTTTCAGCAGTATTGTGACAAATCTTTCACTCGGCCTCTCAATCAGATTTATTCGAATATATACAAAGCCTTATACAGCCACAAAAACTAAAAGCAGATCTCTTTAAAAACACTTGATTGTTATGAAAGAAATGTGGCCTGTAATGTCCGAATGCTTTTGGTGTAAGATGCAAGTGGATTATTTCACAGATCATCTCTTGATTTAATTATGTTTCACAAACCAAAAATCATCTAGTTAATGGGTAAATGATCAATCTGCTAATCACCCTCGACTACTAAAATATTGTTTGTTTCTTTATGTTGCGGGGTCCTGTGGCGGGTTTTAGTGTAACATAATAATAACAATAACACAGTTGCCTGGATTCAAATTGTTATAACAGTAATATCTTTAATGGAGTAAACTAGAGGTGGCACAGTACAGTTTATTTAATAACTTTTATCTTTCCATTGCCACTACAGTACTCGGTTTGCATTAGTCACCAGACTATATTAGTTACCATACTAAAATGTCAAACACGATTTCGATGTGTACTCAATTCTCAATCCTCATTTTCTCTAAAAATGTGCTTTTTAGGTCGGGGTGAACAATAGACTGACAATTTTAACGCAAAAATTTTCCACATTAAAATAGGTTGTCTTATTGATTGTTAACTGATAAAGCTCAATACCATTTCATGTTCATGAAAGGTACATTTTTTTCCAGTTATTGTGATTTTTTTCGTATCAGTACTACTGTACAGTATTTGTATTTGGTTTCAATACTAGTTTTAGTGTTGATTAGTATCTGATTTGTTATACTTTTCACTTCCCTAACTTTCAATGCTGGCATCTGAACAATACTTTGATATTGTTGTATCGAAAGTGTTAGTTATTGTTATTGTTCTCAAAATGGAATAGTCTCATTCTGTCAGATAAACTGTACGGTCCCATCTTATTGTGCATTAGGCGGCACGATAGGCACACTTCAATTGAAGCCTTACCTCCAGTAACAATAGACTGATCTTGACAATCTTCTGCTGTATTAACCTCTCTTGTCTCTGTGCCGAGTGACAATACCTTTGTTATGTCTTCATACACCACTTTACCTGTTTGTGGTGCGGCCCTTTTTTTAGGCTTAGCCAGACTTTGAGATGTCAGTCAACAAGGGGAGATAACTGAAGAAGTTAAAATCCATCCAGGCCGGCATCCCTGGGTTAATCCTCCCTCTTTATTCTGATGAGACACTGACCTGAGCTGAACAAATGGACTTAGTCACGGCTCAGGATTGGTGTGGAATGTGGGAGAGGGGTACGAGTGTGTATATTCTGTGCATGCTTGGAATGTCGGACTCCCCACCCAACCAAGCAGAAAACCCACAGGTGGAGGAGGCAATGTGCTGAAGCACAAAATTATCAAAAATAATAATACTGTCAATTATAATCAATTTACATTACAATTATTAGATTGAAATTAATTTAGATGAATTGTCATTCACCTAATCTTATTTTAGCTGCATTGAGTTAGCCCTAGACTCAATGAATCTCAGAGCTATGGCTTTATAAATTAACTAAACACACTACACCTAATGGAAGCACCTGTGTGTTGTTGGTGTATGCGGACAATCAGTAATTATTGTAAACCAAATCTGTAATTATTCTCTGTCATAAACTGGAAATAAAGTCAATCAATCAAATTATGGGCCATATTATGATAAGATCCTTTTATGTATTGATAGATCTATGATTTACCACCATTTTAGACAAAAATGTTATCCATGTTAAATGGCACTAATTTATAATGTAATAATAAAGAACATTAAGATGAGCTAATCCTTTCCAATATTATGTCATTCACTATGTTTGTAATCGCTGCCGTCTTTCTGGTGCCTATCTTTATATGTGTTGTGTCAATATGAAAGTACAGCCCACACTCACCTCTTTATCACCAGAGCTGCTGGAGCAGGTGGAGCTGTGACTCCTGTTAATAACTAACCCAGCCTGCCTCCACAGGGCTGATAAAGGTTAGGTCGAGGACACAGTGGGAGACATTTCTTATCATTCAACAAATATGTTTGACTTAATCTTAAGGTTATGATGCTGTGTGGTTTATATGGAGTCTAATTATCTTGGTTGTTTGTCCATGACCAAATTTCAGTCTGTATTTAACTATTTCTATAGCTTGACATTGGCCAAATAAGTGAAGTGACCCAGGATGCCACTCACATACAGCACCTGCCCCTGCTGCTGTTCAGGGGATGACTTTTCAGCTTTACAAGCAACAGATAGGGGTCACTGTGGAAGGTTGGCTAAAATAGTTGAGCTGTTTACATGTCCGCCAGTGGAAAAGTCTATTCTTATGTTATGTGCCCCTAAAATAGATCCTCTAAATACCTCAACTGTAAATCTTGGACTAATAACTCGTTATAGTGAATCCAAAATGGCAAGGGAAGGCAACCAAGCATGTCGGGCTTCTTGGTAATTGGTTGGGGGTCGTAGCGCCTGCTGCCTGTCTGTGTCAGCTCTGATTTGGTCCTGAATGTAACCCAGCCTGCTGTGGCCATATCTTGACCAGGACGGACCCACACTAACACTTAACTGGAATGGTGCTTGTGGACTTTGACCTACTTTCAAGACCTGCCGGCCCATTTTCTATTTAACTTTTTACACAGTTAAATAGCATGGACGCGATACATAAAGTTATTTATTTAGTGTAGTTATGATTTTTATGGAAATATAACGATAATGATTCTTCTGTAGAAAAACAACTCTATTTTTATATGATGCATGTTGTTTGTTTTGCAGGCTTGCCTTCATTTATATAAAATAATTAGAACTTATTTCACAAGTACATCTGGATTGTGTGGTTTATTGTTTGACTCAAAGTGAGAAAGCCATTTGCACTCAATAAACAAAAACAACATGAGGTCCAGCATGTGACCATTGATAGGACCACTGAGATCTTTTGCACTGTTCATCTTTCAGAGAAAGTCTGGCTACTGTAGATGACACAGTTACACACTTACAGCCTTTGTTTGCAGTTCAAAACAAGGTATTGTTTGTTTGTAAAAGCGTTCTTATAGTGAGTTCTTTGTGTAAAGCAAAATATTTTCTTTCCCACTATTATTCAAAGTAGTCATTTATGTGTCACATTTGGTCAGGTCTATAGTGCACCACTAAATCCCTAAAAGAGCAGGTAATTATTCGTGTGGATTAGTTTTTCACCCTTTATCCATCTCTCCAAGTGACTCCCAGAGTCTACCCTTCTTTCTTTAATCTGTATTTATGTAATGGGCTCAAGGTCTTCCACACAGACAATCTCACATGTGCTTCATAATGGGGTTTACTTAAAGCCCTGTAAAGGCATGAAGCTGAATTCCAATATATTTGAGCTCACATAATAGTTTGTAATAGTGTTGAGGAGCGTGGAAAAGTGCCATTGCACATCTAAACCTGAATTGGGAATAAAAGGATGTTTAAAAGTAGTTGTAAAAGTGTATTAGTTAAACCACACATTTAACTTTGAATGTTTTCTTTTGCCATTTTCGGACAACCGTGAAAATGTATTTTTTTTTTTCTCCTAATTTGAAATAGTGTGGCATTATTCCCTCATAAATTGCAAAATTCCCTTCTTCTTTCAGTTCAGGAACATAATAATTCCTAGGTGTGTTGTCAGGAGCATATGCTTTTGTATAACATCTGCCCATAGAAATGTTCTTAACGCAACTTTCTAGCATGTTTTTTCCCTAATTCTAATCACATAAGGTGTGGCTGCCAGAACAGCGGAGGAGTGAACAATACAACCAACAATTACAGTTGTTAAATGAATAAAAGGACCAGTGAAACGGAGGAAACAATCCTGGGAATAGAAAGTTGGAATCAATCATCTTTGACATGCTGGTTGCAGTCAAAAGGTTTTCACGTTTTCTTTTGGTGGGTGTACATAAATGTCTGAATATTTGAGCAAAGAAACCTGTTTGGAGACACTCAGCAGATCTTTCTAGACGCTGCGGTTTTCTCTGTGCCTAAGTGAGACAAGTGCACTCTGTGGAAGTGCGCGGGTGACATGCTGAAACAGTGTTGAAGAGTCAGCCCAATAGCCTTAGGCCCAATGTTAACTGTCAGGACAGAGTAACAAGCAGCAGTTGACCTATTGACGGTCTGGAAGTGGATGGGTTACAATGAGAGAAAAGACAACTTAATGTGCAGCCGACACTTCGCCTCTCGCCTCGGGGCAGTTCAAGTTTGAGTTAGTGAGTGAAGAGGGAAAAGAAGAGGAGGTACAACTATTGGGAGTTTGTGCTCTGTTTGACCAAAGGGTAAGATGCTGGACCACATGGATTTGACTAAGACTTAATTTGAATAAATTACTGATTAAGATCTGGAGGCAGACTGAAATGGGTTGCTTCTGATTTGACTTTCTAAAAAGGACATGGACAATAGTTAACATTGTGGATGAAATAATACTTTAAACAGTACAAAGAGAGAAGAAGATTTGAGTGTAAAGGCATTTACCAACTCTATGGATTGATAGAAAAGAAAAGGACTTGCACTTATCTATGTTTTCAGGATGCTCACAGCTCAGTACAGTTACTCAGACTCATACTCACTTTATGTTGGGTGCTCATAGGCCACAGTAAAAATTTTGATGTATCGTATATTGCTGAAGAAAATAGAGACAACATGTGATAAAAAAAGAAAGAAAAAAGAAACTAATTTATGTCCGTGAAACAATAACCCTAAAGCAGCATTGCATCTTTAATCAGTAACACAAGTTCAAATCTTATCGTAGCACCGAAAAAATGTCTCGCTAGTGCAACGACAAAGCACCCACGATCATTTTGAATCTATCTATGTGACCTGCATAAAATATTCAATGATCCTCAACCTCTTGGGGATTATTACATTTTAGATCTAATTTATACATCTCTCCAGTCGGCATATGAAAAACACCATTCTGTTCTTACTGTCAACTTCTTCAACTGTCTCCTCTTCATTTAATCTTGCGCATAGAGTGTGATACATGGCCCAGCATGCGCACACACACCTCCACCTCGTGCAGTACATCAGCCTGTGTCCCGCTGTTAAGTGCTCTCCATCAAAAGCATTCCTCGGCTCTCCCCTCTCCCTCCAGACTCTCTTCCCTGCCAACAACAACCCGGAGTAAGACTTCATACTACACCCATCTGACTTGAATACCACGCAGTGCAACTTTAAGGGCATTAAACTATACCTGAGCTTTTAACTCACTCCCAAACCATTGAGTGGTTGTCCCATACAGCACTCATGCTCGGCCAGTAGAAAATTGACAGATAAATTATACAACTTGTACGGCTCATTCTAGGTTGTTTGGGGAGTAACTGTCAAATGTGGGGAATGCACCGCATATAGTGATTTCTTGCCAGCATTCTTTGGCCTTCAAACGGACTCTTTCAGATACCAGAGGATGTGCAGATCTGAGCTGGAAGTCTCAGTGGGAGTAGTACCTCTGACGTTGGCTGGCTGCATTTTCCTGTCATTAAGCTTCAAAAAAGCAGACGTTAACCTACGCACTCCCTGCTGTGTGGGAACTTATATGGGAGATGCCTGTGCTGTGTGTGCATGTGCAATGCATCTGCAAAGACCACAACAACCTCCAAGGTGCGCCAAATTGTTGTGGAGAGCATTACAGGCAACGAAATGGACTAAGCAGATTTCAAATCAACAACGGAAGCCATAACTGAACTATAACTGACTATAGATGCACTTCATAGTGTCAATAAATACTAACATTTCAAACTTGATTTCAATACTAGGGAAAAGGCTTGGATACTTTCAATACGACTATGACACTAAAAGCACAATTTTCAGACATTATACTCTTAATTTCAAAAACAAAACAATGCTAATTATGTGATTTTTTTCAGGATCAATACTTGTTATAATGTCCTTGTATCGATTTAGTGTCTGGGTATTAATTTTGTGTGACAACCCCACGCTTCGACAACAACTTCAAGCATCTCCCAAACTGACGCTCATGAAAGACAAGAGTATATTTTTCGCCAGCTTTTGTTTCAGCCCCAAGAGACAGATTTTAAAAGACACTATGAAGGTCATGCGCTTAGGAGCGAGAAGGGAGGAGAGGAGGAAACAGTGGAGCAGGGAGGTGTAGCAGAGGTTAACTGTTTGAATGGTTAGAAGTTCAGTCGCAGGTCCCGCTCCAGTGATCCTCTGGGGATGACTTTTCGAATAGGACGAAGAAGGGAGTAAGAGCAAGAGCAAAGGGAGAGGCAGAAGAAGGGGAAAAGTGACGACAAGGAAAGGGAGCGCGGGCAGGGGGTAGTGGAACTGGGAACACTTAAAGGTAGAGCAGAACGAGGCATGCCAGGAAAGTAGGAGGAATTATTGTGTTAGGGAAAAGAAATTACAGCCTCAATGATAAAAACAGGATGTGTTTTGGAGCAGATTTTCATTGCAGGATGTTTTCTGCATTTGTATAGGTAGATTCAACCGAAGGGAGGTGCTGCCACTGCCAACGGTGTCAGCTTGACCTTATAGAAAATGTGAGACATCAAAAACAATTGTCATACTTTCCATTAGAATAGACATGGACACAGGATTTCACTTTTGAGCATTATTTTGAGCATTATCGTTTGCCTCCAAGGGTAAATGATTCCATATTCCATTGACCATTTTATAGAACACACAAAAGCTGCTTGATTATGGCAGAAATTATTGTTATAAATGCAATTAATTGAAATCACACGTACAATGACTACAACTAAACTCTCAAAATGACCGTGCAGAGAATGTATAGACCTAATACGTTTTGTTAGTAATGTTTTGTGACACTATATTAGAAAAATGACTTTGCTCCACGTTTTGAGAGGCAGAATGAGCGCACATATTATTTTGAACAGAAGAATTAAACCTTTTTTATTATTGAATAGAGTGACAATACCATCTCAACATTGGACCAACTTCATTCATCAACTCACAGGTGATCAGTGAAGTTTAAAAGGTACTATATATAAGTGTTTACGGTTTATCTTTGTATAATATTGATAAAACATTTATCCCAGTACTACAAGGATGTGGCTTCAAACTCAGGTTTGAATCAGGTTTATATCAAGTGACTTGTGAAAAAGTATTTTATTGCCAAATGCAAAAGTCAAAACTGATGATAAAACCAAGACAGGTTGAAAAAAGTGGTCAAGGGATTTTAGTGGAGGAAGGATATATCTTTAAAAGTGGACTGAATGTGGGTCATAAAGAGTGAGACATAGTTGTAAAGACACAGCAAAAGAGCTGTCTGTGTCTGATGAGAAAGCCATACTACCAAGTGAGCACACTCCATGGGACTTAGGACTGGGAGGGAAGGAGAAAAGAGAGAAGAGGAGAGAAAGAGGGAGGCCCAGTGAATACTTCTGCGTGACTAATGTCTTTTTCACACATTTCACCTTCTTCCATCCATCATTGTGTCCACCTCCTGCTCCCTTGTTAAAACAAGAGCTGCCAGGACTACAAATAGTACAAGGCTACTGTAACATTTTATATTGTGCAGGATGTATTTATACTACACTTAACCTCATTTATATATCTGCTTAGGGAGGAGACTCTGAAAGTACTATGTTGCAATCATCTTTGGAGAGACCTGTGCTATATGTTAAAGGAGAACCACTAATCTTCAATGTTCATAACTTTCCGATTTATTTATCTATCCCCTGTTGAAGATACAACTCCATGCATCCTGATTTTCACTTTTTGAGGATACGATACCTGAAACAAGCTTGTTTTTCCATACCGTTGCCTTTCGTTTTCTCTCAGGACATTTTGTACTTACCATAAGAGGTTACTGTTATAGTGTTTTTTTAACCCCATTACAGTAATATCAGCCAAACACTCTTCATTTGCCTTTGTTTCATCATTTGCCATAGTTTTATTTGGCTCTTCTTTAACCTCTCCAGTTTTCCGTTACTTTATGCACTTTTTTCGATACTATTTCTTATCTCAGTGTGAGTCCCCCCCGGTACCCCCTTACTTCTCACCATCACGGTTCAATTTCCTCCCACCTTTCCCAGTCAATCAGTCAGCTTTTCCTTCTCCTGTTTTTCTAGTGTGAGGTTTCACAGTACAGCAGCTACCGAGCGATTCGGGTCACACCTGATTTTCTGACATTTCGGCTGATAATAAGTCAGCGGGAACAATATAAAGTTTGTCAAAGTGAAGACGTGACCACAAGATGACTTTGTGCAGAAGTCAGTGGTTTGGAACAACACAATTAACCTTTATATCCTGGGTGAATTGACTTGAGAGGCCAATAGGAATTTGATCCTGCTACTCTAACATGCTTTAGCAGTTTGTGGAGACGATGCTGCACATGAGTCATGTGAAAACTTTGTAGACAATTATATTGTAAATCATATATCAAATACAGTATAACCAAAATAGTGTAACTGCAATACAACTGATGCATTGATGTGGACTCCAAATTAGTAGATAAAGGAAAATAATAAAATCAAATTTGGTTTTATGGTCAAGTTAGTAAATGGAATGAAGAAACTGATAAGACATAACATAGAAATGGAAAGAAATTTAACACATAAAAATGTTCTTTTGTGTTTTAGGTCCCCCCAGAGTGTCAGAGCGAGTTGCCCATCGGCAGAGCATTCGTCTGGGTCGCACGATGAAGCTGCCCTGTCCTGTGGATGGAGATCCCCCACCACTCATCATGTGGACCAAAGACGGGCGTAACATCCACAGTGGCTGGACACGCTTCAGAGTGCTGCAGCAGGGCCTGCGCATCAAAGAAGTGGAGACTGAAGACGCAGGGATGTACATTTGCAAAGCCACCAACGGCTTCGGCAGTGTCAACATCAACTACACGCTCATTGTTATAGGTAAGTTAAAATTATATACAGTATTAAATTAAAATCAGACTAACCATTTGCAGAAGCTCCTATTTCCTTCAGATAAACAATACGGTGTACAGTACAGAGTTCAGTAACTTTCAAATAGATTCCATCAAATATTTTTCCATCTGTATACAATAAGTGGTTTAGTTTACTAGTAGAAATGACAAGCTTCAATTCAGTCATTAAGCATTTCTCAATGTGCCCATTTATCCTGCGTTTGTCATACCACTCTAGTGATTGACCCTGCGAATCCCTCACTACTATGTTGTTCAAATACAGGTGTGTTTTTTTCATACTGGCACTCATATGTAGCTGCTTTCCTTCGCTCTTATCCATGTAAACAAAATACCTGGAGAGACGAGTGTGTGTCAATGACTGTCTGCTCCCAAAGGCTTCCACAGCTTTTATCAGCCGAGTGTGTTCAGTTTTCCATGTGTTTGCGCACATGCCACCTTGCTTCTGTGTGTGTCAGATTTCAGTCGGTCGACTGGATGCCAAAAGACAGATTAAGGCTGTGCAGCGTTCCAGAGAATCTGACTACAGCATCTTTCCCTGCCTGCCGTCGGCTCTTCAAAGAGCAGCGCGAGTAAAAGGCTTCTGATCTGCACTGCCAGCCACTGTGCTCTAAATGCGGACCTAGGGTACCTGGGATTATTAATGATGGCTGAGTGGCATGTGCTGCTAAATACATTTTTACATATTAAGGGACACTTGTACTTAACAGCAAACAGAATATTCACCCATCGTCATAATTCATTCACAGTATCAGGTTTACAGCGTGGAAAGCCTCCACAGCTGCTTTTCACTTGTATTCTTTCTGGTTCACATTCAAGATGCAGTCACAGTATTTTTTTGTAGTCATTTGCTGGGACAAATAGGCCAATTGGAAATGAAAAGGACAGTTGTTTGACTCTTCAGTAATCATTATCGGTATGTGATCCAAAACTGCATTGGTGCTGACCCACACTTCAAAGGGGCGCTGGCATCAGGAGGGCAGAGGGGTGGGGGGGCAACAGCTGCCGTTGAGGTCATCCAGGCGGACAGCTGCCGCACCCCCTTCTCTGGGCCTCTTTCATTCACACACATTTGCATTTACACACATACATTTGCTGTGAAAACAAAGGACTGGGGAAACCCACAGAGGAGACACTGGGGATTGTCAATTCATTTGAGATAAATCTCTAATTGTACAATGCAAATTTGTTCATTCCAAGGATAAGAATAATAAGTCAAGGTTATTTCTTGATAAACTGTACTGTACATAAGTGCCGTTATCAAAAGCTAAACATTGAAACTTTTCCACAAGTCCTACAGATTTTAATATAACCAACAATCAGCAATTTTTAGGCATGTCTACATTCAACACAAGTCGTGGTATATCTTAAAATCACAAAATGACTTACATTTCCCTCAAAAAAGGACAAACTACAGACCATAAATGTTTCTATTTGAAAAAACGACCTTTGTGTAAGTTAGAGGTGAATTATTCTGTAGCAGCTCGTCGCGCAGACAATTAGCATGGAGGGCGGTGTTTTCATAGCTGGAGCAGTCTGCATGCACAATGATGGCGAAAGCACGGTGAGAATGAATGACGGCATGTGTCCAGTTGTCTCTGACATGGAAACACTGCTCCCTATTTACTCTGCGGTAACTCATCATACATCATAGTCTTGTTTACTGCCACCCCGCTCACATTTGGTCTGTCCTCATCGTCCGCTCTTTCATCTCCTGTGTGGTCCTACGCTGATTATTCACTGACCGCTCCATTTCACAGTAATGAGCCTACACCTGCATCTTATTGTCCTTCATTCTCATTTTCAAACCCAAACGTATCTTTAACACCTTTTTCCTATTAGCGCTCAATCTCGACCTCATTCCTGCTTTCCTCGCCCGCCCGGCTCAGCTTTCCCTACCACGCTTTAATTTGTATCAATATTTTTACAGTTTCCCGGCTTTTTCCCTGAAGTAATAGAGCTATTGCCACAAAATGCATGTGTTCACTGCCACGGTGCCATGCGGTGGAGGGTTTTTGCCAGATTCCTTAAATGTTTCTGCTCTTTGTGTGTATTGAATGGCATGCGTTCAGGTTGTCTCGTTTCTGATCTCAAGTCCGTGAGAGCTATGGCCAAATTAAGACATGTTTTTATTCTGCAGCAAAGTCTCCACGAGTTGATTTGACATGGTCCAGGTAAGAGGAATGGCATCTCCTACATGTTACGAACTGAAAGCAATGGACTCCAAGCAACAGCAAAGAAGTGAGCATATTTTACATCATATTGGGTTATCGTTAGGACAGACGAAAACTGACAGAGACGAGTCAAGAGTATTTGTTTGAGGCCAAAACCTGAGAAAGGCTTCAACATTAAACCAATTCCAGCTACTGCAACAGACACTGGTGTGCACCGATTTACGAGACCACTGTTAAGTCTGTATGGCTAACACTGTCCTTAGAAACGAGGTGCCAGCGAAAATCCTCTGTCTTATTCTTTTTCTCTCTATTGACTCGTTCTCTAAGCTGTTTGATTTTCCAACAAGCCTCATATGAGTGAATGATAGAAGATTTATAGTCCGAACCAGATGTGATGACAAAAGGAGCGTGTCTGGAGCGGGGCAGGGAAGTCGTGGAGGAAGGAAGTGGTTTAGTGTAGTGAGCTCATATCAAAGGCTGCGTGGCTTTGACGGTGTGCATCTGAGGCTAATGTTGTTTTCATCAATACGCACTGGTGTTTTTTAAGGCAGGCGTTGCATTCATTTGTGTTGATTTAAGAGTTCAGTCGTAGCGCTGACATGTGTTCATAATTGGAGAACAAAGAGAGCAAGATCAAACCTGGAGTGGTCTATGTTTAAATAAATGATCTCGTACATGATTTGTGTTGATCAGGATTAGTAGTAAGTGTTGACATAAGAAAATGGCAGTGCAAGATGGAACAAACCAGCTGCTTTGGGATTGTAAATACCTTCTCAAAGTGACTGGATTAGTCTGATGAAGAGCCCCTTTAAGCCTTCTAGTCCATGAGCAAAATTCGTTAAGCCTGTTTATTTAGTCAAAATGGTAACTTTCATTCTGTTCTGTATCACAATAGTACAAAATAGCAGTGGGCAACTTTCACCAATGTCAATATTCAGATGTTATTATGATAATCAACAATGACGGGACTTGTTCACAATAGTGTCATAACATCACTTTCTACCATTGCTTGGAAGATTACACTTTATTTTTCTTGTATATCTTTTTTACAGTACGTATAATGAGCTTTAAAATCTTTATCAACACAATATTCATAAAACCCTATGTCTTTTTTTGCAGATTTTCCGCAAATTCTGCTGTGCTGTTCTGTTCCAGTCAAATCCTGAAAGGGAAATTCAATAACCATTGCTTACTTCTAACACGCTGACATCATACAGCACTAAAGTCAAAATATACAATTCATTCTTATGTTTGAAATTTGCATTGAGTTGTTCTTTGAAAGCCTAAACCAGGCCCTGCACTTACTCCATTTAACTGCAGTGACTGTGTGCAACTGCAGCTGTCTTCCGGGCCCAAAAACGCACCAGCTCGAGTTGCAGACCGACATCATCTCTGCAGGCCTGTGTTTCTGGCTTCTCAAATGTCCTGGTTTTTAATTGAGATATCTGCTGCCTGGTCTGGAGAGGATGTAAAGGTGGCCAAGGTTCCACAGTTAATTGCTATGAGTCATACGAACATGAGTGTGCGATTGGCCCCTTAAAAAATCTCAAATAACTCTTTCTCACACATGCACTCGGAGCCGTCCAGCACAGCGGTAAATGCCACGCAGTTTTGTGTCCGCTGTGTGTGTGTTGCAGATTTAAGCTCTCCTCCGGCTCAAGTTTCACACAGTATTTTCTCACTAATGGCAGAAAAATGCACAGGGTGAAGCCGGCGCAGCAACTCCCCGGTTTAGAGGCACCGCTCGGTTGATGATCAGCTGAAAGTTGGAGGCCTCACAGGGGACGTTTTCGGGGGGTCCAAGTCGTAATTTACAGAACATAAAAAATATGTTATTTGGAAGTGTAGCGTATAAATCATGGGTGGTTTAGGCCCCTACCTACAGATTGTTGACTTTGGAACCCTGAGGAGTCCTCTTCAGAACATTTCTTCTCGCTTTATCTTGCTTTTAAAGATATATTTCAGAATTTGAAAGAATTTAGCAATATTCTATAATTGAGATTAACATGGCCTCTACTCAAAACAATCACTAACTTGTGCCTGTTTAGTCTGGCTCTGTCAAATGCGGTTTTGAGGTAAACATTAGCTAAATATAGGCCAGTGCTGAATTATTTAAAGCTTGGCTCAGCATGCCCAGAGCTATTAGGCCACCTTTGTTTGCATGAGCTTTAGTTACAAAACAAAACTAACTAACTAAATTATATAAAAGTGTATTATATCTTTATTGCCTTATGTATTTGAGCCAAAAACTACACACAGGTAAGAAGGTTTTTTCTCCTTGTGGCCCAGACAGTGGGTTGGCCAGTAGCACCAAGGCTGGCATTTGAATTCTCTTCAGATTCCAAGTCGGTGTCTGTCTGTGTTTACGGTGGCACTGTAGTTTGAATGATTAAGTGATGGTAAATGCATATGCCTAATTGAATTCCATGGGTTTTGTTCTGTTGCAAAGTGCAGAACTCTCTTTTTCTCGAAACTTCCCTTGAAGAAAAAAGTAAGACACGGTTATATATAGGTCCAAGAAGAGTTAAGCTATTCATCATATATCATTGACTAGTTCAGATAGATATACAGCCAATCCTCTGTCCGTAAAACCATTTGGTTTGGAGAAGAGTTCACAGTTCTTTCTTGTTGATGTTACGAAAATTAACATTAATGGGAGAAAACAAAATCAAATTGAAAATTATGATTGATTAATATTAAGAAAAAAAACAGATTTCTTTTTTTTTATCTCCCCGCCCTGGATCCAAGTATTATTTTCCCTTCTATTATTAAATTATTTCAGTCGATATACAATATGTTTTAGTCATTACTTTTGAGTGAGTATTTTGGTTAGCAGTGCTGTGCCAAAGAATATTGTAAATGCCACATCATATTTCCTTCTCTCTCACCAAATGCCAAATGTGCACTAAGTTTAACCACATACCAACGGCGGGACAGTAACTCCAGTCAGAAACTCAGGGCTCTAAACAGGTGCAGGAAATAGTAATGCGATTTGAAAGAGGGCTTGTTCCTGGTTCCTTAAACTGTACTTTATCAGATGTCCTGCTTCGCTTTGGTCGCTTGGGTCCAGACACAACTTTGGCTCCGGATATCATGGTGGCACTATTGAAAAGGCAGTTGTAAACATGCTGGTGTGCAAGACAGTGCACGTCCCGGGACACTTTCTATAACCCCAGATACATATGGAAGGAGTATAAACAGAGTCAAGTTTCAAGCTGTTTTCCACCAAAACATATTTTAAGTCCATATATTCTCCTCTATATGTCCATATTTTTATCAACACTGTAATATAGGAGCTGCTTGTCTCTGAAGGTTCACAGAAGACAGATGTGGAAGGAGATTGACAAAGGGCCGGTCGTCCTCTCCTCAGGGGCCCAAACCTCCATTTCACGGCTGTCTGTCCCACATCCTCTCGTTCTGCCTCGTTGCTCCTTCTGTAAAGAAGGTTGTAGATACACCATGAGTATGAGGTGTAGGAAAGTTTGTTTCAATTAACATCTCTGTGGGTATTTCTTACCTGGTAGGTCTGGAACACTGAATGTTCCACTGTGAGATGAGGCTGAATTGGGTAGAACATTCATTACAAAATAGAAGATCTATGATTCAAGTTCTGGTCTGTCGACTTAGACAATCCTCTCGGCTGTCTAATAATGTTGTTATTTTATCAGTACCCACTATTTTAATACATTTGACGCCCGAGTTTATTTATAAAAGGACTATATGAATGGAGTAGACTGAACCAAACTGGTACTTGAACCAAGAATCCTCCGTCCTCACTTTCGTTGTTTATTGCAGCTACACTTCCCTGGTTTCCCTTCTTAAAGGTCTCTTGGTTCCTTTTCCTGCCTTGCTTGCCTTCATGCTGCATTGACATTTGTGCATGTGTGTGCCAGTAAGTCAATATGGCCCACAGCTCCTGGGACCATGCCAAGTCAAGCTCTCCTAGACCTTAATGGGCCTTAAAGACCTTCTGCTAGCTTCGTCTGCACTTTCTCCAGTCCATGCCATCTGTCAGTCATCGTGTCGGACCTATTCCACCTCAAATCAGAAGTAGCTTCTCCAAATGACTTTTTGATGAACCTTTATGTCTCCAGGGCGACTGCTTTCTAATGGGATTCACATAAGACATTTGAGATAATTCACTTTTTGTATCATTTCACATAAATTATGATTGTGGTGGGAAATTCCCTTAATATCATCTGTCAGCTGCTTACTAAATCTAAAAAGGTATTGTTTTACTCCACAGCTCGATGGCAGTCTTAGCGTTGTTTTATATTCTGTGTTTTTTGGCTGGTGGGCAAGTAACAATTGTAGCAACGTTCAATTTGGTCCATTTAGCGGACTAAAATTGTTGCTTTGAAATTAAGATGTAATGAAAGACTATATTCAAGGATGTGAGCTTAAAAAGTTATGTCTGCTTTACAGTTTGTTTAAGGTAATTAGGGGCTAGCACTCAGTGTGTGACCACCAGCAATAAAAGATGGGAGACATAAGGCGGTGGTGAGAGGAGGGAGGGATGTGTGTAGAAGAGATGTGAGACACAATGAGCCAGTGTTTAATCTGGCACACCACAAAAGAAGAAACTTAGGGAAAACAAAGCCCTAAATGGGACTGAAAACGATTGGATTGTTTATCTACTGTTAACAATTAAGATAGATAATTATTATTGCAGTACGCTGCACGCTACATTTCGATCTTCCTTAACTATAAATTGTGAATCTGAAGTTAGAATCTCCATTATTCAAGATAGAAACAGAAGAAATGCAAACATTGTTAAAAAGTACATGAACTCTGTTTAAGTAAAATTTCTAGCCAAATAACAGGGTTTTACATCCAAAGTAGGAAGTAAACAGAACTGTACATTGTAAAATACATTTTTCTTCCTCATTAATAACAATGACATTTTGTTAAATTTGTGGTTAGCAACAGATGTCAAGGGGAAACAAAAGGCTTCCACAGTTGTCAGAAAAGAATGTGAGTAACTCCAGTAAGGCCCCTTAAGAAGACACTTGAAGTCGATGCACAGTGACTCCACCTGCTACTAACGAACCCTCTCTAACGACATGTAAATTTTGGGCGTGAGCGTCTTTTGGCACACACATCAATGGCTTAGTCCTACTTTAACTGCTTCTCCAAAACCTAAACCGTGCTAACAAACACTGCAGCTTAAGATGCTGGAAATGAGACAAGAATAAAAATCAACAGGCAAAAACAGAGCAATGCGAAGGTTTCAGAAATCATGAAAACCAAAGTATTTAAAGTGAAAGTGGAAGGATGAGGGTCTGAATGAATGCGCCCGTACATTTGTGTGTGATCACAGCAGTTAGCAGGGGAGCTATGTACTGCTCAATAGACAGCTTAGTGGCCATTATATGCTGTGTAGGATTAGTGCTGTTCACTATTGTTCCCCTCAGGAGGTGAGTGCGCACGCAGGCACGCACACGCTTTGCTTCACACACAACGCTAAACATACTTCTTTGATCTCCACGCCTTTTTCATCTTTTATCTCATGGACCAATGTTGTTTTATCACTGTACAGTATGTCTTGATCACATGCATACATGGGCCAGTGCACCCGGGGCTTACTACCAAAAACCCACAGTGCAGCCCCCAGCCCCGCCCCCTGGCTTTAAGTCTGTCAGAGCAGTCCATTGACAGAGCTGCTTGTTCACTCAAGGAGCCTTTTCTCATTAGAGCTGGGATTTGTCGCTGGCCCCGCAGGCACCATTGTCCCACTCAGAGCGGGTTATTAGGCCGTCCCACTGTTGCCAGTCCCCTGCTGAAAGACCTCGAGAGGAGTGGAGAGTCTGTGAAGGGCAGAGCAGGGCTGGCAATTAGCAAAGACATGTTTGAAGAGAGGACAGAGAGAAAAGAAAGGACGAATCAAGCAGAATGAGAGAGCAGACCTGCACCACAAAAAAGCTTCTTTTGATGTTTTAGAAACTTTTGTCTGCTCCTCGCTGCTTCACTCCTGCTCCATCATCAAAGCCAAAGACTGGTTCTTTAACACGCAATGTCCCTCCTCCCCCTCCTTTATTTGGCTGTTATTCTCTCATTCGTTACTCTTCTCCATAAGAATGCATTTGTGTCAGTGCTGAAAAGCCTTGTACCGGCCCGCACCCGCTTTGAAGTCATAATGATGACGTGAAGAGGGAATTATGCTCACAGATTCCCCTTCAATGTCTTTGTGTCACTCGGCGAATTCCACCAGTTGCATCTGGCTTCCACAGACCCACCTTGCTGACAACAGGCCAGCGGGCTGCAATGGAAAAACCTTCACAGATACAGTATGTGTTCACCAGCAGCAGACATGGAAAGACTTGTTGCTCTTATCAAAACGGTTATCATAGCTCTGCTTCCAAACGCTGGTGCTGTAACAGAATGTGACCACAACAAGCTTTTGTTAGCCATAGACAAAACTGCCGCTCTGGTGCCATATCATATACTTAAGACCGATAATACTGCTTTATCTCATCAATGTTTAAATATTAACAAGAACATTGTGAGACAAACAAACCTAAATGCACTTGATAAATTATTCCACAACACAATCTAATATGTGATGTGTAATGATAGCCAGACGTTCTGATGAGGCCACGGGTTTTGTTCAGGTGCGTGTCTGCCTGTGCGCACTTGTAATGTCGCATTCCTCCGTCTTATATTTCACATAAATGCATGGACAATATGTTTTGCTGTGTTTTTAGTGGAGACGTATGGTGGTTTTCCCCATGGTTTTTAGAACAACAATGTGACAGTCATGCGGCGCCTGTGCTATCAGCCCAAAGTTTGATCCAAGTGACAGCATGTTGAAAACTGATACACTCGTACACACCGCCATTGTGGTTAAACCAGAAGATCTTTAAATTCCTCCCTTTTGACTCTTGATGTTATAATGATATTTGTGTGATGTTTGCTTAGTGCTGGAACACGTTTGTCCACACTTAGACTTAAAGCTGACGTTTTACTTTCTGCCAATGTGTAAATTGTAATTAGCCATGACATCTAGTGCTGTCCTCTGTGTCTGGTTCTGCTCTTTTAACACAAGCAAAAATAACCGAAATACAATGTAGTTGAGTCAGATGAGAAAATAATTTGAACCGTAAAATGCTATTGGCAGAAGATTCTTAGACATTAGAAACACATTAAAACTACAAAAAGGTATAAATAATGACATAATCCCATCATTAACTCAATCTTCCTTCTAGCATGAAAACATTTTACCAGCTTCCTGTTATGTAATGCCAACCTTTTTTACAATGCATGCACAAACACATACAGTGCACCTGTTGGATTAAAAGTGCTGTTATTTATTTAATTATCTACCTGGCCGGAAAAATAAAGTCCCATTAAAAACTATCAACACTGGCCAAGTGGGAATGGAGCATTCCAAAGTACTGCGTACAAAGCTTTATTATCTTTAATCCACAAAAAAGAAGGCATCAACACAATACAACAAACGAGCGTGAAACAAAGCAAGCACCCAATGACTCATGGTGAAACTTTGCCCGGCGGCGCATGGCGATGAGCTGCTTAGTTTTTACATTGTTGTAAATAGTGGTTCATCAAAGACCGGCCTGTCAGCGTGTAGCCGCGCAGTAGAAAGCGTGCCAGCAACTTTGAAGTTAGACAGAACAACCGCGTAGCCCCAATTAAACATGCACACCGGGACATCTAAACACACTAATGTTCTGGAGGTAATTCATAAAAACAGGAAGTAGGCAAAAAAGACTAAATTGTATACAAGCAATTCGGTTAGGTTGCTAAGAGGGTCGCCCCAGGCCAAACTAGCATTTTTAATTATGAATCTCTCCTGACAATGATGACAGATTAATGTGGTTTACAACTTTAAGATCTATCACTTAGTGTCAAATTATCTGTCATCACCATAGGAAAAACGTTACAACTCACTTTCATATTGCGGCATCTTTTTCTATAGATAGTTTGTCGGAACATATTGGCTTTAGGTACTATCATTATGTGTAACTGAGTCAGTGCTGTAAAATACCACTCCAGTTTTTCTCATAGGTGCATGTAGAGAAAGTATGTTTGTAATTATTTGGAGAAAGCATTTTGAAGTTGTTATTTTTTTCAACAATGCACTATTTTTTGTCATCATGTTCATCCTGGATGTGAGAAAGGTAGTTAGAATTGTCTTTATAAGTCAGCCACAGAGGGGCATCAGCACGCAAGTGTAATACGCAAATCCAAGTCTTGTAAACTGTGTTGTCAAATGTATCCTATTTCTCATTTCCCAAGTCAAAAATCCTTTTTATTGTATGGTGGTTCTGAGACTATAGTGGCAGAAACTGTCGATATTTGAATCATTTTATTTTACACAATTTATGGAGTATAAAGCTTCTGGTCACAGATTAAATATAGTTATTCTGTATATGTGTTGATGACTAGGACTGCAACGATTAATTGACTAATTGTGACTAGTCAAATATAAAAACATATCGTTAAAAATTAACAATAGACTAATTGTTAACTGAACTATACAGACAAAAAATGTATTGTCTTCAAAACAACAACAATTGAACTAGCATCTTACATGGCTAATAACAGCTGCAACCCTCTTGCTAAACGGTGAAAATTAATTCGCCCATGTAAGATGAGTAGAGGGTCAATCCGGGGAGCACAATCCAACGTACTAATGAGTAGATGTTTAACTGAAGAATAATTCGATACTGGGAAGAGCGGGGCGGCGCGAGGAGGAGAGTGATTGAGGGTTCAAAGTGCTGAGGCGAGGCGGACGGTGTGCGTTTCAAAGGCTGCGCGTGGCCATGGATGTGAGAGATTCGTTAATTCAGCAAAGCAAAAGCCCTGCCTTGATGTTTACTAGAGTTACACACAGAGCAGCTGGAGGAACATGCTTATAAATACACACACATGCACAATTACATGATACAGGCCGCATGCACTGGGGCAGCAGATAGCGCAATGTCGGCCTATGCTTTGATGCGCATATTGCATTCATATGTTCACAGCTTGGCACATGACCAATCATGGCAATCAGGAAAATACAGAGAAGAATTAAAGTCTACGCAAATGCATTAAGAGTAATTCAAAACCTGGTTTCTCATCCTGGTTATTTGTGTAAAGTTGGACCATCAATTTATTTTGACGAGGTGACTGTAGATCGAGTTATTTTTCACATGAAGTAGAAAGGAAATTATTTCATTACTTTGTGTTTAAAGGGGCTTTTCATGTAATAAAAGATAATTTAAAAAATCATTTTTTCCCCAGCACAGCCGAAGAGTAAAAGCATCTATTTGGATGAAAAATAGATTCAAGCATGTCTTATACATTTGATTATAGAGCATTTTATTCTCCACAAAGCAGTGCGCTGTAGCATGCTACTGTTTGTTCACTTTACTAAACTAACTCTTACCTCAGAAAGGGGAATATTTCAGATGCTCAAAATGCATTAGGTGAGTGAACACTACATGTGGACTGCTGCAAAGCGTTAAAAATGAACTAATTATGTTTTTCCACATTTTAAGACAGTAAAAATCAGGTACAGCACCTTTAAGTAAATTATTAATCTAACTTGCAGATTGATAACCTAGCACTGACCATGAAACAACAGTACTTGCGTACATAAAAACCATGCCAAAGGCGTACATGCTTTTTCACAGTTGTGCTCTCAAAGACCTCCGATGTGCATCGGACATGAAGTAATTCCCTAATTCCTCTGACTCACTCATGCCCTTGAGTGGATAGCCCCCATGATGTTAATCTGTCAGGTGCTGGTCAGGGCCTTGAGGTGCAGCTGTGTGTTTGCGTGGCATCCATATTGTCTCCATTTAAGGTAAACCTCAGACTGTGTTCCACACTTGACCCAGCTGCACCATGGAAGAAGTGTGAACAGTGATGTAAAACAGGGCCCGGGATGAGAGATGTTCCACACATGTGAGGATGAATGCACTGTCACAGCCTACTGCACTCGGCCGTGGAGAAAGATGTTAGCAAAAGAGGCAAAACTGAGAGTATCAACACTACAAGGCTACTTTACTTTTGAAGACTAAAACAACAGAGTGAACAAAGCCAGATGCTCTTGTTTTATAAATACGTACTCAGAGAAAAATGATCCCTAACTGTATGTTTTCAGAACTCATAAACCCAATCAGAACGTGACATTTATGAGCAAGCGTATGTAACTGTGTGTGTGTTGTTTCATTGCTCTGTTGATATTTTATGCTTTGACAAAGACCATGTTCTTCACTGGATGAGTATTTTCTCAACCTTTTTTCATATCATAAACAAACCCAGGCTTCATTGTTAACCTAAACTTGACCGCCAAGGGTAAATGGCCCGTGCCTCTCCGCCCGCTGTATCAGTAAATATACCAAGATTGAAACGATGCAGAGCTCTGGAAAACAGATTCGGACTTATTAACGCCTTATAAAAATGTGGGTATGTTAATCACATAATGTGTATTTGGATAATATCACATGGAGATTGATTGGGGCTTAGATTTGTGCTTTGTCAGCCTTATGCAACACTCTCTTTCCTCTCCCTAAGTTGCTCAATTCAATGCGGGGCTCTTAAGGGGTTTTCTAAAACACTGAACGATGGAATAACATGATACTTATCGCTTGTGCAAAAATGTGCCGTCCTCACTGCCTCTCTAACAGGTCAGGGGCCAGGGTCAGAAAACTTTCCCATCCAGTGGACAATTAAACTGAAGTTAATCTGGACAGACAGCTCAGGTAGCTCTTAGTAGCTGACATAATTGGTTCTTTATGTCAAATAATAGACCATGTATACTCTTCACCACGTAAGAGAGATCAACAGTGGACGAAGTGTTTGTTATTACATCTACATCTTTACCATTGGCATTTAGGGTGCTGTGCTTTACATGTTGATTGGACATACATTTTAGAGTCTCTCATGACACAACTCTACATTTATCCACATAGAACACATACAGACTTGATACGGATGCTACTAAATGCAGCAATTAATTTGTTTGGAGCAATCTCAAGTTATAAAGGCCTACGTATGATCCACTAAGCAATTGAGCTCTGACATTATAACATGCATCTCTTCATAGAACAATGACTTTTTGGCACTCAGTGTTTGAATCTGTCTTGGAGAGCCACTTTTAGCATATTTACGTTTTACAATCATGTCTCTGTTTTATCCTTAACCTCATCAAAACTTGGTCCAAGTCTCACCAACCACTTAGAGCCTTTCAGTAGAACAGATTTCTCTGATTAACTTAAGCTTATTTGGCCAAAACCCCATGAACATCTGTTAATGTTGTGGTCTCGTCTTCTTGACAGTACGTGTTAAGTGATGATGGATGTACTTGGATGAGAAGATGAGTAGTTTGACAAGGGGATAGTGAGCAGCTACACTGTGAATCCATAAAAGTCGCAGCGCTAAAAGTCTGGAAGTATTTTCAGCCTGCAATGGTGGCAAATTTTACATCCTGGAACAAAATTTTATTGCTGAGCAGGTTTGGCTACATCAGTGTTCTCTGGCTTGAATTAGTTACCTGGAAGCGTTTGACTTTTCAGGATTTTGTCTGGAGGAACTGGCAACTTGTG
Source organism: Rhinogobius similis (assembly GCA_019453435.1). Classification (NCBI taxonomy): domain Eukaryota; kingdom Metazoa; phylum Chordata; class Actinopteri; order Gobiiformes; family Gobiidae; genus Rhinogobius; species Rhinogobius similis. The sequence continues at coordinate 26,671,821 of CM033630.1, read as the reverse complement.
GGGCTTTACTGTTCTCAATGGCATTATTTTTATTCGCTCTCACTCTCGGACTACTGCCTGACCCTCATCCCAATCCAAATATATTCTTTGGACATTTGACTGTTACATTGTTGTGGAGTGAAAGGAGAGAAGGCCAGATGTGTCAAGCTGTGATTATATAGTTTCATTACTTTAGCCATTACACCCCATTTTAACAGCACTGCATGTATTTCACTTCTTCCTGGGCAAACACTTTATATTAGTCTTGGTAGACCTTATGGATGGTTGCATATTTCTTTTCAAAGTTAAAAATGTACAAATCAATAATGTTATATAATCAATAGAAAGTTTACATCTTCTAAACTAGACCTCTTTTAAGTTTATTCAGACCAGCATATATATAGTTTGCATAACATAACAAACATTGCAGACAGTTGCGTGGTTTGAACAGTGGTTGGATTTCATTTACAATCCTGCTGCCACCCCCTCTTGGTATTGTATTGTATTGTAACGCATTCTATTGTTATAGTGTGTTGACACTATAACAATAGAATGTGTTACAATACAATACTATTATAACGTACACCTTTTCTTTCATTGTCTTAACTATGGTACATTTGTCCTCAATAAAGATTAAATGAAATTAATGACTGAAATAATACATTACAGTCAAGCCACCTATATTTTAAATCAATTTGTTTATGAGTATTGGTTATATCAGTGTTCCTGTTGGTCCAGCCCACATGCTTGAATGTGAATCCCTACCCCTTTTCTAAACCTATTACATATCAATAGTAATTTTGGTCAGTACAAGCAAATACAGACGGAGATTGACTGGTTTGATCCAGGAGCAAGACACCTATCACAAATTGCCTCCTCCAGTCCCAGTATGTGAAGTTCGGACAATAACAAAAAAAATTCAAATGCCTTTGCTCATTGTTCCTCTGCCGTGTTTTAACTTGTGATATCTTCCGGTGAGGTCTAGATGCTGGTGATTGACTGACAGCTGTGCAGACACACACGGACATGCCATTGGTCAAGGACAAAGTGGATATAACAAGCTTGACACGTACCAGGCCTGCTTTTATACTCCGAGGGCCCGAAAAGGGAGGCCTGTCTCCTTCCAACTATGACATTACATTACCTCTTTGTTGGAGACCTGTGTATATATGTGCGCTTACAAAGGTACAGTCTTTTTCCCAATGCACAAACTCACAGGTGGCTGTAATTAGCGCCGCGAGCCCATTCATGGCACAGGATCAAACTGCACTCGCCTCGGCTTCAGGAAACTCTGCTTAAAGTAACACACACATCCACAAATACACATCTATATGCATGCGCCCGGCCGCTTTCCCCGGGCTCCCCCTCTGTTGCTCTTTCTCTCGGCCCCGTGATGCTGACATCCAAAATGTTTCTGCTCAAACTGCTTGTGTTTAGTCTGCGACCCAATCAAAGCCCTGTTTGATTTCTCAGGAGAAACTGTGTCGAAAGGGAGAGCGGAGCCGGTCTAAGGTGGGGAGCGGGGATTACACCGTAGATAAGTTCAACCATCTCCGTCTGATTTCAGAATATATACACCCCGGGTTTTCACTGCGAACGTAAGCAGAACCTCTCAGGTGGACCGAGTGGAGACAAGGTTATGAAAGCAAAAATAAAGCTTGTGATTTGATGTGGCCTGTTCTTTTTTCCTTCGCTTGTGTGGAAGGAAAACTACCTTGACAAAGTTGATATTACACCTAGTAGTAGGAAAATATCCTTTGTTTCCTGAAGCCTATTGTGTTGAGGCCACTTACTCCAAAAGTTAACAAATCCTATCTAAGGTAGATGTATCGGAATAATAATGTAATGTTTGGTTTTGTAAAAATAGCAGCTTTTACTTTTTTCAGAACGTAATGTTTGCCAAACACCATAAAAAGTACATACATTCACTCCAAAGTCCATTTAGTGCTCTCCAAAGCACTTAAGACTAAACGGCTAATAGCTGGAAAAGCTGGAAGCAATTGTGAGCGAATGGTCGATGTGTGTTCGTCATATCTCACAGATCCTGAGCCCGGAGTGGTACTATGTCTAATTACATCAGTAAATAGCATTGTAAAGTTTCACTTGTAAAAATGTTTGTTAACTTGATTTAGTCCAAGAGCAAAAAAAAAGTTAAGGAAAACCAGCATGTTTGTCAGGTGTTGCTGATGTGTCTACTCCCCTAATGATGAGTTGTAATGTTCCAGTAAAACACAGCCTTTACCTGGAAACAGCTCTACATGAACATTATCTGAAATGTATTTATCAGTATCACACACACAAGAGCTGTTAATCCATCAGACTAGTTTGGGCAATCACTCAGACAGCCTGGCAGTTAACAGTAGTGTAGAGTTGTCTGTTCTATCGCTGCTCTTTATAAATCTCAGCTTTCCCCGTTAGCATCGGCCCTCGCTCTGACTGTAAGCAGCTCTTTCATCTGGGCCCGCTCCCTCTTGACCTCTGCTGAAGTCCGTCACATCCCGACTCGTTGCCCCTCTCTCTCCGTCTCAAACTCTCTCACTGTGTCTCCCTCACGCTGTTAATGGAGGACTGTGTAGCAACACAACTTATAATGATTTCCATAAGGCAACACGGCCTCGCTACGGGAGAGTGCGTAAATCACAGTGACGTGGGTGAAGTTGTGTGCCTGTTGGATGTGGCAGTGCACATGGACTTTAAACGTGCACGCTCACACACTTTTCTGCTCAAAATATAGCAATGTCAATATTTCTGATGGCCTTAATCTGGACCAGGTTTCAAACACCAGCTAGATGTAGACGCAAGCTTACATCTTCATATCTGTCGATCTTTAAAATTCATACCATGGTTTTCTTACAGTTTTGGTCGCAACTTCTGTTTTTTACTACAATACTTAGCGTTTTTGAGGATCCGCCACCTATTTGTCTTTGTGGAGAGGTTATTATTTTACCTGGAATATGACATTAAATACATCTATCTAGCATTTTGTTTCTTTTCATAAATATATTTCATAAACATGCTTTTGGTCACCTCTCCACAGATCTGAATTTTACCTTGGCCTTGTTTCGTCTTGTTTCGTGCTTGTCTCCACGGATATATGTTTAATGACATACTGACCAATAGGAGCAGTGGGTGGGAAATGTATCTGAGGGGCACTGAACAGAAAGAACTTTCAAAAGAATAATCGATTGTTTACTAATTGTCAGTTTCTCAAAGTGTCATATCACAATTAGATTTTGTTATATTGTCATATTGTCCAGTCTCCACCCTCACTTTTATCCTGATGACATCCTGATGATTCCAACAGTCCAAGTTTTGCATTACTTATCATAACATCATATTGAATTTATCCGATCTATTGTTGGAAGCCAGTCTTTGTAAGGACATTTAGGGGAATGACTGTGGACTGTGGTTTTTGGAGTTTGAGGAATGCGCAGGATCCAGTGTCTGTGATTGGCAGCACCATATAATCATCCCATTTTTTGCAACAGCATCAACAGTGGTCCTCTGACAGAAGGATGTAGACTCATGTGGTTTTATTGTTTCCAGAGAGAAGGCCGGCTCTGATGGACTTATAATGATGTTGTAGCAGGGGGTCAGTGCTCAGACCAGCAGACCCATTGGTGAAGGACAAATGGTGTGTATTCTGCTCTATGTTACTGCCTCTGACTCTGGACAAGATGGATTCCAGGAGAGCAGTGTTGATGAATGGCCTTTTAAATTGTATCTGTCTCACAAAACTGTCTCTTATTATTTTTATAGCCAAACCACTTGTACCATGGCCACTTGGTAAGCTCTTTTTGGCTAAATCATAAATGTTTCATTCCTTATTGTATAGATAGAACCTCTTTTAGTGCAAGAAAAACATATTGCTTTGCGGTGGCTTGTGAGACGGTTTTATAACATTGAGCCATTACGTTCAAAATGAAAGTGTGAGGTTTTCTGGTTAGCGCTAGGGCAAACAGTGTGATTTGGGCTGATTTGAGCTGTACTTTGACAGAAATGCAAACTCACACGTTTGCTACCACTGGCAGGAACTGAATCTAAAACATGCCTAGCTGTGCCCCTCGCATGCACACGAAGGTTCTGTCCACATATCCAGTGTCTCTATATTAAAACCAAGAAGGACATGACCTTTTAGCAAAACAGTGGCCCCCAAACTCACACACAGCTCGGACCCAGATTTCGGCATACACCTCTCCAGTTACTACTCTTCTGCAGCAGACCTTAAGGTAAATAAAAGAAAGCGTTGTACAAATACACACTGGCTGCACACAGGAGTGCCCAAGCAGTCAATGTGTGAAATGTAGCACGCTGTTGAGGCTTTTCCCTCCTGCAGATTGAAAGAAGTTGAACAGGAGTGGGGATGATTTATGTTCTGTATAGCTTTCAAAAAGACCAGAGCGTGACCATGGTGAAAATTATGGTGACACAAAGCAGAGCATCAGAATAATTAACTTCACAGCGCCATGTTGTATTTGGAGAAACTGCTGAGAACTGTTAAAAAGCCAGTATAAGAGGCACTAAAGGTACTGAAGAATCCGTAAAAATGTGTTGGTTATTAAAAGCAGAAGGCTGTTTACTTCACTACGTGTGTTTAGTTCCAAACAAGCGATACCTCTACCCCTCACTTTGAACTTTTTGAACTCACATGAGTTTTTATTAAACCAAAAAACACGCAAAACACATTCACTAGCACAAAATAAATCTTGCAAATAGACCTCCGATTACAGATTTGAGGGCACAACCTTTAAATGGATTTTGTTTTTCAGGACATGAATCCAAGTTTTTGATCATTAGTTGTAAATTTAATTTTTTTACTTTATGACTTTTCATTGACATGAATGTGAACTGACGGGGCTGGCGTGCTCTCCGCGCCTGGTTCTGGTCCAAACTTTAATTTCACACAAGTCAGTTTTCATTTCTGATGATAGGAAAATCTGGAGCGGTTTAGCCTTTTAATCTTTTTCATAATATAAACCAGTTTCTGTTGTGAGTCTCAATTATGATGTATTGTTGAAGGTGGAGGACATCAGGTGGTAACTGCAGAGTCATGTGATGGAGAGATGAGGGCGCCGCTGCCTTTTATCTCATTCAATGAACAACAAATAATCACACATGTAAGACTTAGCTGTGTTACGTTTTGAAAGAGGGCATAGGATCACATTGTTCCATTGTTGAGTTTTTATAATCAATAAAGATTAATAGTGTGATGTGCAACCACTTACTTTATTGAAATAGGACTGCTGTGGAAATACTTAATTTTGCCTCTCTTTGTGGACTCTATCTGGCCTCAACTCAAGTTTGCGTCTATGGTGAATACCTATTCTCTTTATTTACAAATCATTTTTATTTATTCTATTTTCATCATAAGTTTTCTTACATGGTGTACTGTAGTTTTTACTAGTACAATCTTACTAAATATTTTTGCGTGCATATTGATCATCTTCATATTATAAATCTCTGAAATGCAATGCCAAACATACGCAGTGTATGTACAGTAGAGGATGAGCAGCCGCTGTGTTGGCTGCTCTATAGGAGGTCTGCCAGGCTTCTGGCCCACATCGGAGCTCAGGGAGGGATTCTGACTGAGAGAGTGCTAAACCCCCATATCATAGCCCCCTCCCCACTCACCGGCTTCAAACGCCTGGCCTTTCCTAGAACAGGCCGTCCATGTGGCAACGGGAGGTGCAAGAGGAGTACCAGCACCTCAAGTTACCACTTAGTTAAGTAACTCCAGAACACACGCACCCCTACATGCGCGGACACACCCAAAGAGGAGGCCGTCACACGCAGACACACATGCATGCACGCAGGTCCACAGCACACGGTCGGCTATTAATACCGGCCCGGAGGATGCAGGCCATGCTTGTATTTGCATTTCAAATACGTCTTTTATTCCATCTTCCAAATAGTGATGCTGTAAAGACATTTGGCGCTGCATTAAACACTTTGAGCTTTCAGGTGGTCTCAGACTGTACTAGCACACATACGTACCATCATGCATCTGTAATCATATCCATTTGTAATTAACTGCCCCAGGTTTCTCCAGGTGGTCCAAAGCTGTTTGGATGATTTTCTTTCTTCCATAAACCCCATCAGGTTTTGGTTGTTTTTGGTTCATTCAAGCCTTACTTTCACATAGACCTGGTTGTATGTTGTGAATAGGCTGCCCTCATTCATACTGGGGGCCCCACGTACGCACTCTATTTAAAGGGGTCTTTGCGTGAATATTCAAACAAATGTGTGTATCTTTAGTCAGTTTGTGAGTGAGAGGAATAGATTAATCATAGCTAGATCATAACATTATTCAATGGCAGAAGCAGGTTTTGATCCATTGTAAAGATAGTAAATCCATCCATATCAGTGACATGGTTTTATGAATTCTATATTATATTATTATAATATGTCAGTATTGCTGGTGTAACTTCATCATATTTGAACATTTTCTTTTTAACTTATGGCCTTTTTTGTTTGTTCTTCTAGATGACTCCAGTTCAAGAGGTGGAGCTGCAAACGGAGGGTCTGAAAACGTCCCGGAGTTGGCTGGGAAACTTGGTGAGGACAAACAAGCACAACGATGCTGATGAAAATAACATAGTTTTGAACATGTTACCGTCATGCTCAGAAGCAAATTGGGTGGACCAGGCAGTGGGCACTGTGTGGGGAGGTGTTTGCACAGATAATTGGCTGAGACTCAGTGCAGTGCATACTATTTGTGTGAGGTGTGATTTGAAGGGACACATTCCTTCCTTTGCCCCCTCGCCGTCTCCCAGGACCCCTCTGTCATGGAACTTGAGCACTCCGTCTTTGCTTGTTGTTATTCTCTTGTCTGTCTTTTACTGCCCATCAGTGCTTCTTCTAAAGACCAGAGCAAAATGTCCTGGAGCATGGAGCAGCTCTGTTTTTTGTGGTTAACAAGCTATATTTCATATATATATATATATATATATATATATATATATATATATATATATGTGTGTATATATATATATGTATACACATGTATATATATATATATATATATATATATATATATGTGTGTGTATATATATATATGTATACACATGTATATATATATATATATATATATATATATATATATATATATATATACGTGTGTATATATATATATATATATATATGTATACACATGTATATATATATATATATATATATATATATATATACAGACTTTAATGACATTGGATTATTGTAGTTTGTTCTCTTTTGAAAGAGAGTAAAATTACTTTTTAATTTGTCAGCGCTGTAACAGTTCTGGACATTTTGCTTCTGTATCTCATTGCGTGTAATGCAAATGTCCCATATTTTCTCTGCCCATTAAATAAGAAACAGCTGCTGATAAGCAGAAAATTGATTTCCAAGCTTCAAATTCAGCCAACAAGATTACTCTCCCCACTCCAACGATTCCCCTAACCATAAACTGGAAGACAGCTAAAATTACTTCACATTTCAAATATCTGTTTGGGCGCATGATTGCAGAAGACATTCTTCTGTGTCTGTCCCACACACACTCACTGTTATAAACACACATACAGGTCCAGTGTGTGTGATCAAAGGCGGCCTGCCAAAGGGTCAGCTGTATTTTTACACTGTGAAGTGTGGCGTTGAAGTGGCCCCTGAGACCCTGAACAAGCCTGGCCTCTGGGCTCTCTCACCTCTCGTCCCTCTCTCTGGCCCTGGCCTCAGCGCTCTGTTCTCCAAACTGTTTTTCTTTCTCTGCACCTCTCCATATGCCCTCTGTCTCACTTATTGTTTTGACTTCAACCCATTCTTGCTTTATTTTAGTGTTTTTCCCCTCACGTGAAAATAATCCCTTGATAATCATATGATCTTTCTGAGAATAAAAAACAGTTTCCTTCCTCCTCTTCTTTCTAGTTTGTTACGTCCTCAGATTAACTGCTAATTGGCGTCAATCTGAATCTGAATTCTGAACTATTATTCACCGTAGACACGTTCAGTCCCTCCAGTCCACTCCATATCTGCACGTTACTCTCAATCACCATCTTATTTGTTCAAGATCACCGCGACCTGAGACTTTTCCAAACAAATATCCATCAACCACGCTTCTCTTTTCAGTGACCCTGATCCGCTCTTCCTCTCTCATTATCCGAAAGACCATCTCAATCGGCATGGTCACAGTTCAGCTCAAGTCCAGTAGCTTATTCCTGCTCTGGGTGCACAAAGGCGAGACTCAAAGTGTTTGTTTAGTAGTCCTGCCCAGGTGAGGGTCAGCAGGAGGAGAGCTGCATTTCGCTGAATAATGCGGTCATAGCGAGATCACTGGATTTCAGCGAGCAGACCTGACACAAGTCCAATTCTTGGGCTGTTTGTTTTCTCAGAGCCAGAAAAATAACCCATTTCAAAAGGCAACAGTAGTTTGATACAGATTTATCGCCAGGGTTGATGGCTATCCACTGCGGTTAGGGTTGTAAAATCAAGCGCTCCCGTTAACAATTTCCTCTCCGCCTTCCCCATTGGCCACTTGTGTGTCTTTGATGTGCTTTACTGTTTTCTGATTGTGTTTTTAAAAGAAGGGTGTCTATTTGAATAAATGTTAAGGTTAAGTTAGTTCTTTTATTTATAAGTAGAAGAATAGCACCGCATTTGATGGTAGACTAGAAAGGATTTGCATGGATAAATAAAATGTTTGCTGTGTTGTCACCATCTGTCGTTTTATGAGCCTGCGATGCGGATTCAGTTTAACTCAGCACAGTTAAACTGATGTTGGGTCTCTGCTTTTACTGTGGGAGCCTGGTTAATAAACAGAAGCACGAGAGGGAAATCAAAGATGCTAGGTTATTTAAAATTGCACCATGTAACATTTTCTGGCATACATTTTCAAAGATGAATTAACTGACATCAGATTAGAAATATTTTATCATCAAAAATAAGCAACCGTTTCGAATTTCTGCTTTTCTGTCACAAACGATAGGAAAATACAGTTTTTTAACCACAACATTGGCACAATATTTGTTGTAAATTTGTCATTTGTAGTACATTTTTTAATATTTTGTGATATTCTTAAGTGAAATCACATTATGTTCCACTTCACTTTTCCCTCCATTCCAGAATTTAGAATGTTTTTGTCTAAACATTTTGAAATGGTCTATTGATTGCTTCGCTGTGGTTGTTCCACAGTATGACCTTTCTATCTCCATGGAGACAAGCAGGTGATGTTAAGAGCTGTTACTTAGAGATGCTGATTCAGTGGAAAATAATAATATGTTTAATAGTGTGTTCTCATGGACATGTGGCTACTCAGTCACGGTAATCTTTTGTGTCAGGAACAAGAGGAAGTGACTCAAAGATTGTGTCTCAAACAGAACTATTAACTTTATTGCTGCCAATTACGTTGTTTATACTACGAGGCACTCTGCCATGTGTTTCACCAGCCCATACTTTCTCTGGCACTGATTGAGCCGTGATTTCATCCGGTCTAAACCCAAAGTCTAATCATGCTAAACGTAAAAAGTTTGTGAGAGCGTGTTTACAGAAAATAACAAGAGTTGTAGCCGAACCATACACAAAGTGCAGTTGATTGGATTGTAAAGAGCTTCAGAAGAATAGATTTCATGCAGCGTAATGGACAGTTCCACACCAGTGCTAATCTTCAATGGAGCAGAAAATTAATTTGGTACATTAAAGGGTTACATCTGTCACTGGAGAGCAAGCTAGAGAAATATATCCTACAGTAAAAATGCAGTGGGTTCTGTGCACAGCAGCAGTTGGCTAAGCTAACTGTTTGTCACAGCTAATGCTAACTTTTATTAAAACTTGAAATATAAAGTAGAGCTGTCGTCGACTTAAGTAATTCTTGGTCGACTAAAAACCTTCCCTATGGACCGATTAGTCGACTAAAAATAAACCCAAACTATTCACCTTATTCTGGAAGATGCCGTGGGCGCTGCCATTTTTTCTGTTGTAGTTTACACGGGGCAGGCGAGCTCAATAGAAAATAGGTTCTACACGGACTAAAACACCGTTTTCAGGCCGCCCAGGAAATCGGTGCGTTGCTGACTTTTTTTTGCACGTGTACATTAAACATATTAGACAAATCAATATACTTTATATCATGTTTTAGCGAGTTCGCCATTTGCGCAAACATCTTTCGCATCAAACCGGAAGTCCATTTACTACAAGAGTGCAGATCATGGACATAAAAAGTGGGCGGGGCAGAATAAGGTGAAAGTAAGCGAGAGTAGCCAAACAGCACTCAAAAGACAACAACTATACAGGAGTTCATGCAAAAACTATTTACAGAAAAGTACTAGGAAACAGTGCAATTATAAGTCAGAGATATAGAAATTAGATTAAACTCATGATTCACTCACTTTCACTTTTGCCATGTAAATCCTTTTAATTTACATAAAAGAATTAGTCGGCTAGTAAAAATGTTGGTCGACTAAGACACCATCGACATATTAGTCGACTAAAGGACTACAGCCCTAATTTATGTCTTACTTCCAAATTTACTTTAATTTCTTTATTTTTATTATGCTTCAGTAAGTAGTAACCTCATTTGTAAAGTCTTCAACATGTTGTCAGTGATATCCACCTGCAACTCACTGTTCATTGTGTGATCTCGAAGTATTTATTAAATTCAGTATGATTCTGCAAAAACAACATAGAAATAGATTTGGACAGGAAATAGGGCCACTAACACAGCTACCTGGCTGGGCACTGTTGCACACAGAGCACATTGCTAATAATCCAGTTTTAACACAGTTATGAGCACAATACTAATTAGCTGAATATTGCTGATTTAGGGCATTCCAGGCTTCATTTTTAGGGTACAGTACAGCTAAAATGAAATATATGAAAGCAAGATGGACATACGGACAGCAATGCAATTTCCTTCGGGATTAATAAAGTATTTATCTAATCTAATCTAATATGAGAAAGTCCCAGTGCCACACTGCACTGCAAATAGCCAATATTAAAGTTATACTGTGTTGAAGGAAAGACTGATAAGGTAACTCAAAAATGTGCAATGTTTAGCTTCACAGTGAAATATGTGTGATCAACATTCTTGTGATGATGAAAACTGTGATATATATTGTGCAGGTCTAGTTGAAATAATATATGTTCAAAATGCAGTCTATTTGTCCTACCCCAGTTTGGCCTTTCAACCCACAGTGGTCGCAAAATACCATCACTGGAGCCTGTGTTTGCTTTGTACACGTTGTTTTCTGAAGAAACATACCAGACTCCTTCTAAATGAACAAAAATATACTGATGAAAAACTAACAATTATTAAATTCTTTTTCCCCGCTAAGCCCAACACAGTTTGCCCCTCAAAGAAAGGCCCTCTGTGTTCAAATGGTTCCCCTATGTAGAAATAAATAAATAAGAGAACGTGAAACCCAGCGGGCTTGAAATATTTCTGCAGCCTCCTTCTGTGTCGCAGGCTTTTCAGATAACATAGCTTTGATCGCTCTTTACGTCTAATAAAAGTGTCACATAAGAATTTGTGATGAATTCCTCAATCTTTTCCAATCGGTTCAGTCCCAGCCCCTCGAAGACACAGAACAGAACACTGCTTGTAAATATAAAACTGCCCCGCAAACCGTTTATCTCCACCAATAACTTCTTCTGTTCAGGGTTTTTGTCCCATCTGCCAGGAGCTGTTGGCTTCATTCACACCTAAAGGGATTGTGATCTGTAGTTGAAATTCCAAGAATATAAATATATCTGTTATATACATTATTGTTTGTACTTCCACAAGTTGTAGTTATTTTTACCCTATTGGAACACTTTTGTTTGTTTGACAAGTAAATTGACAATAATATCTTAGAAAAACAAGGTAAAGTTTACACAAACAAAAACAAAAACCTTTTTTCTTATGTAACTTGTATGTAAATTTAAAATGATTGAATTTGTATTTGTATTTATGTATCTGTCTACAGTGCGCCCCCGCTTCACCCAGCCTGCCAAGATGAGGAAGCGGGTCATCATCCGTCCTGTGGGCAGCTCTGTGCGTCTGAAGTGCACAGCCAGTGGGAACCCGCGGCCCGACATTGTGTGGCTCAAAGACAACAGGCCCTTGGTGGAAGAGGACAGCAGGGCCGCTGCAGGAGGAGAGCCCAAGAAAAAGAAGTGGACCCTGAGTTTGAAGAACCTCACTCCAGAGCACAGCGGGAAATACACCTGCCGAGTGTCCAACCGGGCGGGCGAGATCAACGCCACCTACAAAGTGGAAGTCATACGTGAGTTACATACTTTCTGTTTAACGCATTACACAAAGCAATTTCCAAGTGAACCTTGTATAAAATTCAAGAACAAATTCGAGCCACAAACTTAACAGTACTGTGTGGTGAACAGCAGGTATATGTTTGCGTCTTTTATATAGGATAATGTTTTAATATTTATTTTTCTGGATTTTTTGACACTTTTCCAGACCTCAAAGTAAATTACTTACCAAGTTTCTGGTTTACCAAACATATTGAAACACCAAAACAGAAAGACATCCGGTTCAGTATCGTTGTTGTTGATAAAGCACAAGGTCACTGAACATCATGAGAAAATAAAATAAGTTATATTTAAGATGTTTTACATAAGATGTTTTTGGCTTGTTCCTGCCATGACACATCCCAGAGTCCTTTTGTTTCTCCCATGCCTGCATATCAGAGATGTATTAGTGGTATATCTTACCCCACTAGAAATCCCTTTTGGCCAAACAATAACATATATTATGCTGTGTTCTGTGTGGACCAAAGAGATGAGGTTAAAATGGGGTTTTTCCACTGCGACTCACAATAAAGTGATTATGCAAAAACCTTTAAGATCATATGACTGCAAACACCATAATTAGCTTTTAGCCTGTTTTAATGATTTGCTGGCACAGCCTGCTGCCAGATATCAGGCTTTGATTCCATTGTGCCCTGGAAAAGCTGGTCAGCGTAGTTTGTAACACAACACTATAAAGATAGTTTGTACTCTTTAAACCATTTCCTCTTTTACAAAGTGTTATTTAAATAAATTGTTCAAGGTCACCATTGTAAGTTTAAAATTAGTCAGTGTTCCCCTTCAGTGGCATTTATTGATCGCTCTTTCTGTAAGTGAACCTCAGTGAAGAGAGGGAGGAATGTTCTGTAAGCTTTTTGTTGTCGAGCCAGTTGTGGTTGGAGTCTAAAAAAAGGTGTTGTTTGAAACTGTGTTTTTTAAGACCAGAATGTGTTCACTGATGAGTTGTGAGTGGTTTTGAATATATTAGGTTGTTTTGGAAGGCAGCTAAGCATATTTGAGGCATTGGTGATGTAGTGCCTCGCTGTATAAAGCAAGAGAGACTATGGCTGTGTTCACCACATCTGGTCTACATTTAAGTACAGGTGGAGAGTTTTTTCCTGAAAGGTGCTCAGACATACAGACCCTGCAGTGAAAGGAGAATAGTATCTTTGTTCAGATATGTGCATGACTGTACATCTGTTTTACTTTGGAGTTTGCAACAGAGTCCACCAGAAATGCTCAGATCCAGCATTTTCTGTCTCAATATTAATGCACTGAATCGTTTTGAGTATGTTCTTCTACCAATGCCTGATAGTGAACGATACCAGTGCATGGACTTTTCAAACTGATATAAATTTCTAAAGATTTTTGCTTTGGCATAATTGTGGAATTTTGAAGAAGGAAAACTATTACATTTTACAGACGTGATTTTTATTTGCAGAGCGTACCAACTCCAAACCCATCCTGACTGGGACTCATCCAGTAAACACTACTGTGGACTATGGTGGTACGACCTCTTTCCAGTGTAAGGTGCGCAGTGATGTCAAACCCGTCATCCAGTGGCTTAAAAGAGTTGAGCCTGGTGATGAGAACAAGTTCAACTCCACTATAGAGGTATGTGATCTGCACCCACACAATCTGCTTTGTTCACATGGCATTTCTAACATGAGTTTGTTTAAAACACAAGGTCGGGGATCATCGCTTTGTGGTGCTGCCCACTGGGGAGGTGTGGTCCCGTCCTGATGGATCTTATTTGAACAAGCTGCTCATAACTAGAGCTAAAGAAGAAGATGCTGGGATGTACATCTGCCTAGGAGCCAATACAATGGGTTACAGCTTCAGGAGTGCCTACCTGACTGTACTGCCAGGTGAGAGGGCAATAAAACACAATGACACTAAATGAATCTTAAAATACTGGAAGGAAGTGTGGATTTCCCTGTATATCTATAATTCTTATATATCCATGAGTTTAAAATTAGGACCATTGCTATAACAGTTAACTATGTAAAACTAAATATTGTATCTAATGAGATATAGTTCTCAAAATGTCACCTATAAACAGGAAATAGAAACCCATGAATATTCACAATATTTTATGGCACATAGGTCAATCATGCTGAACGAGACTGAAGTGTTATTTATTCATACTACCCCTTTTTAGAAGACATTATAAGACACTTACATAACATAAAAGGCAACACTTTTCACCAAACAGACATCACTTTTTCACATTAATAGACATCAATTTGACATTAGCTAACATTGCTTCTTGAGATTTACAGACATCAAACAAAAAAAATCTCTGTCTTTGTGTCCCTCAGATGTGAAGCCTCCCATGACTCCTGTGACCACTGCCACATCCCAGGGTCTGCCTCTGCCCGTCATCATCGGGATCCCTGCAGGTGTAGCCTTCATCCTGGGCACCGCGCTCCTGTGGTTCTGCCAGTCAAAACGCACCTGCTCCTCTTCTTCTTCTTCCTCCTCCGCGCTGCCTGCTGCTCAGCGTCTTCCCGCCTCCAACCGCGACCGACCGTGTCCCACCCTCCCAACTCAGCCGGCCAATGGGGATAAAGACTGCGTTTCATATGAGGACTACATCGCCCATCAACAGCTGCTCCTCACACAGGGAGGAACGGGGTTAGCTCCCAAGGTCTATCCGAAAATGTACACTGACATACACACGCACACACACTCGCACGTGGACGGGAAAGTGCATCAACACCAGCACATTCACTACCAGTGTTAGCAGCACAGAGGCTAGCAGCAAGCTGTGGCATTTGATTTCAACTTGTACAGACTCAGAACAAACTGCCGAAAGCAAAAGGATAAATACATTACTACGGTGAATGGAGGGATAAGGGAACACGCGATATGTCCTCCGTGGGTTGCAGCCACTTTCTAAACTTTTCAAAACGCAGCAATGAAGAATGTACAAATACTACACAGTGACATATTTCAGCAACTTTCCATTTGGATACAAAGCACAAAGCAATAAACTTTTCAAGGTAGCAGTTCAACGTAGTACACAATAATAGCTTCAATAATAACTACTTGTGTATTTAGCATATTTTAATTATAGTGCTTTTAGCCTACGGTTTCATCTTGGCTCATTTTTAAGGAACAATACCGTTTAACACATGTAATGTAATAGCTTAATTTCAGAGTGTATCTCAGGCGGACTTCTAACCGAGCCATAAGAACCACAGAACAAGACAAGCTTCACTAAATCTACACCCGGAGAGAGACAAGGGCCAACAGCCGCTCAGTCCAGCTGCTGCACGGACGCTGCGTGGAAAAAAAGGAGATGTCAGAATGAGTTACTGAGCAAAGGAGAGTCAGCACTCCCTTAGCAGATCCATTTCAGAAGCAGAAACTAAACAATTTCAATTTCTTTTTATACATTTTTTTCCATTACTACCACCATGTTGAGTGAATCTCCTGAGTGGTAGTTCCTTCTGGAGGTGGCATGTCTTCGCTGACGTGAGAACAAAGGACTCTGGACATTTGAGGAGTACAAGTTCTCACCTCACGTCAGCCGTTTAACCTCCTCAGCCCAGAGCGCAAAGGGACCGTGCAGCGGTGAAAACGGTGCCTCGGAACAATTGCTTCCAGATTTTACAGATTGTTGTTGGATCGTTCACATATTTCTGCTCATCTATTCAGAGATTTAAGGGAGACTTCATCTTTAACTTTGTAACATAAAGATGGGACGTAAAGCCCTCTGCTGCTGCTCACAATGTTCTGGACTGTACCTGCTTTTGCTATATAGGCCAAGAATTGTTTGTGATCCCTTATATAAAAGAAGAAAGCCAGCAAGATTCAAGTCTATGGCTTAGTGTTGTTACTTTTCCTATTTTAAAATGGTGGCACTCCCAATTAAAGAAAACAGTATTGTTATATTAAGACATATTTAAAACTATATCTTTATATAGATATAGATTATATAGATTTATTGAGATATTTTATGACAAACTTATCCCCATGCCATATTTTGTTAAAGATGCAATATGCAACTTTTCTATTCTTGTTTCCATTGAAATTATATTGCTGGACCTTGAATATTTCATAGTGTAGCATTAAGCTTAACTCCCTAGCAATTCCAGGTGCTTTTTTGCACACACAAACTGTCAGTGTGATCTCTTCTCCACAGATCTGACCTGTGACTTGGCTTTGTAGAAATAGAGATGTTAAATACCACACTATGGAACAGTCAAGGCAAAGCAATAGCAATTTCATGGAGACAAGTGGGTAGTAAAAGTCACATAGTGAACCTTTAAATCTTCACATTTCAAGGTGCCAAATTATTTTTATTGATGTAATAAATGTACAGAACTATTCCTCTTTATTGTAAATAGCATACCTCAGTACAGTAGCTTGTTGTGCTTTTGTTGTTTTGTTTTTCCATTGTTCTTTCTCTTTGCTCCTATATTCTGTCGACACTTTCAGCTGGTGTCAAAACTCCTCTGACGCTCCAGATTTACTCTTTCGCGCTTCCCCAGGTGTCCATGTGGATTTTCCGGTGTGCGCTCATAGGTCTGACCACTATTTAATAACTGTGTAAAACAATACGCCAAGATAAGATTACAGCCTCAGCTGTTTAACATTACAACACACTCTGCATTGAAAAAAGTGTTGACTGTGTCCAGAGACGTACGCGCAAGGACTCAGATGTGTAAATGCTGTTGGTGAAGTCATAAGTTATGTTTTTGAAATGTACATCTGCTGCACATGTTGCCAAAGCTGTTGTTGAAATGTTAAACTAGAATGCTGAATCTAGAATGCATTTGTATCGTCATTAATTCAAGTAAAACTTATCTACAATAATGTATAAGAGGCAAACCGTCAATTTGCCTCTCCACATTCTAGATTTTATGTGAAATAAAATGTATAACTAAATTCATCACCTATTTTCTACAACTATTCAACTGAAACGCCTTGAAGATGCCAATCTAAATTCAAATTAGATTTTTTTCTTTTTATCTTAGTGTTTTTTCAACTTTAAATTCTCAAAAAACTTAGACATTTCCCATTACATTAGAATGTACACTGAAAATGAGACATCAAGATAAGTACTTGAAATAAATAGTATTTTTCTTGTTTTGGATATATTTTCACAGTCTTAAAGTAAGAATGCCACTGGAACAAGCATAAAATATCTTGTTTTACTTGAATTAAAACAAAAACAATCATTTTCTAACTTGAAAATACAAAGACGCTATTACTCTTGAAATAAGAACAAAACTTGCTTGTTCTAATGGCAAATCTTATTTTAAGATGTAGTCAAATCAAGATAAAAACTAATGAATTCAATCACTTTTAACTCATTTTCTACATTTTTCTAGTGTAAACCAGATCATTATTGAAAAAATGATAACAATTTGAAAATTTCCTCACTTGCAACTTTTCCTGATCCTATCTTGCGAAAATATTGTCTGCGGATTATGTTACCAACAACAATCCATGTCTGAATAATCTACAGTAAGACTTTCTATCACTCTGTGGACACAAATCTTCCATAAACAACTCATATTTTGTCAGACACATCGGTTCACAACAGCTGGAGTATGTTCTTCTGTTATAATATTTAGGTTTATTTCTAATTCCAGTTTATGCCACTGTTTTTCTTGTTCAATACTTTCTCTCGTTCATTCATTTCATGTGTAAAACCAGTTTGTGTGTTAAGCTGAAGGACTGCCATTCACAGACTGTTTCGACAGGTTTGTGCACTTATATTACCACTAGTATGGACATGGTGTGAAAGTAGATCATAGTGTTTTGGACCAGACCGTTAGCGTCATTAGCCCGTTTTATTTTCAAACAAATGTACAATGTGTGTCTAATTTATTCTTTCATATAACTGGGCATTATACTACATGTGTTCATATTGTTTTATAGTCAGAATGTGTAAGCTATGTAGCAAATACCATGTCATTGTAAGATACTGTATTTATACCTGCTAAATATACAAAATTCTATCAATTTAATCTTTGTATTGACAATCTTGTACAGTCTATTGTCATTTAGGTTATAATTTGGTTTCTCTCAAGTGTAATCCTGTTACTGGTGCCATTAAAAAAGTTACAACTGTGCTCTTTTGTCTGTCTTGTCTTCAGTGGTGAATACTTAGAATACGTAGAAAACAAAGCATTTCTCTGGGATTCCTTCAGGTGCATGTCCTGCTCTAAATAGTCGTAGACCTTCGATTGTAAGAGCCAGTATTTTGTCTGACAACGTGTCTGTGTGGGGAGTTGACAGATGGACATGCGTTGCGTGCAGATGCAGGGTGTGAAGAGCTGGTGTCTGTCTTTCTGACTCACTGGGACGAAGACGGTGAAAGAAAACACTGCAGAGAGCACGGGGCATTGTCAAGGAGCAGAGGTGGCAAAAGGTCAAGTTATAAGTCTTTGGCGTCTTCTTGATAAGCTCTGATTTCAATCACAAGTCAATTCTCCATCAAGTTTTCTGCCTGCAGCACTGTTTTCTATCATACACAGGTTGTGCAGATGCATAGGGCCTCGTTTTGTTGACCAATTCTTTTTTTTTTTTTTTACTTTATTTTGGCAGATGTAGGTAGAGTAGCTGAAGATTGTACTCAGTAAGAGAAACGTTAATTCAAAGTACTATTTCTGTTTAAAAACTACTACTCAAGTAAGAGTAACTGGGCGTAACATCTGATTTATAATTTGAAGTTAATGTAATGTAAATAATGAACCAAATTTGGCATTTTTAAAGGATGGATACACAAATGAGACGAAAACAAATCACATCTGCAGTGCAAGAAACACAAATGTTCAAATCACAACAGTGTTTGTAACTTACAGTGGAAAGCAGAAACAAAACTTCTACTCAACTCATTGTACGGTTAATAAAATATTACTCGGAGTAAGTGTGCCGTCGCCCTAAAGTACAATTTCTTCAAAAAAATAAATGTAATTGAGTACTACACATATTTGTATTTTGGTGACAATGGTGCTGTACTGAATTAAACTAAAAGTGGATGTAAGCTTTCCTTTTACACTTTTCTCTCTGTTTATCTAAAAAATATAGATCATATCACTAACAAAACTCAGATAATCCAGTTTTTGCTTTTGTGCCCTCAGTCTAGAATGATACTGTATCTTGTATAAGGCTCAAAGCAGCCATCAGGGCCTGTCAACAAGAACGTTTTGGATTTGACGGTCCTTGTGATATAACTTTGAGCTTTGTCTGTCCTGTCACTTTGATCGTAAGTTCTGTGGACATGCATTAATAGATAAATTAGTGACCCCGAGTTCCCGACGATCAATGAAAAAGTTAGTCTGTGTATAACTGCGTGTACATGTGTCCACCTGTCAACCTGAACTAGTCTAGAAATGCACCACATCTAACACAGAACAGAATAGATATCAGCTTACATGTATGTGAAATGTGGGTTTGATGTGAGCTCTGGTACTGTACGGAGCAAAATTGCACACAGCACTTTGATGGACAAGAAGGTCAAAGTGATTTCAAGCACAAATTCAGAGGCAGAATTACTCCCAGGCCTCAGCCATTTTGACATGATTGCAAAACCATCAGACCTCAGCTTTTTGTGACCCGCAAGAGGGATTTACAAAGACCTGGATCGCAGTGGTTTTCAATGCATCTGCCCGGTTTCACTTCCTATAAACAAACACAAGAATTTAATCATACTTGAAAAGAATGCTGTGGAAGATTACGTTTTGCTAGAACGTGATAAGAAACTGGATGATGTTGGCCTTGTAAAAAAAAAAAGCAAGTCAAAATATGAACTTTCCTGGCGCGATTTTCATCCTTGACATTCATTTCTCATTCTTGTCCTATCAGGAGAATGTTTTTTCCAGTTTTTTGAGCAACACTGTTTTCTTGTGTGAATTTGATTGAGCTCAGAGGCGGTGGGAGGAGGGGGAGGTTTTGAGGGACAGGCTGTGGAGATGGAGAGACTAAAAGGAGGATGACACAGAGGTAGGCGCCGACAGATGAGCGGAGATCACAACACTTTGGACAGACGAGGGGAGGCAAAGACAGATCCACAGCATGTCGTCATTGAACAAGAGGAGAATCCAGGAAGGTCAGAGGGAACGGTCACAATGGAAAGAACTACTCTGCAAAACAATCATTCTGTACAGTACAATTTGGGTTTAGGGTTTTCCTTTTTTTAAATTCACTTTCCTCAGTGGTCCAAGTTTACTGTACAAAAAAAATTCCAGATACTAAAACTAGATACTCATTTGTACAAGTATTAATACAAAAAAAAAAAATCTCATAAATTGAACAAATTTGTCCCTTATATGACAAATATTTAAAGAGACATACTATGATTTTTTAACAATTATTTTACAATGTATTCATGCATCTAAAATGGTTTAGTAATTGAAATGGTAATATGAATTTCAATTTTCATTTATTTACTTGGTTTTATTGTTGAAAAATGGCTGCACGATATTTAACCCTTATATGCGTCTATGTTTTTTTTGTTTTTTTTATAAGTATAAATAATAAATAATAATAAATAAATAAATAAGTACTGGGAAGTGGTAATTGAAAACAGACATTTTTTGAGCACTCAAGTTCCAGATGCAGGACAATAAAGGATTATTCAAACATGCATGAAATGAGTGAACCGAGTGAATGTTTTTTATAATGTGATTTTGCACATTACATTGTCTAAAAATATCTGTGGTAGCGAAATCAGTATCAAGCCTGATATCAAAATCAAGTTCACTGTTTGTTTGTATCATGACAACACAATAGTGCAGACGCAGACGCCCTGTGGACGGCTTCTTTACAGTCTATGAACCCCCACCAACCAGTGTCTTGCACAACAACTCAGCAACAGTATACGATACATTGGAAATTAAACCAACAAACTCCTTTTTAAAAACAACCACTCGACCCCCAGAGCCACTGTCAGCCTTTGTTTTTTTTTTTTTTATTTTATTTTAATTATTAATTGTTTTTTTTCTTTTTTCAGGCCTGAAATTGACTTGACAGGACAGTTGTAGCGTGAAAGGGGGAGAAAGAGTGAATAGACATCCTGCAAAAGTTGAGAGCTGGACTCAAACTCACAACGCCTTTAACCTTAAGTACTGATATAAACTGAATTTTAAATTTGGAAGCATAACAGATTTTTTCCTCAAATATTGATGTGATCTGTGTGGCAAACTACTTCCATCTTCCTCATTTTTATTGATTTGCAGGTTTAGGTGGGTAGTACTGCATATTTTTACTTCTACTTGAGTAATATTTAGTTACTAGACAGTTTTTTCTTTGTAAACATTTGTGTTTTTTGCACTGATCCTTCAATTTTCTCCTTTTTTGTGTCTATCCTTTGAAAAGACCAGATTTTGCATTCTTTAGTATTATAAACCCAGACAGCTACTCTTACAATTACTCTCTCTTGAGGAGTAGTTTCCCCAAGTACTTTTTTTACTCTTACTTGAGTAATTTCTTGGAGCACTATGCACTTTCATTTGAGTAATATTATCTTGAAGTAACGTTTTTCTTACTTGAGTACCCACCTCTGACCATTACTAATGTGAGAAGAGCGGGGCATTGGACGATCAGTTAGTTTTGTCTTAATTTGTTAGGAAGAAAAACATCCCGGTGCGACTGTATGGAGGAGATTCCTGGGCGTGAGTCAACAGCAGCTGTGGTCGGTGTTGATGAGAAGCTGTCCAAAGAGGCTTTTCACTGGCATTTAGCTTTAGACTGTGAAAGCCTGCTCAGGTGAATGGAGTCAGTGACCATGAAGAGCTCTCACACACACACATTCGCACATACACACCAAAGCACACACCTGGGCAAGACGACACCCCCCTGAATTGGCCTGGGTGAAGGAACGACTATAGATCAACATTGCGATGCATAGAGTTGTGTGCACAGATGCATTTTTTTTCAAAGGAATAAATGTAGGAATCGCACGCATGGAACGAAACACCTGGTTGGCACCGAATCCTGCTTGTGTTTGCATACCTCTCCCTGTCGGCTCATCCTCTGCCTAGCCACAAAAGCCGCTATTAAACCTAAGAAAACACAAAAACACAAAGCTAAACAGGAGCAACGGGAGACTTCCATCCTGTGTCCGCCCTCCCTCTCTTTCTGCATCTGTCTGGAGCAAATGTTTACCTACTCCTTTTAAAAAAGAGAGGGATGCCAACGCCTTTAAAGTCTGCCACAGAGCCGTGACAAAGGCTTACTAATCTTTTTGTTGTCTTTCTCTGCCCTTACATCCTGCAGAGTGTGTGCGCTGGAGTGAGGAGAGGAAGACAGTTATAGTCGAGCTTTGTCTAATTGTCCAGGGAAGTACTAAAATGTTTGTCTGGGTAAAAACTGATAAGGAAGTTGAGGAGTATTTCCACTGTCATCACTCAAGTATGGGACAGATGGAGAGAGCGGGGCCTCTTCAAAGCCTCTCGCCCGGCCTGCCTTCACATGTGGGATGCTTTGTGTGTTTGGAGAATACGAGTTTCTGTCACACATGCTCACCTGCTCCTCTTTGACTCAGAGCCGCCCCTATTTATTCATTCATTCATTGCTTTTTCCTGTGCTTTAAAGACGCCGCCATGTGCTCGTCTGTTTGGGTGCATCCTCTATCCAGGAAGCCGACGGGAAGAGCACAGTTTTGTTTGCGGTGGCTCTTCGGACAGTAGACGTCCATGAGTCCTCTGCTCACGGGGGGAATGCACACTGCAGGTAAGAGGCAGTGAAGTGGCTGAGGCAAACAGAAGGGCACCTCTGTGAATAAGTCAGACTTAGTTAAAGGTGCACTGTGTACCTTTTGTGTTGGAGGTTTTGCTTGGAATTTTCCAGAATATGGCACCGACCTTATCTAACACCGCAGAGACAAGTTACAAGACAAATCTGTGGAGAGTCGAGCCTGCTCAGATACAATATATGGTAACGCTTTAGATTAAGGTTCCGTAGTAAACTATTTATATACATAAATACAATACAATACATGAATAAGCACTTGTTATGTCTTTATAAGCACTTATGAGGCATTTACGACCATTTATTAGCACAATAATTGAAAACAATTTAATATGCAGTTTATTGATGCTGTGTAAATGCGTTTTATTAGCACAAATATCTTTTGGTTAAGGGATTATAGACGTGTATAAAGTGTTATAAGTGCATAAACACTTGTGCTTATTAACATCTTATAAATAGTTTACTAAGGAACCTTATTCTAAAGCGTTACCCAATATATTTTTGTCAATGGATTTTTACCAATAAAAGCATGTGTAATTGAATAAACACACGGCAGATTAGTTTAATGCCATATTTGGGAACATTCCAGGCATAGCAGTACCATCTGAAGACAAGACAGTCAAACAGACAGACAACGGCAGTGATCAACTGGCAGCACTTTTACCTATTTATTCATTTAGGAAGTTTAGGAAATATTTGACATAATACCCTGCTTCCAGACAACACATGTCATTGTATTTATTATTGGACTACCTGTATTCTTCTCTCTATGTGTCTTGTTCTATGTTTAATGTTCAGTTTGAAAATAAAAAAATATATTTAAAAAAATTATAAATAAAACATTGCTATTTACAGTGAAATGTCACTATGAAGAGGCTTATCAGTTTTGGACTGGAAGTCATCAAACCTGTTTCTATTATCAAGCTGTTTTAGATCAATATTGCGGTTTACAATGAACAAAATGTAAAATTATCTACTTATGCATGTTATAGTTCAACACAAAATATCTTAAAAAGCAATTTATCTTACATTACACATTGCTGTTTCATGCAGAGATTTTTTTCCCCACTGGTTACTAAATCTCTCAACACAACAACTAATTGTACTTCCTCACATTTGTGTTAACGTCTCTTTCCCAACAACATGGAAATGTCATTAGGTAAAACCAGCTCAAACTGCTAAGATTTATTGCCCCAATGGGGGTCACAACTTTAGGTTAATGACTAACACACTGAAAATAGATTTACAGATATGCAGTATATACTGGTTTTCATGTGCATCGTAATTGTATTGTGTGCGCTTTTGTACTCTTAATTTACATGTTTAACAGAAAAAGTGGAGAAGGTCATGGGTAACAGTCTCTAGACCTCCACTTAAAGCCTAGAGCGCTCCTAAGGAAGACAAATAGCACTGGTGTGAAATCATTTAGTTCGTGTCGTGTCTTGCCCAAAGGGGATTACACTTACTGCTCCAAAGGTACAAGACTGACAAAGTGTAAAATCTGGATCAGATTAAGGAAGGCACACACACACACACACACCTACACACCTACACACACACATACACACACACACACACACACACGCACGCACACACACACACACACACACACACACACACACACACACACACACACACACACACACACACACACACCAAGACGGAGATGAAGAGGGAAAATTAAGGACAGGGGAGGGTATGGACAAGCTGTGGGAACACACTGCTGAATAATTACCAGTGACATCAGAATAGTTTTCTTTAGCTCTGTGAAGTGGCAGGCCTCATTTGTACAGCCCGGAGCCACGCTGCGACCTGAGTGTGACAGAAAGTGAGTGCATGGGGTGAAGTCAATAGAAATGACTGTGCTTTAGGAATAATTGTGAAATGTGTACTCTGTTTGCATAATCACACCCAAAAAGTAGCCATTGCGCAGTTGCAATTTTTATTGGACATTATTATAATGGTCCTCTCCGTTTCATTGTGTGATACTATGACAGCTTTGTAAGCCCCAGGGAGCCATTTCTCTCTAAGTGGACGCTTCAAAAACAGGAAACAGCTTTAAATCCCGCTGGAGCGCAAAGAAGGATCAGGCCTACTGGCTCTGTAGAATACCCCAGCCCCTCATCCTCACTCCCCCAAAGATACACGCCCAGAACACACACACAGTCACACCTGAGCCCCTTTCAATAGCCACAGTTCAGAACGCTGACAAGAGGGGACAATAGAGAAGAAATGCTGCTTGACAAAAATGGAATCTACCTGTCTGAACAGATCAGGCTGGCCCGCCACCCGCCTCTGCACATCAGCCTCCTGCTGCCGCGATGACTTTGGGTGATATCAGATTCTCATTCAGACACTCGCAGTCTTTACATAAAACTGTGAGGTAAAATATGAAGTTTGCACAAAGTTAAAAACCAGAAGTTGTCCTAGAAGAATGATAAAACTAAGATGTCATTGAAACTTGTTATAAATATAATAGAAAACGGTTAAATTTAACCAGAAAATAACATGCAACAAATAACATTGCATAAATATAATAGAGATTTATTGCCATAAATACAGAAGAAAGTTAGTCCTAAATGATTAAAAAGAGAAGAGTGTTGAAAAGTGTGCAGTTGTTAAGGAGGAAGGTTAACAAGAGAGGACATAGAAGGATGCCTGAATGTTGTTGGTGGTTTGAAGATGGGGGACTTCCAGCTTGAGCTGTGGCTGAATGATATTTCTGGGGTGATTGGCGCTGTCTGAAAACGACTGAAAAACAAAACCCAAAAACTGTGAGCTTTAAAATAATTTACCCAGCATAAAGCATTTTATAGTAGTAGATATTAACAATTTATTCATGTTAATTCATTCATTCATTTTCTACCGCTTGTTCCCGTTAGGGGTCGCGGGTGACTGGAGCCTATCCCAGTGACTTTGGGCCTTAGGCGGGGTACACCCTGGACAGTGGCCAACTCCTCACAGGGCTAACACAAAGACAGAGACAAGGACAGACAACCATTCACTCTCACATTCATACACTAGGGACAATTTAGAGTTTCCAATTAACCTACACAGTCATGTCTTTGGACGGTGGGAGGAAGCCGGAGAACCCGGAGAGAACCCACGGTAAAACGGGGAGGACATGCAGACTCCACCCAGAGAGATTGTGTGAAATTTTATAATTATAATTGAATAATTTATTCATGTGTTGTGTTATAACCCAAACCTGACTGAGGCAGAACTGGCAGAATGGTTGGTCAACATATTTTGACTGGACATTCTGTGGGATATTGCTCCTGAGCAATAAAAGAACAAATGCAATAAGACGATGATGGCATAGAATTACATCAGAAGCACATGTTCATACCCATCCGTCCAGCCAGCGGAGGGCTAGTTAAGGACAGTCTCGGAGCATTGGTTGGCTGAAATGAAAACAGTATTTACAGTTGTGTTTTTGAACATATCTGTCACTGCAGGAAATAAGAATGTTAAAAATAGATATGTAAGTGCTAGGAGAATAAGACTGTCACTAATGAGCAGGTTCAACAAGTATGGATTTTTATTTTTTTTTATATTTCTTAAAATCCAAAAAACAAAAAAAAATAAAACATAACTTACTTTCCTGAACAAACTTGTTTCATCCATATCCATGGTTTCTGTCCTGTTGACAGACAAAAACACAAATCTCTATTGTGCTATACACTGTAGGAGAAAACATATATATAAAGATATATATATATAAATATATATAAACATAAATATATATAAACATATATGACACTTGAGTGCAATGTTCCTGTGTACTTATACTATATCTGAAGTCACAAAGGCCAAAACAATATTTGCAATATAAAATCAATCCAATGTCAATGGTTTCTAAGAAACCCAATAGGGATTCCTCACTAAAGCCAAGCAAAGCCTGGCTTTTAGGTGTGTGTATAGACAGCTCCAGGGCATGGCAAAGCTATACAGCAGCTAGAGCTAACATAAGACATTGGACTGAACCCAGGATAAAGCTTGTTTGTACAGTGCAATACCTTCAACACACACTCTCACTATTATGAGGTCTGAGGCATGAAGGAGGCTCAAGACGGACCACAGAAAGGAACAAGGAACAGGAACAGACAGAAAGGTGACAATCACAGTTGAAAAGGTAAACTTTCTACTCACAAATTGGCAGTCGAGGAGTGACGTGAAAATGGCAAGGGAGAGTTGAAGGGGATGTGCATGACTGTGAGTAATCAGAACAGCAACAATCACTAAAAAATGTGAAATGATAACATTGGAATTGTTTTAAGAATTGATGAGCCACCAGGCTGATTTCCAGGAGTTCGAGAACTGTGGTTCTTCTGAGCAACTGAAGCTTTGATACTAAGAAAAAAGACAAAGTTTATAATGACATCAATCCAAAGGAAAGTGCACAACAATATTGAAATACTCATTGAAGTAATAACACACATGTAATATTAAACTGTCATTGTTATACATTATTCTTATTCCATTTTGTCATCCATCTGATAAAAGGGAACCATCAAGCTGCTGGGCATGTGAAACATCAAGAGAAAGTTATAACCCACTTATTTCCATTCAAATAAAAAATGCTTGTGCCCCAAACCCTCAAAAAAATAAAATGAATAAATAAATAAAAATAAAAACTTGGCACTGAAACTCTGAAAACCTCTAAATGTCAATTTAGTGAAGTATTCAGCTAATTGTCAAAGCTCAACAATTGCTCAAGCTACTGTTTTATCCATAAATATCTCCAAACAACAGCTTTAAAACTAAAGGCAGGATTTGAAATCGGATTTTCTGTGCATCACTTGTTACCATTTACAATTAGTATGTATCAGTAGTGAGTCTCAGTTTCACAAAGAGCCCAGACATTTGTTTTTAGTCCAAATGGTTCAGAAACAGCTTCAAGCTTTTAATTGGGGTCATTTAAATCAGGCGTATTAGGACAAATCTGCTTAAATTATATGTTAATGTGTTGTACAGAATATGATTGTCTGTCTAAAACAGCGTAACCCTTCTCCGCTTTACTTTAGTGAGAGTCAAACGTGACACAGGAGTGACACCTAGTGTATGATAAGGTGAAACATTGGGAGCAGCTGCTGTTTTAGTCACCTTTGTTACATATTTCTATCAATGCAGCAACTTATTCAAGCAATAGGATTACCTTTGATGTTGAAAAGAGTTTTCCAATTTTTTGATATAGGCACTCTGTTCATTTAGCTTCCTTTAAAAACAAACATGATTATTTAAAGAAGTAAAATTATTAAATAATATGAACAATAAACATACTTCATCATCTGCTGCATTTCTTGCTTCATCTTGACTAGAGTCTGTTCAAGTTTTTCATTCTAAAATTATAATAATGTTGTACATTGTGAAAAGTTTTGTATATATCTGTATATATGTATATGTATGTGTGTGTGTGTGTGTGTGTGTGTGTGTGTGTGTGTGTGTGTGTGTGTGTGTGTGTGTGTGTGTGTGTGTGTGTGTGTGTGTGTGTGTGTGTGTAAATTAAAACCCTCACCTTTTGCTGGAAATATGTTAGTAGCCTTTTTTGGTGTCTTGCTTGGAACATAATAACCTACAAAATAAGTGGAGCATAAAAATAAATATTAAGAAGGAACATTAACATTTTAATTTAGATAAACAGTCAGTGGCAATGACCTTGCTGATTTCTGTGAAGTGCTTGCTGGCAACAGAATTAATATCAGAAAACAGTGCTTTCACCTCAGAGCTGCTCTGAAAAAACAAGTCAAGCCTCAGCAACAAAAATGGTACAAGTAACCAATCACTGCTACTACTATATATATATATATATATATATATATAATTTTTGTCTATAACTGACCAATCAATTGGATCAATCGTTAGACAAAAATTTAACTATGGCCACCATAGTGTCCTCTATTAATAGAAAACTGGTTAATATTGATTGCCCCCTTATTTTGCTATTTCAATTGCGCAAAAAAGGATTCAAAAATAAAATACAAAGGTATTCATGTGATCCTTACTTTGTCTGAAAGAGGAGATACTTGGCATTTTGCACTGCATATTAGACACGTTCCTTGGGTACCTAAAGGAAAGCACATTTCTATTCATCGGTATCCAGCCAGCAGTATTTTATGTGTACAATTATTGAAATGTAACGTTAAAACAAATTAATGATATGTGCAATAATCGGAGAAGCCAACAGATGTCCCTCTTTGGTCACATGTTTTCTAAAGACTGTAAGTGAAGTTGTTTATTTCTATGTAGGCCCACCAGCGTTAGTAGCCCAGCAAAGACATACAATTATAGCTACCTTTCTGAAAACAAACGTTGCATATAATATGACCACATGTTGTTAGGGCGAGTTTGCGATCAGATCCAGGAGAGAGGAAACACGAGTTACAACAGATCCAGAAAGACATCTGAACACCTGCAAGTAAAACCATAAAAGTCTGCCACTGTCCGTGAAAAAAGTCATCGTGAAGGCCATGTAAGACTGACCGCGGTGAAGTTAGACGGATATTGGATATTCGTCATATTCGACACATTCGCGCAAACGGGAACGCTACCTCCTCTATGCCGAACACGAACAGAGCCGTGGCGGACTGGCGGGCGTGAAAGAGTCGGTAATGAGCCCGGTTGATTTTTTA
This sequence comes from Rhinogobius similis, assembly GCA_019453435.1. Lineage (NCBI taxonomy): Eukaryota > Metazoa > Chordata > Actinopteri > Gobiiformes > Gobiidae > Rhinogobius > Rhinogobius similis. The sequence goes on along the minus strand of CM033630.1, from coordinate 26,642,254 downwards.
GGGACTGACAACATAAAACCTTACACATGAAAGACGAAAAATAGTACAATTGAATAATAATTTTTGAAATACTGAAATAAATTGGAGGACTTTTTTAATGAGTAATAGCTTATTTGGGATTTTAAAAAGTGACTTGGACTCAGCAATTTATATCTGTTTTTAAAAGCTTTTAGTATTTTTAGGCATTTTAACAGTAAAATGACTAGTTTTCTTCAATAGCTTTTAGACATTTTGACCCTATGGCCCCAAATTACCTTACAATATTGCTCTCCTCTCAGGGCTATGGGGCTCAGCCATTTATATCGGTTTTTAAAACCTTTAGTTTTCTGCGGGGCATTTTAAAAGTAAAATGACTAGTTTTTTCTTCAATAGCTTTTAGGACATTTGACCCAGTGGCCCCAAATTACCTTACAATATTGCTCCGTTCTCAGGGCTATTGGGCTCAGCCATTTATATCTGTTTTTAAAGCTTTTAGTATTTGTTGAGGCATTTTTAACAGTAAAATGACCAGTTTTTCTTCAATAGCTTTTAGGACATTTGACCCAGTGGCCACAAATTACCTCACAATATTGATCCGTTCTCAGGGCTATCGGGCTCAGCAATTTATATCTGTTTTTAAAAGCTTTTAGTATTTTTGAGGCATTTTAACAGTACAATTACCAGTTTTTCTTCAATAGCTTTTAAGGCATTTGACCCAGTGACCCCAAATGACCTAAAAATATTGCTCCCCTCTCAGGGCTATCGGGCTCAGCCATTTATATCTGTTTTTAAAAGCTTTTAGTATTTTTTGAGGCATTTTAACAGTAAAATGACCAGTTTTTCTTCAATAGCTTTTAGGACATTTGACCCAGTGGCCTCAAATTAACTCACAATATTGATCCGTTCTCAGGGCTATTGGGCTCAGCCATTTATATCTGTTTTTAAAAGCTTTTAGTATTTTTTGAGGCATTTTAACAGTAAAATGACCAGTTTTTCTTCAATAGCTTTTAGGACATTTGACCCAGTGACCCCAAATTACCTTGAAATATTGCTCCCCTCTCAGGGCTATCGGGCTCAGCCATTTTATATCTCTTTTTAAAAGCCTTTTAGTATTTTTTGAGGCATTTTAACAGTAAAATGACCAGTTTTTTTCTTCAATAGCTTTTAGGACATTTGACCCAGTGACCCCAAATGACCTTGAAATATTGCTCCCTCTCAGGGCTATCAGGCTCAGCCATTTATATCTCTCTTTTAAAGCCTTTAGTATTTTTGAGGCATTTTAACAGTAAAATGACCAGTTTTTCTTCAATAGCTTTTAGGATATTTGACCCAGTGGCCCCAAATTAACTCACAATATTGCTCCGTTCTCAGGGCTATTTCAGCCATTTATATCTGTTTTTAAAAGCTTTTAGTATTTTTGAGGCATTTTAACAGTGAAATGACCAGTTTTTCTTCAATAGCTTTTAAGGCATTTGACCCAGTGACCCCAAATTACCTACAATATTGCCCCCTCTCAGGGCTATCAGGGCTCAGCCATTTATACCTGTTTTTAAAAGCTTTTAGTATTTTTGAGGCATTTTAACAGTAAAATTACCTGTTTGTCTTCAATAGCTTTTAGGACATTTGACCCAGTGGCCCCAAATTACGTTACAATATTGCTCCTCTCTCAGGGCTATCGGGCTCAGTCGTTCATATCTGTTTTTAAAAGCTTTTAGTATTTTTGAGGCATTTTAACAGTAAAATTACCAGTTTTTCTTCAATAGCTTTAGGACATTTGACCCAGTGGCCTCAAATTAACTCACAATATTGATCCGTTCTCAGGGCTTTTAGGCTCAGCCATTTATATCTATTTTAAAAGCTTTTAGTATTTTTGAGGCATTTTAACAGTAAAATTCCTGTTTGTCTTCAATAGCTTTAGGACATTTGACCCATTGCCCCAAATTACGTTACAATATTGCTCCTCTCTCAGGGCTATCGGGCTCAGTCGTTCATATCTGTTTTTAAAAGCTTTTAGTATTTTTGAGGCATTTTAACAGTGAAATGACCAGTTTTTCTTCAATAGCTTTTAGGATATTTGACCCAGTGGCCTCAAATTACCTTACAATATTGCTCCGTTCTCAGGGCTATTGGGCTCAGCCATTTATATCTGTTTTAAAAGCTTTAGTATTTGTTGAGGCATTTTAACAGTAAATGACCAGTTTTTCTTTCAATAGCTTTTAGGACATTTGACCCAGTGACCTCACCAACTCACAATATTGATCCGTTCACAGGGCTATTGGGCTCAGCCATTTATATCTGTTTTTAAAAGCTTTTAGTATTTTTGAGGCATTTTAACAGTAAAATGACCAGTTTTCTTCAATAGCTTTTAGGACATTTGACCCAGTCACCCCAAATGACCTTGAAATATTGCTCCCCTCTCAGGGCTATCGGGCTCAGCCATTTTATATCTCTTTTTAAAAGCCTTTAGTATTTTTGAGGCATTTTAACAGTAAAATGACCAGTTTTCTTCAATACCTTTTAGGACATTTGACCCAGTGACCCCAAATGACCTTGAAATATTGCTCCCTCTCTCAGGCTATCGTGGCTCAGCCATTTATATCTCTTTTTAAAAAGCCTTTAGTATTTTGAGGCATTTTAACAGTAAAATGACCAGTTTTTCTTCAATAGCTTTTAGGACATTTGACCCAGTGGCCCCAAATTACCTTACAATATTGCTCCGATCTCAGGGCTATTGAGCTCAGCCGTTCATATCTGTTTTTAAAAGCTTTTAGTATTTTTGAGGCATTTTAACAGTAAAATTACCAGTTTTTCTTCAATAGCTTTTAAGGCATTTGACCCAGTGACCCCAAATTACCTTACAATATTGCTCCCCTCTCAGGGCTATCGGGCTCAGCCATTTATATCTCTTTTTAAAAGCCTTTAGTATTTTTGAGGCATTTTAACAGTAAAATGACCAGTTTTTCTTCAATAGCTTTTAGGACATTTGACCCAGTGACCTCAAATTAACTCACAATATTGATCCGTTCTCAGGGCTATTGGGCTCAGCCATTTATATCTGTTTTTAAAAGCTTTTAGTATTTTTGAGGCATTTTAACAGTAAAATTACCAGTTTTTCTTCAAAAGATTTTAGGACATTTGACCCAGTGACCCCAAATGACCTTGAAATATTGCTCTCTCAGGGCTATCGGGCTCAGCCATTTATATCTCTTTTTAAAGCCTTTAGTATTTTTGAGGCATTTTAACAGTAAATGACCAGTTTTTCTTCAATAGCTTTAGGACATTTGACCCAGTGACCCCAAATGACCTTGAAATATTCAGCTCCCCTCTCAGGGCTATCGGGCTCAGCCATTTATATCTCTTTTTAAAAGCTTTTAGTATTTTTGAGGCATTTTAACAGTAAAATTACCTGTTTGTCTTCAATAGCTTTTAGGACATTTGACCCAGTGGCCCCAAATTACGTTACAATATTGCTCCTCTCTCCAGGGCTATCGGGCTCAGTCGTTCATATCTGTTTTTAAAAGCTTTTAGTATTTTGAGGCATTTTTAACAGTAAATTACCAGTTTTTCTTCAATAGCTTTTAAAAAGAGATATAAATGGCTGAGGCTGATAGCTTGAGAGGAGCAATATTTCAAGGTCATTTGGGGTCACTAAAATGTCCCTAAAGCTATTGAAGAAAACTGGTCATTTACTGTTAAATGCCTCAACAAATACTAAAGCTAAAAACAGATATAAATGGCTGAGCCCACAGCTTTGAGAACGGAGCAATATTGTAAGGTAATTTGGGGCCACTGAGTCAATAATGTCCTAAAAGCTACTGTCATTTTACTGTTAAAATGCCTCAAAAATACTAAAAGCTTTAAAAACAGATATAAATGGCTGAGCCCACAGGCCCTTGAGAACTGGATCAATATTGTGAGTTAATTTGAGGCCACTGTCAAATGTCCTAAAAGCTATTGAAGAAAACTGGTCATTTTACTGTTAAATGCCTCAAAATACTAAAAGCTTTTAAAAACAGATATAAATGGCTGAGCCCGATAGCCCTGAGAGGGAGCAATATTTTTAGGTCATTTGGGGTCACTGGGTCAAATGCCTTAAAAGCTATTGAAGAAAACTGGTAATTGTACTGTTAAAATGCGCTCAAAATACTAAAAGCTTTAAAAACAGATATAAATTATTATCTGGGCCCTGAGAACTGGATCAGTATTGTGAGTTAATTTGAGCAGGTCAAATGTCTAAAGCTATTGAAGAAACTGGTCATTTTACTTTAAAATGCCTCAAAAATAAAAAAGTAAAATAAATAAAGTAAAAGAGGCTAAGAGCTTTTAAAAACAGATATAAATGGCTGAGCCCAATAGCCCTGAGATCGGAGCAATATTGTAAGGCAATTTGGGGCCGCTGGGTCAAATGTCCTAAAGTATTGAAGAAAACTGGTTATTTTACTGTTAAAAATGCCTCAAAAATACTAAAAGCTAGAAACAGATATAAATGGCAGGCCCGTAGCTGAGAGGTGAAGCAATATGACAATTTGGGGACTGGGTCAAATGTCCTAAAAGCTATTGAAGAAAACTAGTCATTTACTTTAAATGCCTCAAAATACTAAAAGCTTTTAGAAACAGATATAAATGGCTGAGCCTTTCGATAGCCCTGAGAGTGAAGCAATATTTTAAGGTAATTTGGGGCCACTGGGTCAAATGTCCTAAAGTATTATTGAAGAAAAAACTAATCATTTTACTTTTAAATGTTCAGAAAAGCTAAAGGTTTTAAAAAGAGATATAAATGGCTGAGCCCGATAACCCCTGAGAGGGAGCAATATTTAAGGCCATTTGGGGTCACTCGTCAAATGTCCTAAAGCTATTGAAGAAAAACTAGTCATTTTACTGTTAAAATGCCTCAAAATACTAAAGGCTTTAAGAGATATAAATGGCTGAGCCCGATAGCCCTGAGAGGGAGTAATATTTCAAGGTCATTTGGGGTCACTGCAGTCAAATGTCCAAAGCTATTGAAGAAAACTGGTCATTTTACTGTTAAATGCCTAAAAATACTAAAAGCTTTAAAAACAGATATAAATGGCTGAGCCCAATAGCCCTGAGATCGGAGCAATATTGTAGGTAATTTGGGGCCACTGGGTCAAATGTCTAAAGCTATTGAGAGAAAACTGGTCATTTTACTGTTAAAATGCCTCAAAAATACTAAAGGCTTTAAAAGAGATATAAATGGCTGAGCCCGATAGCCCTTGAGAGGGAGCAATATTCAAGGTCATTTGGGGTCAAATAAATGTCCTAAAGCTATTGAAGAAAACTGGTCATTTTACTGTTAAATGCCTCAAAAATACTAAAAGGCTTTAAAAAGAGGATATAAATGGCTGAGCCCGATAGCCCTGAGATCGAGCAATATTGTAAGGTAATTTGGGTCACTGGGTCAAATGTCCTAAAAGCTATTGAAGAAAACTGATCATTTTACTGTTAAAAATGCCTCAAAATACTAAAGGCTTTAAAAGAGATATAAATGGCTGAGCCCGACAGCTCTGAGAGAGCAATATTTCAAGGTCATTTGGGGTCACTGGAGTCAAATGTCCTAAAAGCTATTGAAGAAAACTGGTCATTTTACTGTTAAAATGCCTCAAAAATACTAAAGGCTTTTAAAAGAGATATAAATGGTTGAGCCCGATAACCCTGAGAGGGAGCAATATTTCAAGGTCATTTGGGGTCACTGGGTCAAATGTCCTAAAAGCTATTGAAGAAAAACTGGTCATTTTACTGTTAAAATGCCTCAACAAATACTAAAAGCTTTTAAAAACAGATATAAATGGCTGAGCCTAATAGCCCTGAGAACGGAGCAATATTGTAAGGTAATTTGGGGCCACTGGGTCAAATGTCCTAAAAGCTATTGAAGAAAAACTAGTCATTTTACTTTTAAAATGCCCCAGAAAACTAAAAGGTTTTAAAAACCGATATAAATGGTTGAGCCTACAGCCCTGAGAGAGGAGAGCAATATTGTAAGAATTTGGGGCCATAGGGTCAAATGTCCTAAAAGCTATTGAAGAAAAACTAGTCATTTTACTGTTAAAATGCCTAAAAATACTAAAAGCTTATAAAAACAGATATAAATTGCTGAGTCCAAGTCACTTTTAAAATCCCAAATAAGCTATTACTTACTCATTAAAAAAAGTCCTCCAATTTATTTCCAGTATTTCAAAAATTATTATTATTCAATTGTACTATTTTTCGTCTTTCATGTGTAAGGTTTTTATGTTGTCAGTCCTAAAAAATCAACCAGGTTCATTACCGACTCTTTCACGCCCGCCAGTCCGCCACGGCTCTGTTCGTGTTCGGCATAGAGGAGGTAGCGTTCCCGTTTGCGCGAATGTGTCGAATATGACGAATATCCAATATCCGTCTAACTTCACCGCGGTGTAAGACTGTAACTTAAAACTAATATTATTTACAGTTATTTTCTATTTTGCTCTTTAAACCCCAACCACGTGTAATCAGAAGTGGTTTGTTGTTACAGGCTAACTAAAGTTTAATGTTAATTAAGTTAGCTAAGATTGTTAACACTAAATTTAGCTAACAGCTAGGCAGCTAAAACAAAGCGTTATTCGTACAGTTAGTCAGTCGAATGGTGTCTGTGAGATAAGCTTTCAGAATTTTAAAATAATGACATATTTATCAGATGATGATGTTACTTGCCTTAGCTTACCTTTAGGCTAACAATCAAATGGCACCAGACTGGCACGCATGAAGACGTCGCCTGCAACTAACAATGATTTTAGTAACTTCGATTTAGTAACTTTCGATTAGTCGACTAGTCAAACTATTGTTTCGCATTAAATAATTTTGTAAATTAAAATTTTAACTAAAGGCTTATGGCTTTTGGATAGAGAATGCATTTAAACAATGTTGATGAAAAACAGAAATGGTTAAAACGGTATTTTTGTATATGTTTAAGAGTCTGTATATTCTAGATTATGATTATGATTATCAAAGTCCTAATCAAAAGTTTAAGACCAGTTGGATAAATGACAAAATCACATTTTGCATGGTCGATATAGGGTTCCAAATAGAGTGTCAATATGCAACAAGAAATGGGAATGGGAAAAAAAAGTTGGAGTAAACATTTTATTGAAAATAACAATTAAACTGAAACAGGCTGTTCTGCAGCTCATCAAAAGTTTAGGACCACACCTCAAAAAATGACTGCGAAACCCCCTCAAAACAAAAATCAGTCCCAAACAGGAACTCAGTAGTGCGCAGCACCACCGTTATTGTTGATCACTTCAAAAATTGGTTTCAGCATGCTTGATGCAAGGTTTCAGAATCAGAATCAGAATTACTTTTATTTATGCCCAAGGGGAAATTCTTTTCCAGGAGGTGAGAGTAAACATTTCTCCAAGTGATGAAGACGGCCTCAGTACTGTCTGGAACTGTGGTCCATTTTTGTAAACTTCTCTTGCCGTCCATCCCCAAAGATTTTCAATTGGATTTAGATCAGGCGAACACACAGGATGGTCCAAAAGAGTGATGTTATTCTCCTGAAGAAGTCCTTTGTCCTGTGGGGTTTGTGAACTGTAGCATTGTCCTGTTGAAAAACCCAGTGGTTCCACCTGCACCACCTGGAGCTCCATTGTTCCACTGAAGGACAAAGCACGACAGATCATTATGGCGCCCCCTCCCTGTGGTGAGTAGAAAACATGGATGGTGGATGGTGGATCTGCAGATGGATCTGCTTGTCGTGCCAGTCAGGATCTTCAAGGTTACATTTTTTTCTCATCAGAGAATAAAACTTTCTTCCACTTTTCAATGTCCCATGTTTAGTGTCTCTTGTAAAGTCCAAGCAGCAGTTCTGTGACGAGGCCTTTGAAGACGTTTTTGTTTTTGAAGCCCTTTACTGGCAGATGTGTCTGATGGTTATTGGGCTACAGTTGTCAAGTGTTTGGACAGACACCCAATCGGATCCTCCGGTTCAGCTTCACTCACTAAAGGCCAATTCATACTTCATAAGCAAGAAGTTTGTTCTTGTTCTTACCGCTCTAGGAAAGGACAAGCTAACAAGTGTTAGCCTTGAGTGCCTTAAGGGTCAAACTGAAAAATCCTACAAGTAATGGTTACAAATTAAAATAAAACAAAAAGGGGTAAAAGTTTCAGACCTCATTAAAACTTACAAAAACGTATAACAAATATTTATATTAGCATATCACTGTGCTACAAGAATGACAAATCACAAGACCCAAAACAGACAATTTATCCAACAACAAGGCCAAACTTAAGATACACTTCAAACATGTTCAAACTCCTTTATTATAACTTACAACATATATTAGACCAACTTCTTTGCAATGAAGAAGTCTTTAAGCTTTTTCATCTGCCAGAAGCCCACTACTAGCAGGATAGATGTTTGGACCACTGCCCACCACAAGACTTTGTTGTTGGTATCCTCACTAATCTGGCGAAAAGTTTCTTCTTTTTCCTAAAGTAAAAAAAATATAAAAAATACTAGTTTTACTGCAACACGCACTTTCTAATACCTGTAGGTTTGCAAGATAAACAGAAAAACCCTGTTACCCGCTGGTATTCCTGCTGCTTGGTGATGTACATCATTTGATCTTTAAGGTGACTGAGACTGTTTTGAAGAATTTCCATGTTGTCTTTTGTTTTTTCTGTGTTTCTATCAATTGAGTGTTCACCCATCTGAATATCCAAGTGAAGCCTCTGCACATCAAACAAAATAGTCCACATTTAACTTGTAAACTTGAAGTTTACATGTTTTCATAGAATCACAAATCTTACCAGTCGTTCTCCAGCAAATACAGAAAACTTGGTTGAGTTGGTTTGGAAGCAAAGGAAATGCTGGCCAGAGAGATGAGGAGTAAATGTGAATTTCCCAAATTTACTGTACCGTTTGGACATCAAAACCTAAAAGAAAAAGTAAACACTATATTTAGAAAAGGAATACTTCTTTTTTTCATCAGGAACGTCAAAGCAAATCAGTCAGAAGATGATTTGGATTCTTTTCCTGCTGGAAAAAAAGAAATCAGTGTGACCGGAGTGACCAGTGTAGAATGGAGGGGTGAAGTGACTCAGTAAACATTAAAGTTTGTTCATTACCTCATAGTTTGGATCTTTGACTGTTACAGTTACACCAAGGTGAGGAGAATGTGTCAGTGCCTTCACATCCCAAGGCTCCAACAAGAAATAACCTTAAGGTACAATTTGCAAATAATTGCTAATTAGATTATTTCCTTATTTAGTTCCAGTCAGTTTATGACTTTACACACACACTGTATTCAAATATGTTTTTATCAAACAGGATCACATGATGTCAACTGGACCTACCAGTCACAAGCAAATCTTCAGGAACCTCTTCGATGATACATTTTTCCTCCAGCTCTCCAAGATCAAAATACATGGATGCTGCGAGCATCAGGTAACACAGAACAAGAAAGCTAGAGCATTGAAAATCCATACCCTTCATTAAAACCACCGCAAAGCTATATAGAAGTATTTAAGAAGGTATTCAGCAGTTCTCCAGAGTGGCATGAGCATGTGTGAGAATGAAGCAGGTGCTGCAAAGTGTGACGAGTCACTGAGCCAGTGTTCTGACTGGTTTATCTCAGTCAGTTGTAAAGCTGCAATAGGTGGATTTTGCATGATGTCATAACTTTTAATGCCTAAAATTAAGATGTTAGTCAGGATAAATGGTAAAAGTATATCTGCTGTTTAAGTCTCAGTATGGACATCATTTTCCTTCATAAAATAGCTAAAATAGTAGAATATTGTTGTGTAACATGTTGTGTAATATAACAAAGCATATGGCAATATGAGCACTGGCATGGCACTGCATTTATTCTGTAAAAATTGGTTTCTGATTCGGTGCATTATTCATTCACTGCTCTCTGAACCCTGAGGTCATGGTTTACTTGACTCTATGGCTCTGTGTTATAACTCTCTTAGCTCATGTGGACACAGTAGTCTCTTGGAGTTTTGTCAGAATGAGTTTGAGGGGATGAGATCATTTTATAAAGTGAACTCTGAAGTCACATTTCGCATCTGCAATAGTTGTCACTTCTTAATGAGAATATCAGAAATATTAAATGTCTCTTTGGTTCCATATGGTTTAAATGGACTTTCAATAAGTCTTGCACTTGTAGCTATATTAACAGTAGCTCTCAAAACTATCAGTTGTGTTCACTTTACAATATGTAAAATTGTCAGCTAGAATGTTAGAAAGTTAAGGGGTAAGTGATGCTCATGTTTGCATTTTCTGTGATGTTAGAAAATGTAGAAATTAAACAAAAGAAACTATATTCAAAAAAACAACCACTACCCAAGAGACAGCCTCATCAAACAACAAACAAATACTTTACTTTACTGTCCTGTACTTACTGGTTGTGATGTAAATCAAATGTTGTGGGTAAGTTTTAAGTGTTTGGTGATCAGTTTTATCCATTTTATGGCCCACACCTCATCAGAGCAAATCCTACCCTACACATAGACTCCAGAAAGGGTCAGAAAGTTAACTGTGGTTTCTTTGCACTCAGTAAATCATTTAGTTTCAGCATCAGCAGAATTTTAGAGCTAACATGTAATACATGCTCTTCCATTTCCAAGAGTCTAGGTGCAGGTGTCATTTCAGTTCTGTTGGGAACTGTATGAATACTGTACATTAACAGAGAGGCTTTCACAGTATTTATATTTTTTTATTATTTACAAACATGTCAGTTTAATTTGAATGTATTCTAAATAAACAAGACTGTACACAACAGGTAAAATCCTGTAATTAATATACAATAATTTTGGCATTTTGCCTTTTGGTGAAGAAAGACAAAAAGTAGAATGGCTGATATTGACAACTTTTATCATAGAATTAATGAAAGGCATTTATTAGGAGTTAAACAGGGTTGTCACTTTGTCATCAGAGCATTTGAGCATTACTTCCCTCTAACAGTTTGTCATAATAAATGTGAATGATCTTAAAACGAGAGTTTCCCTAAAAGACATTTTTAGCTGGGGCTCTTGATAGTCTCCTAATTTCTAATGTAGCATTTAGAAATCTGTCAAAACTGAATCGGTGTCTAATAGCAGTTTTGCTAAACTACACCTTTCAGAGACATCGACGTACACCTTTCAGAGTTGACATCATATCTCCATGACATAGTTTGTCTCTCTATGAAGCATGACTTGTGACCCTGTATCAGTTGTCACTGGTAGCCTTAGCTTTATTCTACATTCAAATAGCCAACAGACCTTTTACTATTGCTCTGTCTTTGTCTTTTTCGCCCTCTCCTAGACTTTTTGTCCTTCTTTTTTCTCCTGACTTTTCTTTCCTTGCGTTCCCTCTTTTCCTGGCCTAGTCATAAACAGTTATCCGGGGAACACTTTCTCTCCTCTTCCAGCAGAGGGCAGGCTGCTCCGTTGTTAGCTGGATGCATAAGGATGTAGCGAGTGCGGTGCTGTACACCAGAGTCTCCACACTTGCCTTTACACAAGCCCCAGGGCGACCACACTGACACCTCACAGTCTAAAGGAGTATCTGCAAACAAATAAAACATCAGCTTTAGGCCTATTACTCTGGCCACTGTTCCTATATAAGGGTTAACTCTATATATTTAATTAATTGCGTTGAGCTGTAACAATCTTGTGTAACAATCTACTTTTATTTCTCCTTTTGCATAGAGTGATTTATTTGACCAACATGGGCCAGCTTTGCAAACAGGTGATTGGTTTTGCAGACTGAGTAGAATAACAGGACAGAAGTTGGAGGCTACATGTATTGCCAAATAAAGATCAAGTCTTTGCAAATTTTGAACTTCAGAGCAATTTTATTAATGTAATCTGTAATAAGTAATGACAATATACTGACATTCTGTTTTGTAGCGTTGTATGACATAGAATCTGATACATCTGAGTGAAGCTTGGAACCTTCTCATGGACTAAAGGAGGAAACCTCATCTTATTTTGGCCCTACTCATTTGTTTGTTGATGTATGTTGTCTAGGAGACAGATTATACAGTATCTGTGTTGTTGAAAATTGTTGATAAACCTCTGTATCCCTTTGGCCAAAGATGAAATGTTTGTATGTTTTAGGAATAGAATACAGTCATGGTCTCAAATTTTCCTATGCCTTTGTTATATTGCCATTTAAGAGTGTTTGTTTTTCAAAGTTTATCTCAAATGCTTACTTTCCTTTGGAAACTTCAGCGTCATAATTTTTTCAAGCAAAAACATTTATTTTAATTTTCCCTTTTCCATTGCACCAGATGTTCCACTTGTATTTTCTGATGCTCAGAACTCAACTAATTATCTGTTGTGCAAGTTAATTGCATATAAGGGTAGCTTTTTCTCTAGCGGTTACCAAATGCCTTATTTGTCAAAGCACTCATTCATCTCTTATTAGGATTGAGTATTTTCATGAGACTGTCATGCTGCTTTGTCTTCTGACTTACTTATAAGTTTCTCTTCTATCTCGTTTCCTGTTGGAAGTTGATTAGACTGGGTGGGCTCCACTGGCAGACTGATGATCTGGTTGGTTTTCTTAATCTTAGTCAATGTGATTTTGGCAATAGGTGGTAGTTGCCGCAGTCGGGGATAGTAAAAAGAGTTGGCAGGGTGGCTTGGAAAAGAAGAAGTAATCTATTCAACAGAGAATGAAAGGAGCATCAATTTGTGGTTCTTGAAACAGCGTAAACATAAATGCAAAAAAATCTAACCTCTGTTATTTTATCCTGTGGAATGGTTTCAAAATTGGGGGAAGAGAAGGTAAAGCCACTGTCGGTCCCAGCATCATAGGGGTAGAGCTCAAGCGACACATTGTCCTTCCAGTGGTCACCGTCACAGAGGCTTATGCTGTCTGCACCTACAAACCAGTCTGGACTTGGAACAATGCGCACAATAAAGGACAGCTGGAAGAAAGATGCCAAGAACAGGTAAATATCGCAGGGTGCTTACTGTATCTAAAATGCAACAAGATGAAGAAAGCCTTACATAGGAGTGCCTGGCCACAACCTCAAACTCAGTGCTCATCTGGCCGGTTCCTCCCACAACAGCCGGAGCAGAGAGGACGCCATAAACACTTTGGATGCGTTCTCCCGCCTCGTCCACTTCCTTCATGAGCGTCCAGGCCTCTCCCTTCTCACTGAACTCCCTCACTCCATTACTGGCAAAGTCATTACGCTGCCACATGTGGTAGTCAGAGCTGTGGGTTACCCCTAAAAGCAGATAAACAAAGATAGGAACCAGATGAGGCCGGCACAGAAGTGTAAGTAATAAGAAGAGTGCGGATTTAAATGTTTTTTCTGAACTTACCAACCAGGTTAGACCACTGTGCAGGGGGGCGGTACACGGGGTATTGCTTGGGGAAAGCTGATTGGCTCCACTTTCCAGTAAAGGTGAGGTTGTACTGGGCTGTTTCTGAAGCTGTGCACATGGGTACGTCAGTGGGGACAGGCATGGAGAGAATTCCATGGCCCAGAGTTGCTACCATCAGGATGAAGCGATAAACAGTCTCAGAGTAAAGGATAGGATCCATGATAGAGATAAATGATGAAGAGAAAGAAGACCTAAGAGAGGAAAGACATGAACCAACAGACCAAATACTGTTAATAATTTGATTTTTTTTGTTGAGTTAGATAACAAGTCATTGTCATTGAAGTTATGTGATAAGTTTTATACAGACTCATATTTTAATGAATACACTGACTTACATTTCATTTAGTATACACAATTAGAAATAGTTGTAGCAATTCATAAGTTACTCACTTGATTGAAGCTTGATAATGATAGGTAGCAGCAGAAGAAGCAGAGTGTAGCAGGTGAAGGGGGGAGGGCAGTGCTCAGTGTGGCTGTCTGCAACAGTGACTGCGAGGTTCCAGAAGTGCTTTGGCGTATTTATGCACTCCGAGACGTTCACCTCTCTCCCTCCCTCTACACTCCACGCTCCACACTCCTCCCTCTCCTTTCTTCAACTTGGTTTCCTCTTGATATCTGTTCATTAGTGGTTACGCTCCACCTTTCTGACCTTTGGAAACAGATTCTCCTGGCTGTCAGTCCGGTTCTTTCTAAGTGGTCTGTTAACTTCTTAATGTATTCTGCAGTCTCATGTGCACGGCCAAGAGTCTGGATGCACTTCATGGCCCACTTCTTCATTTGACAGCCAAACAACCAAACATCTCTCAGCAGTCCAGTAAAGCATCAACATCCGAACATTTGGTCCACAGTGATGACGTGTGTTTCAACATTTTACATGTGAACCTGACAGATCTTGAATCATCCAGTTAAACAAATTCATAACTCTCCATGTTAATGCAATGATGGATAGCAATGCCACATGATCTAAACCACAATATACAGACAACTCACCTGCACTGCAACGTTTTGGGACATCATTAATACAGTCTTTATCTACAATATTAACAAGTACATCAATAAATAGTGCAATTCAACACTGCCACAGAAATAAAGGTCACATGCTCTAATATTTTGTTGGACTGCCTTTAGCTATGATTACAGCACACATTCGCTGTGTCATTGTTTCAATCAGCCTCTGCAATGTAAAAAGATGTATTTCCACCCAGTGTTGCATTTATTTTTCACCAAGATCTTGTATTGATGATGGAGAGTCTGACCACTGCCCTCTCCAGCACATCTCAAAGATTCTCAATGGGGTTTAGAGCTGTAGTAGATTAGTTTGTGCAGTCTCCTTAGATGTTTTCTCTGCTTGATGCCAATGATTTGACGCTTCTTAAACACTGACATCTTTTCCACGACCTCGGGATTCATCTTTCCACGTATTTGTAACAGAGATGAGAAGCCACTCTCTGAATCTGTTGGGTTTAAGTACCGCCCTATCGTAATTATCAACATTTTGATCGTGTATTTCTTAATGGTACACCCACAAGGATAAACATACAGTAAGCCTGAAGCCGCAATAGCATGTGCAGTGTGGCTCTGCGTCCTGTGTTGGGTTCCAGGGCAGGTAACACAGAGGCCGTGTGTGTTGAGGCTGGAGGTGAGGTGTTTGGCAGTCAACACTCCTCGCTCACGTGCAAACACGCAAATATGGCGCCTAGCTCAATCAGCCCCACATCTAATGATTTCCACATGCTCACGTTTCTTTTAAACACAAATGAGCACACGTTTTTACACACAGGCTGTTTACCTACACATTGCGGTTTACATGACAGCTGTAGACATTTAAAATAGGATTTAAAATAGAAATTAATGAATGCAGAAGTGAATTCCTTTTTTTTTTATTACCAACTTCATATAGGATTCTTAATAGCTAGAAAAGACCCAATACCGTATAGTATAATCTTAATCTTTAATTAATGCCTAAATTTCATAAATGCCTCATCATTCTTAATTATCTCAATGCAGCTTTGTGTTATATTTACACAGTAAGATGTGAAACCCACTCATATGTTTTTGTAGGCAGCGGTCCAAATTGCATGTTGAGATGGAAAGCAATAAATACTTAAAGGTGGAAAGGAAAGTTTTGAATATAGGTCAGTGCGCACAGGCTGGACCAGAGGAGGTTAGACTGGCACGTGTTGCCTAGAGCTGTCGTCGACTAAAGAAATTCTTGGTCGACTAAAAACCTGCCCTATCGATTAGTCGATTAAAAGGGGGTATAAAAAGTAGCTAACACAAACTGCACTCAAAAGACAACAACTGTACAGGAATTCATGCATAAACATACTATTTATACAGAAAAGTACTAGGAAACAGTGTAATTATAGGTCAGAGATATAGAAAATAGATTCAACTTATGATTCACTCCATAACTTCTCGTTTTGCCATGTAAATCCTTTTAATTTACATAAAATAATTAGTTGACTAATAAAAAGTTGGTCGACTAAGCCACCATTGACCGACTAATCGACTAAATGACTAAATTACTAAATGACTACAGCCCTAGTGTCGCTGCTGTGGTGGGAGCTGACAATAGGGATGTATGAGAGCCATTCCATGCACACAAGAGTTAAGAACTTTAAATAGTTCTGACAGGCATATCTAGTTATTGTTTAAGCAAAACATACATAAGTATATTATGCCTGATTTCAATCAAGTTACTTATTATCGTGAGAAGAAAACATGCTAGTATAACAATTATTCACGATAATTTAAATATAACAAAACAAAAGTGAAACGCTTAATTTTCTTTCATTCTAATACATTACTGTTCCAATAGTACAGCTTTATGAATTAAAACTTTCTGAATACAAAAGTAAAGTTATTCTGAAGCACGACACATTTAGGTGTATTTTAAGATTACAGAGTACAGATTAAATTGAAATTATTTAATTTTGTTTAAGTAGTTGGCATTATTAGTTTTGAGTTCTTACGGTTCTAATGTTACCTGAATAATCATAATCATCAATTAAACTAATAACCAGAATCAGTTTATAGCCATTGTCAGTGATCAGAATACACAAACATAGGAACTTGCTTCGGCGTAAGGCGCAACATAAAACAATGAATACAATATAATAAAATATATAAAAGAGGCATGCATAAGATTAAGAATAGAATAGAATAGAATAGAATAGAATAGAATAGAATAGACTAAGACTGTATACAGAAATGTGCAGTAATCTTGACATCCCCAGTTACAAAGTACATAATGTGAACATAACATCACTGCAGTGAAAGTAAGGAAACTGAAGACTATTCCAGTGATGGGGATCTGTAAGTTTATGTCCGGAAAGTGAGGGTCATTGAACGGCCAACATATGCCAACCTAATTGCAGTCAGTCGGTAAACAAAATATCTTGGTTCGTTAATGTTAGGTTAAAGGCCAAAGTTGCCATAGTGACAAGCAGAAGTCAACTCTTGTGATTTGCGACTTTGTTCACCTCGGCTAGGCCTTTGTTTGTTTGGTATCTTGACTTGCTGGAGTTTGTATGGTTTAGTACATGGTCTTATGTGTCTTCTCAAGAGTTTAGAGAATAGATCTTTGGCAGAGTTGACAAGTGGGAAGCTAGTAAAACAATTAAATATATGTGGCTCTTCCTCACTTTCAGATACACAATACTTGATAAGTTAAGCAGAAAGACTGGTTGACTACTGTGTATTGTAATTAACTTTAACACAGTACATAAGTTCACACACCTGGTCTTCTAGCTTTGAGTGACCTGACTCCACATTGTGTGTCCCTGGGGCGCTGCAATCACCCTGAATCTCAATAATAATTTCCTTGTGTGTGGGAGCAATCTGCAAGTGCACTCATTTGCTCTTTTTGTGACACACAGTGAGCTGAAGGTCAAAATACTACTTGTGTGAGTTTCTAGTTAACTTTAACAGAAAATGTGAGTATGACTATTGTAAGTGACTACACGGAGTGCATGAGCCATCAATCATCATAGCCCACCACATTTAGACAAGGCAATATTAGATGTCGAGACAAAAGCAGTTTATATTGGTGAATTATGGATGAACAGTTCTGGTCCAGACTATTAGGTGACCACAGAGTATTAAAACACAACATGTATAAATTCACTGTTAGGAAATCAAAGCTGCTGAGTTGGCTGTTTTTGTGCGTCTTGCTGTTCATCGCAGCTGGCACCTGGAGAGTTCCCTCACTGTAGTTCTGTTAAAACCGGGTAAAAGGCTACTCCATTTGTGACTATGAGGGCTATTGAAAGAAAAACAGCAATATGTACATGACGGAACCAGACCAGTCATGTCAAAATTGTAGTTATTGTTTTGCTGCGCATGGAAAACATACTGTAAAAGTCTAGTTTAACAGAAATTGCAATTATATTATCCTCATGCTATTAATAAAAATGATAACAAGTACTTAAAATGCTTTTGGATCGAATAAGTGTATGGTACAATTTGTTCATGACCCTTGGTTTATTACAAATTTGGTTGGGATTGGGCTTTACTCCTGAACGTGGCTGCAAAATATTATTAAGTGGTGAGACATAGTATTTTGGTGTGGCTTTCTGTGGTTTTATGTCTTTATGGTCTTTTTTAATCGACCTTCTCCTGTGTCTGTATTTCAATATTTTACCCCCTGCTGTTGGTTTTGCTCCTTCAACGATAGCAGACGGGTCTCCTTGCCTCTGTTAAACCATCTCATTGTCTTTGTCATTTTATTCCATTTTCTTTCTCACTTTCTGACCCACTAAAGTGAAATCCCACAATGTTTTTCCCATCATGCTGTCCTCCCACCCAGTGTTGAGGTGGTGAACCCCCGGCCGGAGGTATAAAGCACATGATTTACAGGGCCCATATGCAGCAAAAAGGCAAAACCAATGAAATCCAATTTCCAGAACAGTACTCTTGGCTCTTGATATCTTACACTAAAACAGTAGTTAGCCTTGAAAAAAGATCAGAAGAACCTAAATGATAAGACATTGGGCAACAAAACATGTATGTTCTATTGATCTGAGATAGCTACAGTCGTTTCAGGTTTGAGAGGATTTTGATTCATTCAGTGGTGTGAAGAAGTGCAGAGCTACTGACATAGCACACAAAAAACAATTAATGTATCTCTGAAAAATTGCTATACCTGAAGAGACTATATCATAAAATCAAGTGCATTGCTTAAGTATATCCTACCTGTGTGTACTATACTATATAATACTGTATATGATCGTGTGAAGCACCTTTTGCAGAAACACCTGGCTTTGTGCTCCCATGTGTGGGCCGGTATGTGTCCATTGTAAACACAGACTTCTGCTTTGGACCACAATCTGCAACAGAGCAGCTGGTGACTTCAGTGAAAACGTTTGATAACAGTTCTTCTGCATTTAGCAGATTTTCTAAAGATGTTTGTGGAACTTAAGCCTTAATGACTGGAGAAAATACCAGTAGCAAACTACATGGGCTCAAACGTGCTGAAGAAGTCTGTTACAATTTATCACATGAGCTTTTTGCACAAAAGCATGGATTTCGTCTCATAGCATAACATTTTTGTTTATTTGTGCATATAGACACCCGTTTGTCATCACCTAGTCTTCCTGGAGTCCGGAAGCAGGCGGGGATGCAACATGGATAAAAAGCAGCACAACCAGAGCGTATGTTTGTTATTTGAGATCGACCGATATATGTTTTTCCATGGTTGATGACTGTACCGATATTTTAGAATCTAGAGCAGCTGTTGGCCGATGAGTTCTGCTGTTAAATATAGAACCCATTTCCTCTGAAATACATTATTTGAAACTAGTACTAACTAAATTACTGTCTAAGGGTGTTTTCACACTGGCACTAGTTCGACCCGGTCGACATAAAAGAGCTTTCACTCCGAGACCAGTGAGATAGTCTTGGTGGGAACACGCCACCCGCATTGTGGAGCGAATGGCTGCTCTGAAACCACTAAAAATAATTGGTCTTGGAGCAGCTTCTCCCAGCGAGTGAAGTGTGAAAGCAGACGACCTCGGGACGATCTAATGTGATGACACAATCGCGATATCCACCGTTGGGCGTGGCCAAATATGGTCCAGAGAAGTCATTCACTGTCTCTTGAAAATATAGGCAGATTACTTCATTAAGGTGCAACTTTCCGGCACTCATATGAACGGCAACATATATGCAATCTTCATCAAATGCCTCTGGGCAAAAGGCTTTCAAATAACAATTGCGCAGTGCTGCATAAAAGCCAAAAAGCTCTATGTGGACTACATAAAAATACAGAGTACATTGAGAATAATAATGTAATGAATAGTAGTTAATATAATTTCCAAGAGTTAGCACGCACAACTGGTGCATGTTGTGACTTTGTTGCCATGACAATAACTTCGCCAGTCTGCTGACTTTTGTCACGTGGCTTGCAGTGAGAAGGGCATCTGAATGCGGACACGCACTGACAGTGAAGTAAAGAAGTAAAAGTGCTCACTGGGGCCACGCCACAGAGCGCACCAACATGTGTGAAAACGCCCTGGGGCAGGCAAACTTTTTTCATTTAGGGACACATTTTGAAACACTAAAATGAGGGCCACAGACTACAGGATAATGAATTGAATCATTCAAAATGTTGCCTTTGATGTAGATTTGATGAGCCACCACACCTACAAGGCTTGGAAAATTAATGTTAGGTCTGTATCACATGATTTGTTATTTAAATTTAGGTTAATTTATGTAATTTAGGTTATCACAGCAGGATTTTTTCAAAATGTTTTTTTTTTTACTCCGGGCCATAGTTTGGACATCCTTGGTCTAAAGAATAATAAAATAAAAGTAATAATTATATTATATATAAGTTATTTCTGAATATTAACAACCCTTATGGAGCAGTGTATACATATTATGTACAGCGCCCTCTTCACACTAAAGTATTCAAGCATTATGGCTTTAATTTAAGCAGTTGGGCAACTCAAGGTCAGTGCGAATATTGGCCCTGATATATAACCAATATATCAGTCTGTGTCTATTTGTTATAGGCAGGGGGATTACTTTTAGACATAGTATTGAGACTAATACTACTGCTATTACTTGCAATCTCAAAAGAAAAAATCCTTATTAGAGCACATGATGCATGTTGTTTGTATAATCATACAGCACATCTGACACTGGTTGCCTCTGCTTCCAATCCAGCAACATCAAATTAGTCAAATGTATTTACTATTATCCAGTCTAGCAGTAATTCGTTTTTTTGTTGTTGTTTTTTTTTAATCATATTTTTGTATAAACTATGACTTCTCCGTCATGTAACCAACAATTGCATCATCCAAATCACTCCATGATAGACACCTGATGTTGTGATGACCCAACCACAACCCGATGAATGGAGCTGGAAAAAAGATTTGAAGTTAAATTCCCAGGTGAATACCCATAACTTCTAAAATCAGAGGGAACTTAGTTCACAGATTTGTATGTGCTGCCAATGTGTGTCTGCTTTCCAGAAAGTTTGGGATGTTCTACGATGTCCACATGACATTAGAGCACTGTCCAGAAGTCTGTCAGTGCTTGGGTGGCATTCATCTCTGCGGCCTTAGTTCCCTACCTAGATGTTGAATATAAACATATATTAGACAGGTGATTAAATAAAGTGTTTCCACTGTTTTTGTGGTTGTTTGTACTATGGAGTTAGTGGAGTAAGAAAAAGTCTGTCCAGCTGTCAGATGAATTACTCATAGCTTAAATGACCAGAAAAGGTCAAATATTAAAATATGACAGTGTTGAAAAGAAAACAGGGACTCCCTTTGTCACAGTCTGTTTGATAAAAACACACAGTTTCCCCAGTCAGATTAAAGGGAGTGCATCTCCTCTGAAGCATAAGACAGGTGTCCTGGGAAATACATTTGCTGCAATATTGCATAATCAAAAGGATGAACTATTTGAACAGGGCTATGTTACATTAAAATCAGTGTACACATCAAAGTCAATACTTGTGGCTTTTGATATCAGTCTCCATGGTCGTCTCATATGTCCCACTGTCTTCAGGGATTTATTGTTTCTATAGTCCAGTTATAGTTTAGCAATAATTCTGTGTTGAAAGAACATTTATACAACACCTACCCTTTCCAACAAAGCACATGGCCCTATTGCACTAGTGCCCTGTACACCTGGTGGTGGGTTAATGCGTTTTTTAAATACAGTGATCCCTCGCTATATCGCGTTTCATCTTTCACGGCTTCGCTGCTTCACGGATTTTTTTTACAGTGCGGATATTTTTACAGTGCATCCACTGAACTTCAGCGCACGCACAAGAACGGGACCCTTTGACGAGTCGTTCATTGCAGTTCTCAAATATAATCGAAGGTGGCATATCCGTTTATAGAAATCTTCTTGCTCAGAAAAAGAAAGAGCGCCAACAACTAAAGAAAGAGTCGTGCGTCTTCAGTAGAAACAAAGGCTACAGCGGAACGGAGTCAGGACCAAGAGGCACAGACTGTGAAATACGCCAGTGACAATGTTTCCAACCTTGTATTACTATATTAAAATTATTGTTTCAAACAAATTTTGGGCTTTAAAACAGGTTTTGATTTTTGGTTTCATTCCATAGTTCAGTATTGCATTGTAAAATAATAAAAAATAAAGCTGTGAC
Organism: Rhinogobius similis; assembly: GCA_019453435.1. Taxonomy (NCBI): domain Eukaryota; kingdom Metazoa; phylum Chordata; class Actinopteri; order Gobiiformes; family Gobiidae; genus Rhinogobius; species Rhinogobius similis. The sequence goes on along the minus strand of CM033630.1, from coordinate 26,620,287 downwards.
TACTTCACGGATTTCACTTTTCGCGTGTTATTTTTGGAACGCAACTCCCGCGATAAACGAGGGATCACTGTATACAATTAGAGTAAAAGGAAAAAAAAGTTTTATTAGCTAGTTATTAAACTTTCTGGTTATGAAAGACTACTCCAATCGATTGTGTGTTTAAAAAAAACCTCTCTGCCATTGGGAGGGACCCATTCCTTCATTTTGTTAATTTGCAGATGGGTATACTTTCTAGACCTGTGAAATGACCAAGATTATTTTTAAAGTGATTACCATCACAGTGTAATCCGGTTCTTCCTATAGCTCTTCCTCTTGACGTCTGGATGGTCCCCTCTTTGTTTTCATAGGTGCAACCAGTTACTGCTTCGCATTCTATGTGAAAGGATTTCTTATCCTTCGTTTCTCAAGTTACGCACAAAATGATGACGGATGTAAACCTGCAAAGCCTAAAAGCCTGACAGCAATGTGGGCCAGAGGCAGAGTGAATAAAAGATGACTTTCCGCATGTCGTCCCCTCCTGCCATTTAGTTTTCTTAAATGTGTGTAGTCTTACTGCATTTTTACTATTAGTGCATTTTTGTCAATGTTTTGTGCTTGGATTAAAAATTAGTGCGTTTTCAAGAAATCCAGACAGACATCTCAAAAAAATAAATGCATTTCTGTGATTAGTTTATAAGAATAGAATTTCAAGTACTGAGCAATAACACAAAGAAGTAATAAAAATATGCATGCATTTTACATAGATATTTGGCTTTTATACCAGGTCCAATGAGTTAAGTAATTTGGGTAAAGAAGTTCCATGATTCGCAAATTGTTGTTTGGAAAGGATACTGTTGTACATCACTGAGAAAATGAGGCCATGAGATCTCAATCTTTGCTAAAACCACAGAAATTGACCTTAATTTGTTCTGTGATAGCGCTTGTGGTTTATGCAGATGGTTAAATGCTTCTTAGAAACTTCCTATGTGAGCTCACAAGTTGGTTCATTTTGCTCAACTGAAGAAAATGTGACTGAATGGCAAAGATGAACGCATTGTATTCTCTGACTTAGGGCTGAAACAAGTTAGTCGATTCATCGCAACTAATCGATTATTGGGATAATCATCAACTAATTTAGTAATCGAATAATCGTTATCTGGATTATACTGAGACTTCAAAGCACGCCGTGTGCTCAGAAAAGAGATTTTATCACTCAGAGAAATCAGAAATCCCATCAAAATGACAAAGAAAACCTGATCATGTAATGTTTTTGATCAAATGCCAGATTTTCAGAGAGCAACAAGTGACCAAGCCTTTGAGAAACAGCCTAAATCAACTAATCTAAGATCCATAAAAATAAGACAAAAAAATAGGCTAGTTGAAGGTGTGTATTTCAGTTATCATTGCATCTGTGAACAACATGAAACAGAACTGAAAACGCCGAACACTGAAAAAATTTGCTCTTGAAATGTCAAAGTGCTGCTCAGAAGCAAGGCCAAAAACTTGCGACTCAAAATTTGCAAGCGACGTTCCAAAAAAGAAGCCCAAAGTCAAAACCAATTTTATTTTTTTATTCTTTATTTTTGTATGTTAATATACGACATCTGGATGTCCCAAAGCTCTGTCATCTTAGTTTCATCTGGGTCAAATTTAGTAAAACTCTAATATTCACAGACACTTCATATTCTAAACAAATAATCGATTAATCGAAAGATTAATCGCTAGACTAATCGATTACCAAAATAATCGTTAGTTGCAGCCCGACTCTGACTTAACCATGGGCTTTAGAACTTTACTTTCTTGACAATTATTACAATATTTATTATAACCATCTTTGATAATTCTGTCTTACATAAATGTTTCACTAAACTTGATTAATTCAGCGACTGAGATGAGAAATTGTGTGAATGGTGACACTTGGAGGAGTACAGTGAATTTTTGAAGCAGCGTTTAGTTAGAAAACTTGCTTGATGCAGGAACGGTTACCACCTTCACAGTATTGTAAATAAAGGGAATAAATAAGTTTGCACTAAACCTGTAAAGTAAAGCCATTTGTGAGTTGTTGAAGTTTACCATATTCGTTTTTCAGCTTGTCTCCTTTTTCCTGTTCTTGCACTCCTTGCTCTTTGTGTCCTTAGCTGTCTTTCTCATAATATTTCTCTTCTCATTTGACTCCTTGCGGTTTCTCCAGTAGCGTAGACTCACTCCAGGAGCCTGTTTATATTTTACAATGTCTTCCAATACTGTATGGCAAGAACTGAACTCTTCAAGTCGAAGATAATAGCATAATCTACTTTTGCAGGTCAGGGTTCAGTAGGTCTCAGTTTGTTCATCTCATGAATTCTAATCTACAGTGATTCAAGCAGTATAGAACAAGCAAAGCACTCTTGCATTTATGTAGAAAAAAGTGTAATATGATGGTGAAAAAGTAGATTAATAAACTTGGCATAAATTGGAGACTTCAGTTCATTCATGCTGGCAACTACAGTTGTTAACATTTACAAGCAGATGTCTGGTGTCTGTTAAGACCCAGACATTTTCCTTGGCTGAGAGGAAAGACCTTGTGAAAGTGTAGGTCCATTGAATAGCTACACCCAATAGGAAACAAACAGTCTGCTGTTGCTCCCGGCACGGTGCATCACCTTCTCCATGTTCGGACTGCCACTGCCACTGTATTCCACTGTTTATGAGGATAATTATCCCCTCTCAGCCTCTGTTTGGACTGAACCCAGTTTGAGAGGAGAGGAAAGCTGAAAATGTCAAGGAAAGAAAGCAGAAGGAGGTATGAAACCGTGTTGAAACAAAGGTGTAAGGAGACCAAAGGAACTGTGAAAATCCACCCATTTCCTTCATGTCAGTCATCACTAGCCTCATCTAGAGCCTAAACTGTTACCCACAGAATCAACGCCTGATAGAGCACTCTGGACATGAGACCTGAAGTTATAAAACCTTTTCTTAAATAACTAATTTCTCAAGCAGCAAGTATGTATTAATATATTATATAATATATATATATAAGCTATCTATTTGCACTGCTACATTTGCACTGTCTGATAACTGTACATTTCTGTATATAGTCTTAGTCTATCTTAGTCTATTTTATTTTATTTTATTTTATTCTTAATCTTATGTATGTCACTTTTATATATTGTAATATATTTTATTCATTGTTTTATGTTGCACCTTACGCCAAAGCAAGTTCCTATGTTTATGAATTTTGATCACTGACAATGGCAATAAACCGATTCTGATTCTGAATGACTGTATTGTATAAAGTTTCCAAAGCTGTGTGCTTAAAGAAGTGATCAGAGTGCCGTACATGAAATAGTCTAAAATGTCGTACATTTACTGTGAAGACTTAAACATACATTATAGTGTTTTTTTAACTATTCATTTTCATCTATCTATTTATATAAATATGTACTATGCATTCAGAGAATGCAGACTTTCACTTCGATAAAGTCAGTTTGGGATTACACTTATAAGCTACATATGAAAAACGCATTACAAATAATTTTCAAGCACCCAGTTTTTTCATTTAGCGTACAAAGAGAAAATAATATCAAATAATATCTAACATCAAAATATGTAACATTCTTGAGTGCCCAGTTTCAATATTAACCTCTTCACTCTCTACAGTCCGGCCTGATGTTATCTTGCAGTCTTCTCAGTGCCTCAGTGTCTCTCTGCTGGCCCTAAAAACATGTCTGCCCGTTTCGTTTGACTACATCTGATTCCCATTTGCTTCCTGAGGTTTTGCTTGACCCTGAGTTTCCAGCTGCTGTAGAGTAATCCTGAATGGAGGAAACAGAGGCAAATGAAAATCAAGTTAGATCTTTCTATAAAAGGCAAATGAGCACATGAGCAAAGATAATGGAACAGATTTTTTATGTTTACTGTCAAAGGTTAGTGGTGAAAATTGGCACCAAATTCCAAACCACTTTCAATAAATAACATGCACAGAACAATGGAGATCTTATTTTACTTGGTGCTGTATAGATTTCAGCTGTTCATCAGTTACACTTTTGACACTTTTGCACAGGGTAGCCTAGCCTTGCACTGCTCAGCATAGAAACTCTGCTAGCTCCATCATGTGGAAGTTACTGGAAGTATTGACGTGCTGAGAATGCTATGCAGTCAAATGTACACAAAAAGGCACACATATCACCTTCCACAGTTTATTTTTTAAAATAATTCATACAAATGCATACAGTCACAAACATATCTTTGTCAGTTTGTCAATTTTGACCAAAAATAATGATATTTACTGTAGAATATAATATGTATACTGTATATTGCTACCCCTACTACCTAACCATAAAGGGGACCAAAGTAGGCAACAGTGGACTGTGTGTTACTACCAGGGATAGAATCTCAGATCTTTGACATTTTTACCTTGGCACACATTAGTTTAAATCAGGAATGCAGTTTGTATCAATCATGGGCAGTGCTGCTTATCAGTAATAGTTCATTCCTGTAACCACTTTTAGTAAGTAAAGTTTACGTATTTGTATGGGATTTGGGGCTAACAGTGTTTAATATGTCAATGTTAATGGCTATCACTGTTGCCCTGATTCCATTACATGTGAAATACTCATAGTCAATGAAATATCCATCCCTGATCGTTGACACAAAGCTCACCAACAAGACCAGGTAGGCAACAGTGAACTGTTTTACTACTCAGCTGCTGGGAGAAGTGGAACCAGAATGCACTGTCATGTTGTTGAAAAGACTAAACATGTTTGAACACACATGTTTCACACATAATGTTTAACCACCTGTTTTGGTTGATAAAACAAAGTGAATGCATAAAATTGTTATTACTCCGATGCTGCCAAACAATTGAACTTAGTGTGGAGTTTACAATGGCAGTCTTCTTAACATCACATGCTATGGCGCGCAATGGTCCTCTCCTCTTCTCCCAGAGCTGTTTTAAAGACACAGATACAACCAAGTCACATTGACACAGGCAGGCAGTACATATGTACACATAGACACAGAGGCCACATATAGTGGTTAAATGGTATACTCAAGCTGGACCCATTTCAGGGGACACTTTATATTTGTTGTACCAAATTGTGCATTATCATTCACTTCAGCTATTTAGTTTGAATTTTCACTCATCCATTTTTTTTACCCCAACAGGAAGTGCAGTTTAATATTCTGTTTGTCTGTGTTGTTATAGAGCTGAAATGTATAGTAACCTCAGCCTTCGATAATACTCTGAACAAAAGTGAAGTCAAATGTAAGATTTGTACTAAACTGCGTCTTGACCGGTCTGTTCTCTTTTGTAATAAGTAGAGGAAGCCCTAGTCATGAGAATGGAAGTACTAATTATAATTGTAACAATAAATCTTGTTTATTCTGCAATGCACACCTTTTGCCACTGACCTCCCTCCCACAGCCCAACAACAATTTGGGTCAGACATTTACACAAGTCCCAAGAGCGAAATCACATGCTCCTTAACCAAAACAAATGGGCAAACATCAAAGTTATTCTTCTAATGTTGTAGGACACAACAAAGGCAAGCAGGTAGAAAACAGAAGCACTAAGTGGCATAAAAAATAATATCAAAAGAAAAAAATACAAATAATAATACCAACTGCGGAAACTTAATTTCCTGAGAAGGTGTGCAAAAGCTGCCTCTTTTGGGGGGGTGGGGTTAATTCAGGGTCACTTAAAATCAGGTATTGTATTCTAAAACCAGTGTGGCTACATAGAGGAAATGCACCCATGGTTTTTGTTAAGACTTGAATACAATAACCTGTATTTCATTGTTGCATGTTTAAAACTGTACACAAACATATTACATTCATTTCATAACCTACTATTTGCTTGTACATGAACTTAGGAATTGACACATTAAAAGAGATAATGAAATGTGCCCCTCTAACTTCGGACAGACTGTCTAAGACGGCAAAATAAAATCCAGTACTTTTGATTCCCACAATAACGCTTAGGTGTATCTTCTGAGAGAGTAAAGATAAGTTCTTTCTCGAGGTGTCTCCTTATGTTGCTCTCTCTCCTCTTTGGAGTGTAGACAGTCTGCAGCAAATTGCAAGTGGGTTTCAAATCATCATCTTGGGATCTGACACTGTTGTCAATTAGCTCTTTGCTGCTTTTTCATGCACAAATCTTTTGGTCACCAGACAATCCGATGAGCGGGTGTGTTTGAAGGTCGCTACAGTTGGTCGTTTGGGTGCTGCTCTCTGTCTCCCTCTGGTGGCTTGACAGTGTTCTGTCCTGGTGATGGCGCATGTGGAGGGTGAGTGACAGCAGGAGGAAGAGTGTGTGTGATGGGCACTGCACTTGGCACAATGCCTTCAACAGGGGGAGGGAGACCTCCGGCAGGTAAGCTCACCACTCCTGGGGGGTATCTGCAAGGACAGGCCAAAACTACTTGGCAAATGGGAACATTTAGGAAGTATAGCACAAAACAGAGTATTTACATAGAGTAATTTGCGCTGCACCGCGTAAGATTCCTTGTGGCGTGCATGTCACCTGCATGACTTCTCAGAGATCAGTTTTAAGCCATTTTGTGGAATGTTCCAGGCAAGAACATCTCCATGGAGACAAGCAGATGGGACTCTTCACTAGAAAAGTCATGCCTATGGAGTCCATCTTACATTTTATTTATTTATTTATTTTTAGTTTTTGTTAAATAAATACATTTGGAAGAAAATAAATGTCTTTATTTCAGTTATTTTTTGCCTGAATCTTACGTGGTGGAGCTTTAAGTGGAAGTTAAGAATTCTTTCAGTGGCTAAATCTACAGTACATATACCCTGTGCATTTATGTTTGTATCTTACCTATATGCTCCGTTGAGTTCAGGGTGGACACTGGCTGGGTCAACTCCTGTCCAGTGGTTATTCTGAGAAAGAAACTCCTTATTCACACAGTTTTTAAGACTGTCTGGGATACGACCTAAATAGAGGGATAGAACAGTTTCAAGTTGAGCACAGCTCACACAGTGCAGTGGATACAGGTGTGAGACCATTTTGTATCATTCTTTCTGTGCATACAAAGACTTAACCAAATCTATTGTTGAAAATCAAATAGGTTCATAATTAACACAGTGGCCAAACATGGAATATGAATACAATTCTATAAGACTTTTGTATGCTTTGCATTGCAAGACAGAACATTGGTCTTACCAGTGATAGCCCTTCGGATTTCTCTGGCTGCTTCCTCTCTCATCTCGAGCGATGCCTGTTCGCTGTACCATGCTGCGTGTGGTGTGCAGATGAGGTTGGGGGCATCCTTAAGGGGGCCCTGGCTGAAACTGAGAGAAATATTTTGTTTTAACATTTTGTTACAGTTCACCCTTCATGGTATGTTCTATACTTACCTGAAGGGCTCGGACTCATGTACATCCAAAGCAGCTCCACGTATTCGTCCCTCTTTCAGAGCCTGGGCCAGGGCCTTCTCATCCACCAGGCCCCCCCTTGCAGTGTTCACCAAAAATGCTCCCTGGCGCATCTGTCTCACAAAAAAAAAGTTTGTAATTAGAAGATTACGTTTTCTTTTACTCTAGAGGACTAGAGGCTGTGAGTAAAAATCCTGTTGAGATCAGTGTGTTTGTTACTTGTTTGATGGTGAAGTCATTGATCAAATGATGGTTGTGCTCATTGAGGCTGCAGTGCAGAGAAACACAGTCTGAGTGGAAGAGCAGGTCCTGAGGAAGACAACACATGCTGTGATCATAGCAAAATACGTTTCAAAACACAAAATCATCTTCTATGTACTTAATTATTCAACTGTATTGTAGTGATGTGTAAAAGGATGAATAAATATAGCTGACCGAGGTGGCTTCAGAAGTGGCTTCAGTGTGTGTACCTGTAGTGTGGTAACCCTTTGTAGTCCCAGTGATCTCTCCACACCATCGGCTAAATAAGGGTCATAGAATATCACATTGAAGCCAAATGCCTTCGCCCGCAGAGCTACAGCCTGGCCCACTCGACCTACAAAAGAGGGGATAAATGCATGTTACACCTTTTGCATTCAAAAGTGTGCAGACCTGCCAACAAAATGTTATCTTTGCCAAATTCATTTTAGTTTTTTTATTTATACTTTGATTTTTAATTTTAATATTTATTCCCAAAATGCAAGATGTTTTGTGTTTTATGTTCTCATTTATGCCAGGTCAGTCCTAGTCTCTCAGTGCCTGCAGTTCTCACTGATTTTTATGTTTGCATTTATTGCTGAAGGCACTTTGCAAAGACAACAGGTTTATTTGGATTAGATAGTTTTATTATCTGCTCATTTAACTGGCGTAACAAAAAATATGTATGTAAAAGTGTTTGTTTATGTAGAATCGTCTATGTATTGTGCAACAGTAATATTATTAGCAAGTACATTTTTGCTACCCACCGAGACCAATGAGGCCAAGGGTCTCTCCTCTGATCCTCGCTGCTCCTGATGCCACCTCTCGTATCTGTTCCACGCTCTGGGCCCGCGTACCTTCTCGAAGAGCCTAGCATAACACAAGCCCACAGATCTCTTGGTAAAGTACATTTGAATTGAATGAGGTTGTCTGTAATCATGAGTCATTCAGAGTTAACAAACCTGGTGCAGCCAGGTGGTGCGTCGGTACAAGGTGAGGATGTGACAGAGTGTGGAGTCTGCTGTCTCCTCCACTGATGCTGCTGGCATGTTACACACAGCAATGCCTGCAGTCCACAGACGACAGGAGGATTAGGAACTGGGTTGAGGAAAGACGGTTTTGAAGCCATGCTCAGTGTGTTGTTATCAGTGTTTTGATATTTTGAGTAAGCTATTATTAAGTCCTTTTATCAAATGAATAACAATACAATAAATAAAACGTCAGAACAAATTAACTCAATAACACTTGCTATAATAACACTGTTGATGTTGAGAGAATGTGCTGTGTTCTCACCCAATTCTCCAGCAGATTTGATGTCGATATTGTCATAGCCACTGCCAATGCGAACAATAATACGCAAAGCTTTAAACTTCTCCAGGTCTTCTCTCATTAAAGTTATCGTGTGGTACATAAGTGCCCCTACTGCCTCGTTCAGCACCTGGACACACATCGTTTCAAACATGGGAATGTCGTCGCTGCTTCCACAATGAGCAACCACATTTTGTAATATTTGACAAAAATCAGTTCACATGCATGTTTATGTATGAGCTGTTTAATATGTTGAGATTAACATACATTCCTGCTCAATGTTGTTGATTGAGAATTGCTAACATTATTGCAATATATATTAGTATATTGTATATACTTATACAATATATATGTTGATTTTTCCACCAGTACATGAGGACAAGAGCTTGGTGTTTGGAGCCAAAGCCATCTGTTTCTCCCATGCTGTGGCCTACTGAGTGTGCTCATAGTGAGGACCTGCTTGGCACTCACCCAGAACAAGACTTAACCCTGCCAGACACGCAGACCCACTTACTGTCCACAGGGGCTGATACAAACTGACCTGTATTAGGGCTCATTCATTCTCACTTGCTTTTAGATTTACATTTCATAATTTGTAGATGTATTAAGTTTTATAACGCTTAATATTCATGAAATCATTTCACGTGGAGCATACCTTCTCATGGATCTCCTGTGTGGACTGGGCATCACAGAAGGCCACTGTTGCTACATCTTTCAGGATTGGCATCTCCACTGTGCAGTCGCGTCCATCCAACAGCGCCACCAGGGGGCGGGGGTGCATAGGCCCGTTCATGATGGGTGGCCTAATACCTAAAAAGAGTGCGGACTGTGAGGAAGTTGTATATGTAATTGTAGTCCCGCAGAATTTAAAGTTACCCAGTTTGCTTTGTCTATAGCCTAAAGCTGGTAGATACAATGTCAAAGTGTCCACGTTGGCAGCATTAACTCCCGTGTATATATTTTTCTTAGCTTGTGTTGTGTATCTCCAGCACTTGGATCCTGAACACACTGATCCTCAACTGAAGAGTATTTTTGTCTCCCTCTTGATATAAAAAGACTTTTTGACTTTCAACATTGCTCAAGTGTCACATATCATCATGTTTGTCACTTGTGAGGTTGTGTTGTTGCCGATAGCCTCAGAGGAGACCCTGCCCAATCTGCATCCCATAATATCTCTGCTCTGGGCTGATGCAGTTGCTATGGTGACCGGAGCTAAGTGCAGTCTAGAGGAATTTCCTGGAGCAGCCTTTAAGATACGGCCAGATGAGAGGACTTCAGTAGCTTTATTTACAAGCTTAAATAAACACGATTGATTAAAAGTATTGTTGTAGAACAGTGTGAAAAGTGAGTTCTGTAGTCGTTATTGCATACTGTTGGTGGTGGTTGGCCATGAACTAGTAAATGACCCATAATGACCGGACAAGGTTAAAATGTGTTGCAGGTCATTATGTCACATCTGTAGCCTATAATTATGCACTTCTTCAAACACAAATGTGATATTAGCTTAAGTGGGCTGCTTGACACATGACTGACCAAACCAAGGTTAGCAGACAGTGTAAGTAAGAAATTGAATTAGGAGTAAGTCATTGAGCCAGCTTTATAAAAACTGCTTCTTAAGATCATGCAGTCACCCATAGAGAGCAGCTAAGGCCGTACACAAGGGTAAGTGGCACTTAACAAGTAGATTCTACAAATGACCCTCCTGCAGACATTGGCTTAACACAGCGAGGTGGACTTGATAAAAGAAGGAATTTGTTTCATTCTACTACAGAACACATTTTTAATTGTACAAAAATAGTTATGAGTTAATAGACAATATATGATTGTGTCAGGCCAGGTGGTGTCATAAAGGCATTTTCTCCATACTGTTGACTTTGATGAAGATCAAAGATTCACTGTTAACACGTTTTCATTTTTTTCCATTGTCTTTTTATCCACATTGTCGTATTACAGCACACAATCCGATCTGATAATGCAGCCCTAACAGCAATGTAAGACCACTAAGGTGAAACTTAAATCCTGCTAACGCTGCATTATGCGGTCTGGTAAAACATCAGCTTTCCATAAAAGGTTCTGCCTGCAGGCCGTTGCACTTACACATCAATACAAAATCAATGGTGCATAACTGAGAAATAAGAATTCAATGCGGGCACAAAATTAGGCTTCAGCAGCGTTCATTTCAAATCAGATGTAAGCATGAATACGTTTCCTACTGGAGCCGCACCACACTGCATACTCTGCAGAACTATTTCATTTGGCTCTTGATATGAAGGCGCTGCAGCGTGTTGTGTGAAATTATTAAGATACACTATTTTTACATTGAGTGAAATTGGTATGTGGAGTGTTTGAGATTTTCAATCGCTCAATATTTCTACTACATCTTGTAATTGAAGGAGGAAATAGCTATCATTCCAGCACCATGCATGACCTTGGGAGAACCAGCCCCCAAACTGTGCTGACTAGTGCTGTGTGATAAAATCCTCACACTTCAAACTGCCTCTGTCACTCACTCCTACTTATCGTTTAGTGTGTGGGGGCGCTTCATTGTAATAGTCTTCGTTCTCTCTTGTTTTCAATACCACATCAGAGAAACTCATCTTTTTTTATGGATATTATGTCATTTTCAATTCTGACTCAGCTTTATGAAAAATTACTTAATACTGTATTTACACAGTCTGTGTTTTAATCAGTATAGTTACAATAATACAGAAAAAGAAAAATGTATTATTTGGTATATATTCTTATGCTTTTGAGTGGGAGAAAACTAGACTATATTTGTTAAAGGAATTTGGAAACACATCACCCATTGTATTCCTATCAGTTGGCAGACAGCTATGAACGTCAGGTGTGCAAACATCTCCTATTCGGCCCTTAAGTTGATAATGTTGTTCTTTTAACTTTAACTTTAACTACAAACATCCCACAGTACACTAGTCCTTCTCTCACAGCAGTAAGAACCGAGGTCTCGACAAGTTCAGGGTTACATGTTTTTGATAGGGCTGTAGTTCACAAAAGAAATTCTTGGTTGACTAAAGACGCGCTCTGTACTTCATTCTTTAGCCTACTAAAAGGGGGTCTAGTGTGAGCTCTCAAAACCATTCAGTTAAACTGCACTTAAAACAACTTTCTATTAGGGGTGGACGATATTGACAAAAAGAAATATCTGGATTTTTTTTTTTATGAATGGTCAAGTCAAATTAATTACAAAAGTACAGACCCTTATTTGAAAGTTTACAACATCAATTTCTTCATTTTTATTTTTGATCAGCACTTTTTGTTGTGTTTTTTTTTTTAAACCATAAACAATATACTATATATTTAATTTTTGTATATAAAAAAAGCATCTACATTTTTATATAATACCCAGTACTTGTAAACACTATCTTCTATCTGTAAAAATTAATTTTTCGCTGTGAAAACTCACTCCATCGTCTTTTTGCTGTGGTTCATTTAAATCCCTATAATAAAGTAAGACTTCCCCAGTTTTTAGTGCTTTTTACTCTTCTAATAAACAATAACTTACTGCCAACTGGTGAATGTTTTACAAAGTATCGGTATCAATACATATCTTAACTTTTCAAGAGGTTTCCAAATGAAGGGGAAATTATATCCTCTTGTGATTAGGGCTGAATGTGTGCCCTGATCATTTGATTGACAATTGAGGATGGAAAAAGCATCTGCTACTGACTGTTGGCACGAGGAAGAGGGACAGCCTACAGCCGGGCCACATCACTGACACCAGAACAGCTGGAACTGGTCCTGGAGGATTTAGGCAACAGTGTGGATCTGTCACTCAACCAAGTCCTTGTTAAAGTTCAGTATTTTGTCACTTGGAAGCCTGCCAAATATGAACTGATAGATGTGTGTGTTGTTTTGAGGAGTAGAACAGCTAATGTTATATGGTGTTTTATTGAGGTTGGGTTGTTGGCAAGAAGATTGATCAACTTAGATGAAGGGAATTAGTGCCTTTTGCAATAGATGGAATTATTTTGTTTTAAAAAACGAATTATCCTATCTTTAGAAAACGGAGAAAAGTCAAACTCAAAATGTTGCCGATACAGGAAGCAGAAAACCATGTATAACAATGAAACTTTCTAAGAAGTGTAAACTCTATGTGGTTACATTTTTAAAAATGTAAAGAGGAAAGGAGCTGGGGGAAGTGTGAAAAGGTATGCTAGCGGCACCTGTGATAAGTCTGACACTTGTAGGAGCAGGCAGTCATCAAGCCCAACACAGCACCTGTGTTATACCACTGGCTCCTGTGGCATATGGCTACATGGTGTCAATATCTTAATAATACTGTTAATTGTACTGTTGAGTCCTCCTGGCACATCTTTATATCTCCCAAGTATTGTTGAAAAATGGTCTGTCCTATCTATTGTGCCTAAGTCCTTCCCTGCCAGCAGTCGATTCCCAGGAAAGAAACGTGAGAAAGCTTCCATCACCGGCACCACGTCCTTACACGCACACACTGCCCCACCTACAGAGTGCCCCACCTAAGAGTGCAGGCTCCTTCTCTGATGTGTGCAAAGTGAACTAGATTCTCAGGAATCACGGTGCCCACGCAAGATGAACATAAAGCAATACCACTCTGCTACTCATTACTATGCACACACACTGATCTATTAGATGGACTTCATTGTCTTGTTATATGGAGAAATGCTCTGTAAAAAAAAAATAGCTATAGCCTTTGATGCAACAACCACAATGAATAATGTTGCCAAGGCCTGGATCAATAATTCAATAAAACCATAGAATCCCACAGTGTAGCAGTCCAAGCACTAAACTATACAATGTAATAGAATTATGAAGACATGCTTAGCAAGGCAAGCAGCTATAGAAAAGACTTATTGCTTCATATATTTGACTATATAATATCAGTATTGTGTTTGGTCTTTTCATTTGTGATTTAGTAACTGTCGAAAGTATTGTATTAGGGTACATTGTGAACAAAGATCTATAAAAGACATGCTTTAACAGGCTTACTTGTACGCTGGTCAGTGAGTGGATTAACTATTAATATGCTGGAGTCACTTACACTTTAAATTGGATTGGGGTTTTTATGTTTATAGATTAAAGGACCATGAATGTTTAGCTACGTGGATCATATGTTCTGAAGGTTTTAATAGGCTTAGATTTCCTAGGAGTGGTATCTACTTTATCAGAATTCGTACTGAATGAGTCAAGACAAACTGATGACAGTTTAATGACAGAACATCTACTATAACTCTTTGTGGCTCTTTGTGTTAATTCATGCCTCCTTCCAAAGTGTTGTTTTGGGATGCAGCCCTGTCTGGCCTGATATTTCTGTAGTCTGTTGACATCATCATTTTCTGCTTGTCTCTTTGACTCACGGCCTCTTAAGTGGAATGTATTGTCAAATGGCCTATAATGTGTTAATGCGTTGTTTCAGATGCAGTGTCCTCGTTTTAACATTTTAAATCAAGCTGACAAACAGGCAATCATTCTCTTTTCCAGTCTGGTCTAGATTTACATTGTTGTCAATACCTGTATTTGGCGAAATTCTCACATTAAAGCCTTTAATGGCAATCATTTGATTAATTAGTCATGTCGTCTGATGAGATTTGAGGGACAGAACGAAATATCCCACTCATGAAACACCTCCATGCTGAGATAAAACATGCCCTCTTTCATGTTTCAGGACCTCTCACAGCTAAAACATTAATCAGCCTTTCAATCACAGCGACTGACAAAGGCTCTTTCTAACAGCTCTTAAAGCTTCAACACTCTTCACAAGGAGCTGAAACTGATACAATCACAAGATCAATATTGCTGGTGATGGGATCCATTTTTGTTGCTGTGTTTTGCATCCAAATGCTTCCTCACTCATAATTTATAGCCTTTATTTCCTGTGACCTTGGACTTGAGGAGTACAGTTGTAACAGATATGAAGTTATAGAAATAGGGAGGGATATATATCAATGAGGAGATTCAAGATTATGGCTTCAGGTTTACATCAAAGACATGACCCGCAGCCTGTTGATGACATCGCAGATTGAGTAGCCTTCAACGCCTTGAATTATCTCTAAGAAATTCTCATTCAGGTGACTACAGACCATCATCATGTATGCTCACACTATCCCATCTCCTCCTCCCTCCCAAACCTCCTCCACCCCCTTCCGTTACTCCTTTGCAACCCTACTTTGATTCCATGTTCTGGAATAGTCTATTTTTTTACGTATCTCAAATCCCATCCCTCCCTCACCTGTGTCTGTGCATGCATGTCCCAGTTCCTCTGAATGTGTGGCCATGTGTAAATGCTTTTTATAAAAATGAACAACAATGAAGAGGAAATATGTGTCATGTCCTTGCTAGCCCTGGAAGGAGAGTGAGTAGAGATCTATTTCTGTCTTTACAAATGGATGTGTTTGAGCTGGCTCCAACAGCAGATATTTGCCTATTCACACACACACAAACACACATGCACTCAGATCCGAGGTAGAGAAAAGGCTAACCATTCTGGTGTGGTGTGAGGAAGGCTGATGTGAAAGATAATAGACTGGCAGTATTAAGAGGAGGAGGAGACGAAGAGGGAGGTTTGAAAGAGGGGAGGGGGAGGGGAGAGCATGGCAGAATATTGTACACTTAGTTCACAAATATTGGAAGGCGCGCACATGCATGCAGAGGTTCCCGGGCGCGAACACACTACATAAAAGCCGACATGTTTACCTAGAGGCATGCCTTTGTTGAGGAGATGTGAGCTTCCCATGGCGTGTTCCCCAGCCGGCCAGCGCACTACGCAAACTGCAGTGTTCTCGCAGCACACATGAACAGGAATCCAGTCAGCATATGGCGGCTATGGCCAGCTACCTCGCTTCCCTTAGTCCTTCTCCCAGCCCCTTAGTGACAAGCATACACATGTGCTCCCCCTCTTTTCTCTCTCTCTTCCCCCTCCCGCCTGCCGCTCGCCCGCCCGATCTCGATCTGCTTTACCCCTCCCTCGGCCCTATCTCAAGCTCCCTTCCTCTCCCCTTTTCACTTTCTGTTACAGCAATTCTTTCTAGTCTTTCTACCCAAGTCTCACAAAAAAGTACCCACACAGACAATGAAATCAACGCTACTATCCAGCAAGTGCACAAGGGGGAAAAGAGAGACGTCCGAGGGAAGATACAGTAGAGAAAGGCAGAGTGTGTGAAAAAGAGAGAGCAGGAATGGGGAGGGGCTACGACAGGCCAGAATTCAGCTTTTGTTTCCTGAAAGAACGACTGGGAGGAGAAAAAAAGTTATGCAATTACAATGTAGAGAGGAAAAACTCGTTGGTACAGGTGAACTGTAGCTCCCCTTCAAAAATTGTTTGTTTTAAATGCCCATGATACAGTGAATATGTTCTCTAACTAAGCAACTTATCAACCCCTGATCCTTGCTTGCATGCAATGCATGGGACACTAGATTTACAGTTTGGGCTTGCTCAATACGAATAGTGTGAATACTTTCATTTAGTTTATCTCTAATAGTTGTGATTTTGCTGTTAAAGAATTGAAGGAAGTCATCGCAGCTTAAAGTAACTGAGGGTCCTACTGCACTGTGACAGTTTGTCAGCCTGGCTACAGTGCTGAAAAGAAACCTAGTGTTGTTTTTGTTTTTGTGGGAGCGTCTCTAATTTTCTTACCCTTTCTGACTGACCCTAACTGAGAACCTTGCACTCAAAAAGGGAAAACTCACTGTGAAACTCATTTAACAATGTTTCACTGTAAAGGTGAAGTTTGCTAACCAAATGAAATCAAAGCTTGTGTTTTCAGCATTTGGCACACACTTCAAAATTGTCATTGGGTAAACAAGTCATTTGAAGTGGACTGGGCATATCCCAGTATCTTCCTCCGAAATACCTAGTTGGAAGATTTAGTCTGTTGTACATCTTTCAGGTTAATGTGCGAAATAGTAACGAGATGACACCCGAGAGAACATGCTAACTCGAAGTCAACTCACGGGCTGGGCTATATCATACATGTTCATGATATATTGTCATTTGCTCTCGGGGTAATATGAAATATTGTGATATAAGTGTGTGTACACTGACTCGTAGTTGCGAAGTGAGGCAGAGATTGCAGCTAATTGCAAACGCTGACGCCTAGAAATGCATTAAAACTGACTGTGGAGGATTTGCGCAATATTAGTAATGACTGCACCTTAAAGTCTATCTGACAGATTAGACGACACATTTCACTAAAACATAGTGAACGTGATTATATTTAAGATTTTACTTAACATTTTTCCCATTTATCCGCAGTTCCGAATTTCTTTTATAATTGTACTTACTGGTTGAACATGGACAGAAAATATGACATAGGTAGAGGTAATTCTACACCTGTTACCATTTTCAATATAAGGGCCAAAACCCATTTAAGTGATAGAATAGTTATGATTTTGCAAATAATAATACCCAATAACAACTTTATTTTGTTGAATGATACTTTAAAGTATCAAAAAGTTGTTTCGGTTTTGTGTAAATTGTATTTGTTTTTTTCATGGCTTTTTGATGACAGCTGGAGGGATTCCATTTTACTATTTTATTTTTCACTCCCTGTAATTTAAACTTTTATTTTTCTAAATTTCTTCACAAACTGCAACTTCACAGATACAAAACTATAGTAAAGAATTGCCACAGATGCCCTCCCACCAAACTAAGTTATAATTAGAATATTTCGAGAACCTGTCATATAGACTTTAACATAAGTATTACAGATGCAACCGTTAAATACTTAAGTGGCAGTTAAATTTTCTCTTTTTTATTTCAAAAAATGTTCTCTTTCGTATCATGAGAAAAAGAATTAGGCCATATCGCCTGCCCTAGCCCCCACATGGTTCAGTAATTGAACCCAGGGCCAGTCCGTCTTGCTGTGAGACAAGACAAAGTTCTGTGCCTCAGTCTAAGTTCTGAGCGAGAGCTGCTCTGTGGCAAGAAGATTCTCTGTTTCAGGATCTTTCTGACAGTGGTGGATGAAGTACTCAAGTAAAAATAAGAGCAAAAAAGTACTAAAATCTACTCAAGTAAAAGTATTGAAGTACTCCTTTAAAAATGTACTTTAAGAGTAAAAAGTAAAATTTGGAGAACTATTAAACCATCAAATTGTAATCTTGATTGATTTAATCTGTTGAGTTTTGGTCAATGGCAACTTTCCAGGTTATTTTTCTATATAGAGGCTTTTGTTTGCTCAAAGGGAACTAGGGAAAAAACAGGCAAGATATCGCCATAAATGTGCTAAAAATAATTCCCCCAGCATCTGCAGCAGGTCTAAAACCTTGACAAAATATACTTTTACTTTTCAGTCCCGTTTAAAAATGTAGTGGAGTAGAAAGCACAGATACATGCTCTGAAATGTAGTGAAGTTAAAATGAAAAGGATCTACTGTAAAATGTACTTAAGTAAAGTACAGATACCTAGAAAATTTACAGTGCTTTTACTTTAGTACTTTGTTATGAGCAGAAACAAACATCAAGGGTACGCCTTTGGTCTGATCATTTGAGGGTTTGTCGCTGTCCAAGCATGTAGCTGTAACTATAATGTGTTGAAAACTAAAGCAATGTCATAAAATCATAGCAGTGTTTCCATAAGCAGATGAGTTGGGGAAAAAAGGGTCTTTCATAAAATAGATCAAAGCCAAGTATCATCAAAAATGCCTCAAGAAAAACTATCACTTGTTAAAACACTTTATTTTGCACCACTCTAGTGAAGAAAATGAATATAGAATGTTCTTCTTTCAAATGTGCCATAGAAAATATGGCCCCATTCATGTTTAAAATGACTCAAGTCACTGTTCAGAAATCAATCTAAATCATTTTGTGCCTGTAGTGCTACACAATTGACTGACATAGACGTATATAATTT
The DNA here is from genome assembly GCA_019453435.1 of Rhinogobius similis. Taxonomy (NCBI): domain Eukaryota; kingdom Metazoa; phylum Chordata; class Actinopteri; order Gobiiformes; family Gobiidae; genus Rhinogobius; species Rhinogobius similis. Next base: position 26,601,548 of record CM033630.1, on the reverse strand, counting down.
AAGATAAGATAAGAGATCCTTTATTTGTCCCACAATGGGGAAATTCCAAGGTTGCAACACACAGTTTAGAACAGGAATGAATGAAATAGGCGCATGCAATAAAAATAGGATAAATAAACATGGTAATAACAATACAATATAAAGTATAAAGTGCACACTCTTATTTACAGTAGGTGGCTGTCTGGGAATAAATAGTAAAAATGGCAAATAAAGTGGCTTATGTGTATTGTTATATACAGTAAGTGACTATGGTGAGGTAAAAGTGTATTAATAGTATGTTAAATTATATTGCACATGATTATCACAGGTGAATGACACATGTTACAGTATTGCACATGATTATAGCGGGTGACTGACACATGTTCAGGGCTAACAGTGTTCATTGTAAAGTCTGACAGCAGCAGGAAGGAAGGACCTGCGAAACCTCTCCTTCACACAGCGAGGGTGAATCATTTATCATCATTATCTTATTGTATGAAAACATCGTCACATATTGTACAGTTTGCAACTGGTACCAATCAATCAATATCACTTTATTAATTTTTACCCTAAGGGGTAATTCAAGCACGTTGAGTAGGGGAGACACAACAGGAAACTTGTCTTCCAAGCCTCATTCTTACTTCCTGTTGTTTTAGTTTGGCAATGAGACATACAATTCCCTCACAACTCTGACCCTGTGGTCCTAAACTTTTGATCAGCTGCAGCACGGCCTATTTCAGTTTAATTGTTGTTTTCAATAAAATGTTTAGTCAAACTTTTTATTGTCTTCTTGGTTGGTTGGTTTGTTACTTGGTGGCTTACTTGAAAAGCTCCAACCATGCAAAATGTACCTTTTGCCACTTATTTAACTGGTCTTAAACTTTTGATCAGGACTGCATTTCCTCTAGAAAGTCTTCTGTAGCATTTGATGTAAAAGTTTTTTGTATTTGTGTAAAAAGTCTGCAGCATTTCAGCACTAGCTAGGTAGAAAAGCTAGCTTCATGCGAGATACAGGGAAAGATAAACAGCTCAAATCACACCATTCAACAGTCCTTAATTTCCTTCCCTTGAACCATACAAACTGCACTTCTTAGTTTGTCAAAATCCCCAAACATTATGTTAAAATTTCAATTTGTGCTGCTCAGTGACCGATAGGTAGCGCGTATTCGAGGCTCCAAGTGCAGTTGGTTGTAATGTTAAAGGACAATTTTCCCAATGTCCTTTCCTCTCTCGTCCCCATTTCACACAACACTGCCCTATCCAATAAAACCCACAAGCTAAAAAAACGAAAATAAAAATTGAACATACAAATTATTAAGTTTCATTCAGGCCATAATTTTAAGAGGGTCCCATCCAGCAAACCAATGTGGGCCCCACATGGGTTTTGAGGTGGGTGCACACATAGGCTCTAAATGGGTTTGTCTGCAGGTTCCATAGTGGCCCAGCCTGGGTTGGCCCATGTCAGTTTCAAGTGTGTTTGGCATGGGTTTCAAGCTAATTTTTCACAAAATTCTAATTATTATAAAAATTAAGCTACACACTTTTACAAACTCCTCCTTGGGTGTAAGCCCAACCGAGCTGAAATTTGGAGCCAATCATCTTGAGGAGTGGGGCACCAAAGGTTATCCAATTTTCTGAATTTTCTCTGCGGCCAAACCATAAAAATTGTCCAGAATTTAGCTCATTCATAATAACAAAGTACAAATAACAAAGTGCGCAGGCAATTCTCATGTTGTCGGCTGTTTCGGGACACAGCCCCAATACACAAAAGGATGAGGACGCGCCCTCTCCTGACTGTTGCGAGAGCGGAGGGTGACAAGGATTGCCTGCGAGGGCCATTCGATGCCGCTTGCGGCTTTAATCTTTCTTTCTTCTTTTTGTGATCATCCCCCCTATTTTTCACCCAGAGAACACTGACGAAAATTTGCACACATCTAAAAATCGTGCCTCTCCACATTCTGGCTATTTCCAATTTCCAAAATTCAAAAATATGGCGCGTCAGCGCCCCCAAGTGTACAAAAATGCATTACGAGATAGGAAAAATGCCCAAAAAAATCTGATTGTAGAATCATGAAATATGGCACGGAGGTAGATAGTGACAAGAGAGGCAAAAAATATTATTACGGCAACTCCGCCCAACCAGATGTCAGCCATGTTGGATCCAAATTTGCTAAGGATGACTCAGCTGTTTTTTAAACCTCATACTTTAACTAACTCCTCCTAGGGTGTTTACCAGAGTGATATCTATGTTTTACGGTAAAGCCATTAAATTTAGTCAGAATTTCCGAAATTTTGAACATTTAAATTTTGCTGCCATTAGCACATACAAAGTCCGAATTGCGTGACAGAAACCCCCAATGTTATCCCTGTAGGAAAACTGCCAAATCTCTGTAATTTGCAGGTGGTTAATGCTTCATACTTTTACGAACTCCTCCTTGGGCGTTTGCCCAAATGAGCTCAAACTTGGTGAAAATGATCTTGAGGAGTGGGACATCAAAAGCTCTTCCACATTTTTGGTAAAATTGCTACAATGTCTATGCAGCAAAGCTGCAAACTTAGCCCAAAATTTTACGATGTTAGAAAAATTTTAATGAATAACAAACAAAGTGTTGTTTCTTCAAAATTTCTGAAATTTGCCACAATATCCAATTTTGCTCTCCTGATCAAAAAGCCCAATGAGACCCAAACATTTTTTTGTTTTTTACGGCGTAGCCGTAGCAATGATGGAAACTCTGTGGGAAAATCATCAGATATCATAAATTTGCAGGTGATTAACGTTTCATACTTTTACGAACTCCTCCTTGGAATGAGCTCAGACTTGTTGAAAATGATCTTGAGGAGTGGGACATCAAAAGTTATCCAAAATTTTAGCACAAGTATTATGGTCTTTGTGCGGCACAACCACAAACTTTGACCAATTTTTTGATATTTTCAGTCAAATATAATTGCCTATGTGTAAAGAAAAGGAGGGGCGGCAGCAGGTGTTTTATGAGGAGGGAAACTGGAGCGAGTTAGCGGCGGCGGGGCGCGGGCAAAGGGCCGATCATTGCCGCTTGTGGCTATATTTAGTCTCTTACTCTCTTAAAAGTTTTTCTTGGAAGACAGCAAATTTGTATTTTAAGTTACGTTAAATCTAACAAGTTCATATTAACTTTAGGGTGCCAACAACACATCTATTATATTGAGATCCATCATCTAGTAGGCTATAAAATAAAGAAACATTATTTGGTGTTTTAAAGAGGTATAGGGAGATTCTGGCTTTTCTGTATAGAGATACATTTAGATCTGTACCGTCTTATATAAATTATGTTGTGTTGACTGGTAATGTTTTGTCTTTCCTTTACTTACCTGTTTGATTATCTCCACTCATCTGTCACAGTTAGGGCTGCAAGATTAACTGAAATTGAATCTAAATCACAATTTTAATGAATGCAATTTGCAAATTGCAATGGCTAGAGTTTTTTTATGTACATAATTTCTTTCACAAACAAAAAAAAGATCTATTTATTCTGCATAAAACTGCTAACAATGTAGTTTAGATATGTTAAACCATTCTGAAATACATGGGATTCTTTTAATAGTTTGTCAGTTTTTTATGTCTGCTTTGAATCAGTGAATGCTGTGCACTTTTGACTTCTCGACTTTTTTTTCTATAATGTTGTTTTATACTTAACTGTTAAGACTTAACTGTCTTTTTGTCAATTCTCCTAGATGCTTTTATAAATGTGAACTTTGAACATAATCCCATTATTAAAACATAAATCGCAAATCTAATCGCAATCAGTTGCAGTTAGTTTACTCATACCTATCTTTATGTTCCTTTTTTTTTTTTTTTCTCACCACATCTCCAAAACTTCTTTGTTCTCAGGCCTTTTCAAATGTATAATTTATTAAGTATTCCAGTATCTACAGCTTTTCCAACCTTACTGCTCTAGCTTACTATCTAGTCACAGCAGTGAGTATAATGGTTCAGCAGCTTCTTCTGAGCAGAAGTGGAGGCCTGCTGTGCAGCGGTGCCCGCAAACGCCTTCAGAGTGTTGGCCTTATCAGGGCTGACAGCAGCCCAACCTGAAGCTATTTTTGTCAAACATGTAGACACACACAATCACAGAAGGCATGCCTTGTGCACATCTGCCTTCATGTGTGTTGGATGAATATCAGCAGCTACTTAAAACCATGTGCCATTCAGTTAAATTGCAATTGTTGTTGCAAGATTCAGAATATCATATGACATTGTAAGCACCCAATCAATACGTACATCTAAAATGTGCAAGCACAAACGCAGGGTCTACAGCACGTAAATTAGATTTGTGCAAACAGTGAGTTGCAGTCAAAACGATGTGTAAAGTTCACTAACTACAGGTGTGTAATAGCATGCAAGAAGTATGTTTAGCAATAGAGTGCAGGAAATTAGGTGCTGATACTAGATAGGGAAAAAAAGTATGTTGTACAATAAATTAATTTATTTTCATATAAAACAATCAAAACAGAATCTGAATCTGATTTTATGACATTGTTTTAATGTTTACACCAAATTATAATAACATGCTAATGATTTAAATAAAGCTTTTGGGATGATGACCTTTTTGGAAAAAAAGTGTTTCTTATATTGAGGAATCACTGAGAACAGTGTTTTCGTTTGTGACAACGAGCATCGGCACCATGTCAACAGGGGGCGCCAGTGAGTACCACCATATTCACAGATGGAAACACAAACAACACAAAGCACAGACCCAAGATGGCGGTGCAGGAGACTGCAGCTCAACTCTCCATGGCCCTCAAAGTCCAAGAATATCCCACCCTCAAGGTAAACCACTCTACACGCTGCCACTTTCTCACAGTTTGTGGATTTATGTCTATGTTTAAAGTATATTGTGTTTGAAAAGAGCTCGATAATTCCCAACTAGAAATCAGGAAGCGCGAAGTTGACAAGCAGGCGAGCGATAACCAACTGATCTTAGCTTTGGTCTGTGAGAGGATGTTTACAAAGCACACGACCTTCAGAAGCGACAGCACACAGTGGCATTTTGTAATTTATCAGAATAGAGTGGGAAATGCATGCAGATTATCGGCTAGAATTAAGGGATTGGACAGAAAGAGCCTCTAGGCCTTTTATGCACGGCAGAGCTGCTGCATCTCCTTTTTTGTCTAGACTAATATGTCAAATACGCTGTGCTTGTGTTAAATAAGAGGTTGTCACGTTTATTCAAACTTTTCTATGTATTGTCTCCGCCGTGAACCTTTGAACTTGCCAAATATTAGTTTGAAGTCTGTGTAAGGCACACAGTCGTCTGTTATAACGATAGTATTAAAGGGCAGTACAACATGGTCGCTCCTGTCGACAGCTGGCAGTGATGGTCAAGACGTGACTGTCGATGCAGCGTCTCGTTTGAGTTACAAGATTTGAATGTAAAAGTGATCAAATGTATAGCTGTTCTGTACTGCTTTGTGGTGGCACGTATCAGCTGTTGTATAATACTTGACAGTCATAGTAGGCTTTAGGTTAACGCCATGTCATCACGTGCCGCAGCTGACCGTCCGTGCTTCAAAATGGCCCGTGAGAAAACGCACTCTGCCATTGCCGCACACTCGCTCTGTTCCCCCGCTGCACATAACTGCGACACCACAGCCCAAAGCAGATGTGTCTGGACTTTTCCTCGAACAATAGAGAAACCCGTTAGTGAAAGCCAGCCGTGAGTATCTCGTGTTACTTGGTATTTGTACAAACCTGGCGTCTAATGTAGCTGTCGATTCATTGGTTATGTTGGTTTATGAATAGGTCTGCCTTTTGCTGCTGTAGGAATTTTGATCTCGTCACCATTTTAGCATCTTCATGGCGTTTTATATCTATTTAACATTTGGTTGGATAACAATCCAGTTACCTTGGTGTTTACTGTGTTAATTATCCCTTCAAAACCATTTCTGCAATTGTCTGTTTACTCTCCATTGCATTTTAAATAAGTATGCTTAATATACGAGAATGATACAATATTCAGCTCAGTTAATTTGATAGAAATGAATGTGAATAAATGGGTAACTAAACATTATTCCTAATTGTGAATTGCATGTTTCAAAAGTCCACTGTTGTGTATACATATGTGATGTGTATATACCCATATTCACCAACTAATAACATGAACTTGTGTCATGTAATACATATAAATTATTTAAATGTAGTTATCTTGTAACTAGGGATGTCACAAACAATATCATAATTTTAGTGTTATGATTACTGAAAAAAAACACCATGGATTAATCTCAATTACTGAGACCATAACTAAACAACAGTGAAATATTGAATTTTCTTTCATTCTCATTGTGTAACACGCTATTATTCCTCAAGACCAGCTTTATGAAATTGAACTTTCTTAACGACGAAATAATGTTAATGTAACAAAAACACTCAGATCAAAAAGTTTACACTGTGTTTTGTTAATTTTTTGTGGTATGTTTTCCAGGTGCCCTATGAGACTCTAAACAAACGTTTTAGGGCTGCTCAGAAAAACATAGACCGGGAGACAAGTCACGTCACAATGGTGGTTGCAGAGCTGGAGAAGACCCTGAGTAGTTTTCCAGTAGTTGATTCTGTGGTGTCGCTGCTTGATGGTGTTGTGGAAAAACTTAGTGCTCTGAAGAGGAAGGTAAGGAATTACTAGAAACATTACGAAAATACTAGCCAGGGCTCTAGACTAACCTTTCTCACCAGTGGCACTGATGCAGCCTATTTTAGTTTTATTTTGTTGCATCTCTCGCACATACCATTACACATACCAGACAAATAATGTAGCAGAACACATATGCCTGTTGAAACAATCATGATGTAGTAACACCAATGACAACGCAATTGTGCAAATGCCCATTTAATTATAGCATGTGCCGCGATGTTCATCATTGACCAACTCAAGTCACAGAGCTGCCCCCATCACAGCAGCTCGAAGGTCCGTTCTCCCCTCCTGCTCCTCTCCCCTGAGTGGAGCCTTCCTTCTCTCTCCCTTGCTCACTCCCTCTCTGTTTACTAAAGCAGTGATGTCAGTCCTCCGCTGCCCTTTTTGTCGCCAACTCCCTGTCATCGTTTGTGTCTAAAAAATAAAAACATTTGATGCTTAGTTCTATGCTACGTAATAGACTACATATAAACTGATTTAACCCCCAGGTCTCGCCCTTTGCATGAGAGCAGACTGAACTATCCTCTCACACTTAGGCTGACAACTTGGGGCCACATTGTGAAAGCAGAGGGGACAGATATACCAGATAGTAGTGATGCGCGGGTCGACCCGTAACCCGTGGTCAACTCGTGGTCCCCGCGGGTTCCGGCGGGTTCCGGCGGGTCGGGTAGTGTAATGAGATGATGAATGTCGAGTGCAGGTGGGTTGGGCTCAGGTAGACCGTTAAGTGTGTATTTTGTACAATCAGTAATAGAGGCTATAGCACAATTATCTTGTCTGAATCATTGACAAATTCAACTATTATCTACTTGTATATTATATTATCTATTTCAGTATTTTGTGTGGGTGTTAAAAATACCCACATTTCACTCTTGATGATTTCCATGATGATATTCTGGCCTTTTGGAAGGATCACCGTGATTATCCTTTTAGTGGCAAAAGCCTGTTGTGCATCCCGGCGCTTAACTCAGCTGGACGTGTTCTGGAGGCAAGAAGAAACAAACTAAATACTGGAACGATCTTGTTTCTCCACAGTGCAGCCAACTTTAGCAAAAACAATATTGGCTGTGTGGAAAAAACATATGTTTGTCTTGTTGTTAATTAGATCCCTTGTTTAATTACCTGGAGTATTTTGTTGGCTATGAACACATTTGTAATACAATTTGCCCTTTTTGATGTTGAGTTTAATGCAGTTCTACAATAAATATGGCATAGTCCATTTGTTTATTAATTGAACAACAAGGTTTTTTTTTTATTGCAGGCGGGTTAGGTTTGGAAATCACATTGCATGTTGAGCCGCGCATCACTTCCGGACGACGTGCACAGCAGACAAGAGAGCCATTCAAAAGGTTAAAGCAGACAGTACAAGTCGCAGAGCCTCCTTAGTGCTGCTGCCGTGAAGCAAAGACACAGTGTTAGGACAGAAAACCGCACCAACTTTTCCACATGGGCCCCATGTCTGCAAAACCTCTGCTTGTTTTTTTAAATAATTATTATTATTATTTTTTTTTTTTTTTATAGCACACTCAAAAAACTGCATTTTTGCTTGCAATGTCGAGCCCGGCTAACACAAAATGTTAATTTGGAAATGTGAACATTGTGTTTCAATTCTTTTCATGATTAAGGCTGCTGAGTCCATTCAGGCAGAAGACGAGAGTGCCAAACTGTGTAAACGTCGCATTGAGCATTTGAAGGAGCATAGTAGTGACCAGCCAGCCTCTGTCAATCTGTGGAAGAAAAAGCGCATGGACCGCATGATGGTGGAGCATCTGCTGCGCTGCGGCTACTACAACACAGCTGTCAAACTGGCCAGACAGAGTGATATAGAGGTAGTTATAAAGGCTTTTGTTGTATCAATGGTAGAAGTGCACCATTTCAGCTGTTCTTGATACCCGCAGTTGGGCTGATACCAGTGTCCTGATAAAAGATATTCCTTAAAAAATAAATGATTATTTCACCAAACAGTTACATGAAGGGTGGGCGATATGATCAAATCATGATCTGATCCTGTGACGGTATTCTATTTTGATGAGATTGTCATATCTGTCATTTATTCAAATATAGGCATTTTTGTGAAGTGCATTTGAGTTTAGATCTAATTTATGGAACATTCCAGGCAAAACAACAACATCTACCAAAAAATAGAATGTTTCAGACCCTCCAACTTTATATTTACTTAGTGTCTCTTTAATCAACAATGAAGTGTGAACTCTCACAGGCAGCTGATGGGTTTAGTTAAGTTTAGAAAAAATATTTTGCAAACATGCATGAATTGTAATTTTTGTAACTTTTACATATCGCCCACCCCTAGTAAAAAGATGAATCACTTCTTTTTTTCCTCTCATATTGACCAATCTAATTGTCCAATTTGGTTTTATGGTTTGTTATGAAAAACAAAATAAACGTGACGTAATAATATAAAGTTCATGAACAAAGACATGGCATGACTTTTAATCAACCTGTATGTATCATTTAACATACATTGCATTGTCAAGTTGTGTGCTGCAAACCACATGCTTTTTCTGTCACACAATTGATTTGATTAAAATTTGCTTATGAAATAATAAGTTGCAGCAGCATAACAGAAAAGACCATACATTGACATGATGCCTGATTCTTGTTTGTTTTAAACTTATACAAAATTGTAGAGTCTGTTAGACATTTGCCTGTAACAAAATGATGTTTGATATGTTTCTCTTCAGGATCTAGTGAACATCGAGATGTTTCTCACAGCTAAAGAGGTGGAGGAATCCTTGGAAAGGCAAGAGACTGCAACGTGTCTTGCATGGTGTCATGACAATAAGTCTCGTCTTCGTAAAATGAAGGTATTGCATTTTCAACTCATCAGCAAGAAAGTAACAATCTATTATTACAATTGTTCGTTTTTATTGTTATGGGATGACAGTTAGATCTGTAAATATACCCTGGGGTTTCCCTCACCATTGTACTATATATAATGAAAAAACTCACTTTTTTATGGTGTAATTTTGTTGTAATTGTATGTAATCTCACCTAGACATTTATGTATTTGGTTAATGGCCAAGATCTCATACTTTTAATTACAATTATTTTCTAGAGTTGTCTTGAATTCAGCCTCAGAATCCAGGAGTTTATTGAACTTATCAGACAAAACAAGCGAATGGATGCTGTCAGGTGATGCACAACTGACATACATTAAATAATCAAATGCATACTAGGTTCTCTTTATGTATTCAATTTGTATGTTATTTTTGTGTTCTCTTTAGACATGCCCGGAAACATTTCAGCCAAGCGGAAGGAGGGCAGCTGGATGAGGTTCGGCAGGTAATGGGTATGCTTGCATTCCCATCGGATACACACATTTCTCCCTATAAGGTAATTTTTTTTTTAATTGTGTATTATCAGAGAAAAGTGAATGCTGCTCTATAATCCAAAGCAAATGTGGTCTTTAGGATATATATTGGGCCAAAAATAGACACAAAAACATCAGCCCAAAAAAGCTCAAATTTGTATAAATATCCAAGAATGCTAACAGTAGCTACGGAGAGGTAATGCCTAGTCAACACTGTTAAGCTCAGTGGTGACTCGACATGAATTAGTTATTCTTAAAATACACAATTTGACTGGAAACATCTTAAAGAAAACCCATTCTGCAAAATCGACTTTTAAGAGCTTTTAACCATTTTAACCATATTATAATTGTTCCCCCTTGTCATTAAACCACTCATAGTTGTGTTTAGAGAGATTTGTGCTTATTTAAGTAATATGAATGGACAAGACTGTGGACAAGACTCCATTGTCCAGGTCTTAACTGCTCCCCATGTTACGCCCTCTGATATTTACTTACTTTGTTTGGAAATTTTTCTTAAACGGCAACATACATAGGATTCGGGCAGCATTGCGAAGCCATTTGGTAAAATGAAAAAAGTCCTCAGTTCTCCATCGTGAACTGCAGCTCTCCAAAGCCTTATGTGATTTTCAACACAGAAGGAGTTGTTTTTTAAACTTGTTGTTTTAGCTCAATATTGTTACTTAAAATGTTCAAAATATAACATAATGATCCACAAGTGTAGTAGATCATAACATAGAAGACAAAAGCACAATAGGGCTTCTTAAAAAGAGGGAAAAAGCCTACGGCAGACCACGCCCTCAGCTATGACGCATTGCTGAGCGTATCTATGTATTTGAAATCTATGTATTTGAAATCTTAAACATTTCTGATTGTGCCTGTGCTGCGAGAGAGTGCTGTATGAACAAAAAACTAGATGGCGTTGTTTGTTAATATTTATTAAATGCACAATGCATAATCATGCCATTAATTCAAAGCTAAACAAATATTTTAGGTAAAGTGGTAAGTGGTCACATTTATACAGCGCCATTTCTAGTGTCTTTCAAGACACAATGACTGTATATATCTGTGGAAGCTAGAATCGTACCGCCAATCGGTCATTTTGAACAAAACCAGTCAACTCTTTTCACGAAGGGTCTGATTTTGCCCTAGGGAAACTTTTGCCCTTGATCTGGCAAGTATCTAGTTTCAGTAATTTAGGGTCTAAGTATCACATTTTTGACAACCCTACAATTTATTTATTTATTTAAAAAAATACAATTAGTTGTAGCAAGTGTTATACTCAATTACTTCTTTGTCTGCTTTACTTTCTGAGCTGAAATAACTAAAAACGCATGTCTCTTAAAGGAAAAGTATGTTGCCCGCACTCTTGTTGTTTAACCGTAACTGAACCTGGGTGGCCAGCACCTCAATCTGTATGTAAAGTGCATACACTTTTTATATATAGACAAAAAAGACAAAAGCACAAAATGTCTTAACAATTGTAATGCCTATTTATTCTTACCAGTAAAAGTTACATCTGGTTTGACCATGTTTACCTCGTATCTGGGGACACAGATAAGTTATGTTTCTGAAATTTAAAATCAAAACCTTATATACAGCTCTTTAAGCCACTCAGTGTAAGTTTACCAATTACAAAGAATACTGCTTGGCCAAAAAGTCACCACCTAGATTTACCTATGGCAATAACTATTGGATAATTACATTACATTATGGTCTCATTCCATAAATGGATTTCTAGCATGGTGGACATACTCCTAGATGTCATGCCAACTTTTGTTTTCAGTTGTAGTTGCATTGAGTGAAATTTGGAGTTCATGAAGCGTGCATCCACACGTTTCAGGCCATACCCCTTTTGCTGGTGCAGTTCAGTGGGCTGAGGTGATAAGAGCAGAGCACATGCTGATACAGGAAGGCAATTGTTAACGTGTAGTGTGAAAGCTAAGACATGCCCACTTCGCAGCCCCTTGTAAAACAAACGTTATTTTCAGTCTCTCTCAGGTGTTGTAAGTAAATTAAATTAGTTGCCATGATTTCTTGTAAATGTATTCCAGGCAGAACAAATAAGAACAATGTGTTTTATTCTCCCAATTTATTGATAGGATCTTTTGGATCCTGCTCGGTGGAAGATGTTGATCCAGCAGTTCCGCTATGACAACTACAGACTGCACCAGCTGGGAAACAACTCTGTTTTCACCATCACTCTCCAGGCCGGGCTCTCTGCCATTAAAACACCGTATCCTTTCAGTACATCTGTACAGTTCTTTTACTCACCTTATTTTATCACGTGT